>CM062397.1:10104750-10704750 GCA_031304145.1 Cardiospermum halicacabum
TCCCATGCACCATTTCTACTTCCACTATAATATTTCCTCTCCATTATATAATTTCTATCAAACTACTCATTTTATTTCTCAATTATATTTTTAATTCTAAAAACCAACAGTGGTATCAGAGTTGCGTTCGGTCATCTACTGGGCGTAGTATTCTTATTCTATAATGGTGGAGCCTATTAAATTTTCTATTTCTCTTATAATATTCAATGGAGAAAATTATGATTTCTGGTCCATCAAAATGAGGGCATATTTTTGCTCTCAAAATTTATGGAAGATGATTGAAGAGGGCTATAGCTTTCCGGAAGATACTTCTAGTCTATTAGCTGCTCAGAAGAAGGCTCTGGAAGAAAATATCCACAGAGATGCCCAAGCATTATTTGCCCTACAGCAAGCAATGGCAAAAAATATCTTTCCAAGGATAATGGGAGCTTCAACAGCCAAGGAAGCGTGGACCACTTTGGAGGAGGAGTTTCAAGGGAGTCAAAAGGTACGCACCGTCAAACTTCAAGCTCTTCGGTGTGAGTTTGAAAATATTAAAATGAAAGGTAATGAGACCGCTAAGGATTATTTTTCAATAATTAAAGAAATAGTTAATCAAATGAGAACCTATGGAGATAATATTACGGATAAAACAATAGTGCAAAAAATACTAATAAGTTGCACAGAAAAATATGATTCCGTAATATCGGCGATTGAACAATCTAAAGATATTAAAACAATGGCAGTAGGAGAGTTAATAGGTTCTCTAAAAGCAAATGAGTAAAGATTGAAAAGGCGTAATGGTGATAATTTGGAAAATGCCTTTCAATCTAGAATTAATTGAATGTCAGAGGATATGTTAAAAAAAACTATATTAATTGAACATAATCGTAAGGTCAGTGAGTTAAAAAAACTAACCTCTTATTGTTTCATAGGATATGTTTGACACTATTTGTTAATTGAATGTAGACTATATTAATCAAGTGGCCTGAAGAGTATCTGATAAAGATAGGGGGTACTCGCAGAGAGTATGGCGGTAGCCGTTGTCTTAACTCTGTATATTTCGAAACAAATTCAAAGAAATAGGAATATGGTGCCAAAACCGGTACTCACTTTGAATTCTCCGAAAAAGATCAAGTTATCCTTGCTGTTCATGGTCGTGCTGCTGGTCGAACCAGTCGTGAGCTTGGATGGACATCTATTCATAACATCGGAGTCTATACAAAGCATAAAGATGATGTTTTTGGTGAAAAGGTTAGGTGTTTTTTCAGGTTCTATTAAATAAATCATCACGTGTTAATTAACTTGGTCATGCTCAATAGGTCAATGATAAATTCAAAGATGGAAGCTGATATTCCACAAGATATAGGACCTTGGGGAGGAAGGAGTTGTAGATCGTGGGATGATGGCACATTCAAGGTCTGTTCACCTTGGAAAAGGAATTCTTTGTGGACTTCAAATTTATTATAGAGATGAAAATAACAAATTAGTTGAGGCCAATAAGCGAGGTGACGCAAAAGATGTGGAAACTATTGTTAGGGTATACACTCACACCTCTTCTTCAAATACTAATTAATGAATGTGTTGTTGGGAAAACACGACTAATTCTAATACCACTTTTTGAATAAGTATATGATCTATTGCAGCGGAGATGAGTATTGGAAACCACAAAATAAAACAACATACACAAAGAAAGAAATAGAGATAGAAAATAAGACACAAGGTTTTTACGTGGAAACCCAAAACGGGAAAAAATCACGGCCATCAAGACGATGAGAGACTAAATCGCTATGTAACAATAAAGAAATAGTTACAACCAGAATATTCCTCTCTCACTCCCAACTCAATTACGTTGGTTACAGTCTCACACAAGCTCTCCTCATATGGCTCTCAAAGAATAACAAGAATCGATCCTAGAACTCAAGATCTCCATGGTCTCCATAGTTCCTAGGCCCCCATGGGGCACCTCCCAAACCTAACCAACTAGATCTACATTGTTCTCTCAGGATATTTAATAATAGATACAAGCACAATATTTATAGCATTAGGTTACTTAGTCAGAAAGTAATCCTAAACCATTAAGAAAATCTTTTCCTATTTAGGATTCTCAAAGATCTCTTTTTCCTAATTAGAATCCACTCTAGGAAATACCATTCCTAATCAAATATAACACTTCCAAAATAGTCTTCGAGTCTTTTCCAAATTACCAAACCAATTTTGGATACCGAAATATACCTGAATTCTCGTCATAATCCTAACAAGTGTTTGTTGTTTTCATTTTATTATTGGGAAAAATATAAAAACTAAACCAATCAAACTATATATTTAAGTTAATGAGCCTTCAAAATTTGAGTTAATTTTTAAACCAAATAAAATTTTATATTTCATAAAATGACCATTCACGTCCTTCACATGTTACTTTCACACAATGTGAAGGACCTTTGTGACGAACCTTTATTTTTATTTTTATGTAAAGAGGAACAAAAAAAAAAAAAAGTCATAAAGATTCATTTTGTGAAATCTAAAGTTTGTTATTTAAAAACTTAATTCAAACTTTAAAGACCCATTCATTCAATTAAAACTTTAAAAAGACTAAAAGTAGAACTATTTTAAAAAATAGTTTTTTTTTTTATTTTTTATTCCTGGCAGATTTTAGGTTTTTAAAAAAAATTAATTATTATTATTATAATAAAATGTTAAAGAATTTTAAAAAGTATTTTAGATATTGGTGGACTTCCAAAAGAAAAACAAAATTGGAGTGAAAAACTCTCCGGGATTGTTTTTTTATTAACTCCTGAAAATAGATGGGGAAAATGAGTACTTGGAAGGCATTGCTGGATTCTATGGACCGGTTGACGAAAATCGTGGTAATACAACAGTGAGCTCTCTGACATTTTACAGCAACAAAGGCAAGTATGGACCGTTTGGAGATTAAATTGGAGCAGCCTTTAACTCTCTAGCAAAAGGAAAAATAATAGGATTAAGGGGAAGCAGTGGTGCCTTCTTGGATGCCATAGCTGTTCATATGGATTGGAACTAATTTCTGTGATTGCAAACGACCTGTCTTTTTTTAACTGTTAAGTCTGTTTGCTTTATGTTATTGTATCTGCTTCCCACTGAAATAATCAATAAAATGACCCCTTAGCACTTCAAATAAATGATTTAATTTTTTTTAAAGTAAATTTTGGAAATTAAGTGATTTGCATATTAATTATTCCGATATATTTTTTTAATGGGAAAAGATAATTTTTTTTTATTATTTTATGTTAATTTACATATGTTACTCCGTTAATAATTATGTCGTGCATTTCTTATGTACAAATGAGTTTTTATTTTTATTTTTTAATAATTTGAAGGTATATTTGTGGCTGTGAAATTCAATAAAAATAAAAATAATAAAGGGAAATTTTTTTATGGGCCATAAAAAATTTAATATATATAATTATAAGTCTGTTTTGAAAATTTACAGAATTAAAGTTTGATTTTCACTCTATAGACCATTCATAGACTTTGACTGTAATTTACAGACTGTGATCGTAATACACAGAATCTGTTAATTGTAAAAATTCAGGGGTATTTTGGGAAACTTGACCTATGGAGTAAAAATAAAACTTTTAAAAGTTCGTTTTTGTATATTTTTTAAAATAGGTTTGTAATTGTATTTTGAAGTTTTAGAAGCCCACTTTTTTAAAAAAAATCACAATATATAATAAATTTCATATAATTTAATGCTATTACATGTTCTTGATTATTAATATTGATATATGAATTTATTTTTGTAAATTTTATGGTGCAAATGTCTACATAACTACATGTTCGGTTCAGGTTCCGAATGGATCCAAACATGAACATGTAAGTTGAGTATTCAGTTTTGGGTGTTTTCAAACATCCAAATATCTCGTGGCAACCGAACCGACCGAATACCTCGAAACATGTTCGGTTCTGTTCAGCTCTTGGGTGTTTGAATTTTGGTTGTCTTTCATTTGACCACTTATAAATATATATTCATTAAAATATATCCCGATAAAATTGATTCAAATGTAGAACAAGTGCGGGTATTTAAATAAGCACAAATCAAAATGGAACCTAATATGCAGATTTTATGAGTGTTTAAACTTCAAGTAATATAAAAATATGCAGAATCTTTTTAAAATATGTTTCGGTGTTTAGTTCAATTTTTTTACCCCAAAACCAAACCGAACACCCTACCTTGAGTTTTCAAGTCCATTGAAAAATGAACACCCAAGAAAACATGTTAGGTACCTAAATCAAACACATAAGAAAAAAAGAAAATTGTATTCAATATTATGATATTTTTTAGTAAATGTATTTTTGTACAAAGGAGTATTAAATTTTTTTAGACTATAATTTTCTAATCAAAAGATAAGTCATGATTTGATTCACAAAACATCTTTAAATCTCAAAACATCATGCATGTTTGTTTTGTGTTTTTTTTAAAAATATTTTTCTATCTAAAAGAGTGAACTTTCGGCGCTACCATATCATTTTCGTTGGGCTTACTAAGATTTCCACAATAAATAAATAAATAAATATATATATATATATATATACACTCTTTTTCAACCAAATAAGAACTCTCAGCATGTCCATGTCCACGTAAACTTCGTGAAATCCGTTAGAGAGTTCTTCTTTATATGATATACAGATTAATTAAGATTATAAAATAGTGGTTCTAGTGCTAAAAAAACTACTTGTATTGGATATCAAAATTATTATTAGATTTCCACAAGAGATATGATCTCAGGAACTTATAAATAAAATTGCAACAATGGAAAGAAAAAAGTATTATTACATGGCTATTTGCCTATAAACTTGTATTTTGATGAAGATATTTATTTATAGTGTGCAAACCTATGTTCTAGATGGATAAAGAGTTCATATTTAACTTGATTTTATATTTTTAACTAACTGGTTCTTCTTCTACGCTCAATAGTATTCTTAATCTAGTAATGTTCTTAAACTCGTACTCCACATAAAACTTTTGAATTGGATAAGGCCTACATGTGCTTTTGCTAGTGGGTTGTCGCTCGACCATTTATATTGGTGATGTGTCAAGTGGTGAGATATAACTCAATATTTATTGATTATGGTGTCATTTAACCGAAACCGTAATGGGGTGTCATGTAATACAGTACACAGTACAGTATACTTATCCATTCCATATTTGATTTGAGTTTTAACAGATTCTATGTTTGTTATCCTACGTTTGTTGTATATTGGTTAGATAGCACAAAAGTCGGAGGTTTAGTTCTACATATCAGGAAATCAGTTTTCCTTCTTTTGTATAAATATGATCTGAGTATACAGAGTAACATATCACAAAATAGCATTCCCTTTTATATCCAGATTTCTATCTCTGACATTCATATTTCATATGGTATCAGAGCGTACAATGTCAGAAACTTCAACCACCACCTCAAATGCTTCCGCCTCGTCTTTTTCTTCCAAATCAAACAATCCATTGTATGTTGCTGCCTCTGAATCACCAAATCAAAGTCTTGTCACTAATTTATTGACAGAATTCAACTATCATTCATGGATACTCTCCATGACCACTGCCTTGGAGTCCAAACTGAAGATCGGCATCGTCAACAGTGAAATACCAGAATCAGCCACCACGGACCCCACCTTCCAGGATTGGCGTCGCACTAATTCCATCGTTAAGTCCTGGTTACTTAACTCTGTTTCACCTGAAACCAGAGGATCACTCATCACGTATCGAAATGCTCGTGACATTTGGGTAGATATCATTGAGCGATTTTCCCATGGAAGTCTTGCTCGAATTTTCGAACTTAATCAAGATCTCCACTTGCTTCGACAAGATTCTAATAGTGTGAACTCGTATTTTTCTCATTTCAAAACAATTTGGGCTGAACTCGACGCTTACAATCCAAAACCAATTTGTGAGTGCGCAGTCTGCTGCTCTTGTGGACTTATCACTGCCTTGAAAAATGCTAAGCACAGAGACATGGCTTTATACTTCCTCAATGGCCTGAACAATGACTTCACAGCCACCCGTGATCAAATTCTCGGCCAAGATCCTTTTCCTAGTATGTCTCAAATTTTTTTTGTAATCATCCAGGCAGAATCTCAACACTCGATCTCTCATTCCTCAACTTATCACACTGTCAATGCCTTGGCTGCTTCCACTGATGCTGGAAATCGCAACAACAGGACTGCACAGACTGGCACGTCCAAAGCTCGTCCTAATGTCAACACCAGTGGTCTAGTATGTTCTCATTGTGGAAAGAAAAACCATACTATAGACAAATGCTATCGATTAATCGGTTTTCCTCTAGATTTCAAGTTCACAAGAAATAAATCCATGGCAAATTCTATTACTACAGAGCCTACTGCTCAGACTTCTACTGAATCTCTACCACCATCTA
The DNA here is from genome assembly GCA_031304145.1 of Cardiospermum halicacabum. Classification (NCBI taxonomy): domain Eukaryota; kingdom Viridiplantae; phylum Streptophyta; class Magnoliopsida; order Sapindales; family Sapindaceae; genus Cardiospermum; species Cardiospermum halicacabum. The sequence continues at coordinate 10,111,140 of CM062397.1, forward strand.
TGCTCAATCAGGAACAGATAAGCAAGCTCATTGCTTTACTTAACAATATGCAGGTGCCTCAAGTTAATGCAGTTGGTACAAATTCTGATCATTTATCTGGTAAAATTTCCTATCCTAGTCACATAAATCACTTCACATGGATCCTAGACATAGGGGCTACTGATCACATCATTCATACTCTCTCTTTACTTTCTGATCCTAAACCTCTTTATCATTGTTATGTTTCCATGCCTAACAATTCTCGTTCAAAAATCACTCATGCAGGTTCAGTAGTCATCAATCATTCATTGACCCTGTCCAATGTTTTCTGTATTCTTGATTTCCAGTTTAATCTATTATCAGTCAGTAAACTTCTTATGCTCAATTCTGTGCGTCTAACCTTTTTTGGTTGCTTATGCTATATCCAGGACCATTCGGGCCAGATGATTGGAACAGCTAAGCTTCAGAAAGGATTGTTTCTCTTTCATTGTCATCTATATCAGTGTCCATCCCCCTATGCCGCTGCGTCTACCTCAGTCAAAGCCCTTTCCATTTCATTATACATTCCAAGTTCAATTCCTAGTTCGAATATGTCATCTACATCTCTCTAGCATAGTAGATTAGGTCATTTATCTCTACAAAAGATGAATGTAACAAATTCTAAATTTCATCTTTCAAATAAAAACTCTGATTCTGTTTGCACTATTTTCCCTTTAGCTAAACAGAAGCGTCTTCCATTTTTCATTAGTACGACCAAAACCACACAACCATTTCAACTCATTCACATGGATATTTGGGGACCTTACAAAGCCATTAATACCAAGGGTTTTCGCTACTTCCTTACCATAGTAGACGACTTTTCACGCATCACATGGGTTTATATGATGAAAACTAAGTCTGAAACTCCATATCATATCAAATACTTCATTCATTTTGCCCACACTCAGTTCAAAGCCAAAATTTAATGCATTCGTACTGATAATGGTGCGGAGTTTATCCTTCGAGACTTGTATTGTGAACTAGGAATCATACACCAGCTTTCCTTTGTCGAAACACCTCAGCAAAATGGTCGTGTCGAACGCAAACACCAGTACCTTCTACAGGTTGCTAGGGCATTGATGTTTTAGTCAAACTTGCCCATCGAGTTCTGGGATGATTCTGTCTTGACCGCCTGTCACATTATCAACCGTCTTCCGTCTAGTGTCTTAGGCGAAGTGACACCATATGAAAAGTTTTTTGGTCACCCTCCGAATTATTCTAATCTTCGAATCTTTGGGTGTTTATGTTATGCTTCAACACTACATCGCAACCGGAGTAAGTTTGATCCCAGAGCTAACCCTTGTATTTTAATCGGATATCCCTCCAACTCTAAAGGGTACACATTATTTAACTTAGTCACCAAACAATACTTTGTCTTTCGGGATGTACGTTTTCTAGAACACTTCTTTCCATTTTTTGTCACAACTTCTTCATGTGCAGATCCATTTGATAGTCCACATCCAACATCAAGTATTGTCCTGCCTCTTCTAGCTCCTGATGTCGACAATTTATTTTTTTGTTCCCCGCCTACTGTCACACCATCCCCATCCCAACCACCTCAAACTTCACAGCCTACACACTCTTCAACTTCTCTTACTCTTGGATCTTCTCAGCCCCGGCTCCCTGATCCTTCTGTGGTAAGAAAATCTACCAGAGAACGGCGACTTCCATCATATTTGAAGGATTTCCATGTCAACTACTCATCTGTTTGTAGCCGGGAATCGAATGCTCAGTATCCGTTGTGTGATTATTTGGATTATTGTCGTTTATCCCCTAACTACAGGGCTTTTATTCTTAGTGTTTCCTCTATTCAGGAACCAAAATCATATTCACAAGCTGTTCTCGATCAAAATTGGAAGGACGTAATGGCAAAGGAAATTTCAGCCCTTGAAGCCAATAATACTTGGGAAATTGTTCCTCTACCGCCTGGAAATAAGACAATCAGCTGTCAATGGATTTACAAATTAAAGTTTCATGCTAATGGAACCATTGAACGGTACAAAGCCCGCCTTATTGCTAAGGGCTACACGCAGAAGCAAGGTGTGGATTTTTTCGATACTTTCTCTCCAGTAGCCAAGATTACGTCCATTTGGCTCATCATTGCATTGTCTGCATATTTCCAATGGAATCTACACCAGATAGATATAAACAATGCTTTCTTACGTGGTGACCTTGCAGAGGACATTTACATGAAGATACCACTGGGTTTTCGTGCCCCTCCTAATACTGCTTGTCGATTGCTGAAGAGTCTATATGGGTTGAAGCAAGCTTCTCGAAAATGGTTCACCAAACTCACTTCTTCTTTGGTTCAGTTTGATTTCCGTCAGCTCCTCTTAGATCAGTCTGTATTCATTCTTCACCGCGATGGCCATTTCACTTTTTTGGTCGTCTATGTTGACGACATCCTACTTGCTGGTTCATCTTTGGCTGTCATCTCAGAAGTTAAACACTATGTTCATTCTATATTCATTGTGAAAGACCTTGGCGAACTCAGGTATTTCCTCGGAATCGAATTTGCTCGCTCACAGTCTGGTATTTTTCTTTGCCAACGCAAATATACGTTTGAGATTTTAGAGGATTCTTAATCGTTGCATGAAATAGTATTTTTGGTCTTTCGTTATGGATTAACAACACACATGGTTGAAGTACATAAGCTGGACAGAGTTATATTACAATACATCTATCCATTCAACCACTGAAATGTCATCATTTCAAGCAGTGTCTGGTATACTTCCTCATACAATACCAGGGTACATCTCTCTATCCTCTCTGGTGGAAGCAACAGATTCTTTTTTATTGGATAGAGATACAATCATGGCGACCCTTAAATCCCATTTGGCACAAGCTCAAGATAGAATGAAGAACCAAACTAATTTGCATAGAAAGAGGGTGTATTTTAATGAAGGACAATGGTGTTTTGTTAAGCTACATCCATACAGATGACTTCCATCAGTGGTTGTCACTATACTAAGCTCAATCGAAGATTCTATGGTCCTTATTAAATTATAAAGTGAATTGGAGCAGTAGCTTACAAGCCAAAATTGCCAAAATACAGCAAAATCCACCCGGTTTTCCACATTTCCGCTTTAAAACTATGTGTTAATCCGCAGACTGCTACTCCACTGCACTTGGCTAATAATACAGTTGATAATCATTCTCTTATACATCCTTTAGTAGTCATTGATTTTAGAAAATCGAAGATATAATCAAAATGGGTACCACAGGTGCTTATTCAGTTGTCTGGTCTTTCTTTAATCCGCAGACTGCTACTCCACTGCACTTGCCTAATAATACAGTTGATAACCATTCTCTTATACATCCTTTAGCAGTCATTGATTTCAGAAAATCGAAGATTTAATCAAAATGGGTACCACAAGTGCTTATTCAGTTGTCTGGTCTTCCTTTAGAGGATATAACTTGGGAAAATTTAGTAGAATTTCAACAGGCATATCTAACTTTCCACCTTGTGGACAAGGTACCTTTTGAAGGTGTGGGAAATGATCCAGAGCATCATACTGAGCAACAACAGGAATCAGAAGATGTTGATCAACAACACGAATCAAAAGCTACCAACATACCTAATAATAGGCCCATTAGAAAAAAAAGACAGCCCAATAAATTATCAGAATATGTGGTCCATGTCTTATGAATAGGATGTTGTAGAATTAATTTTATTAACAAATTTCGGGTAAAAAAGGCATGTAAAGAGAAATCTTGAAAGATAAGAAAAATATATATCTTTCTACACACTTTTTCTTTTCTTCTTTTTATTCGGGAGACAGCCATCTCGAAAAGGCTTATTTGCTATCACCAATTACAGAATGCGATTGTAATTAACAAGATCTGTGAATTGTAAAACTTTAGGAGTATTTTGAATAATTTAGTCATGGACCAAATTTTTAAAAATTTATATTTATATATTTTTTAAAACAGACCTATATTTGTATTTTGAATTTTAAAAATACCATTTAAAAGAATTATTAATTAAAATAATGGTCACACGTGAGTGAGTGTAGAAACAAAAATTAGTTGTTGGGTGTCAAATTGAGACTAAAAGAATCTTATAATGGATAGTTTTATTGGAAAATTAGTGAAATAGCTCGCCCTATAGGCGAGATGTATTTTTCAAATTTTAAATATATAATTAAATATAAATTCTATTTATTTTATTAAATAATCATAAATATTTAACAATATTATTTTTAAATGTATAGATTTATTTTTGTTTGTATATAAAATTTTGAAAAAAATTAAATTAAATTTATGAAACTTTTATTTTATAGATAAAAATTATAATGTATTTTATTGAAAAAAATATATATTTATTAATTTTTTTCAAATAAAAATTAATAGATATTATGTTATATTACTTTGAATTAGTTTACTTTCACAAAAAAAAATTAAATTAAATTAAATTAATGAAAATTTTGATTTTATTAATAAAAATTATAATGCTTTTATTGGAAAATTTATATATATATATATGTATTCAGATATAATTTAATAGATATCATGTTATATTACTTTATATTAGTTTATTTTCACTAAAACAATAAATTAAATTTATAAAATTATAAGTTTTTATTGAGAAAAAAACTTTATATTTAATATATTATTTTTCAAATATAAATTAATAGATATATGTTATGTTACTTTGAATTAGTTTATTTGTAAAAACAATTTGGTAATCTCATTATATAACTTGAAATTAAAATCATACTAAATTTGATAAAAATATTTAAATGGTGATATAAAAATATACAATGAAAAAAAAAAATCCGTATATATATATATTTAATAATCAAGTTACTTTAATTTTGATAACTTTTCACATCACATAATATTTATACTTTATTAATTATTATCATCAATAAAATATTGTCTAATGGAATTCATAGAATATGGAAACTCCTTCACACAAGACTGTGATCTCCACCCATTTTATAGGAATCATCCTGATTTCAATAAACAACCTGTTAATAAATATGCTAAATATAATAAACAACCAGCATTAGAAAATTCCAAGTTAGCAAGATGCTAGTCGAGAAACTTCCTCTCATTACGATCTCTAGCAATACCTGAACCTTTGCTACTTGACTTTTGGATGAAAACCCTGCACATTAGTATAATGAAATCAATTCAACAATGTCGAATGGAAAATATATATCTTTCTCGTATCATCAAACCAAAATTTCTATTTCATTAACATTTTACATATTGAATAATGTACAACCACCAAATCAAACTTAAATTGAAAAGCTAGGTGAAACATCTTTAAGATTACAACTTGCAATACATTAGGGATGAAAATTATACCCACGTAGTCGTAGATATCCGCCCGCTATGGATGGATATGAATATACCCATTAAGGCTGGTGGACGAATATGAATAAAAAATTTATACCCGTTAAGGATAAGGATATGGGTATAGTAAAATATCCTTACGCATATTCTATACTTGCAAAATAAAATTAAAATTAAATATAATTATAATTCTATATTATTAGTGAAATCCATGTCCACCCAAATTTATTTTAAACAAAAAACCCTTTAAAAAAAACTCATAATTTAAACCCTAAATTTTCTATGATGTGTTAATTTTGACTTTGTCATACGGTGGAAATTATGATGTGTTAATTTTAACTTTGTGGTACGGTGGTAACTTGTAGTGAAAACATCAAATATTAATGAAATTTATATTTTTCGACTTTTTTTTATTGAAATTTTAGTTAAAAGAGAGTCAGAATTGTTGTCTTATTTAAATTTATTTTGTTTATAATTTGGATTAATTTTGTGATTGAATAAATTTTGATTATACTATTATTTAAAAAAATTATTATGATGATCACCCATGGAGAAATTCATATCCGTGGATATATACCCATACCCACATCCGCTTAAATTAAATGGATGCGGAAAGAATATTGATACTAAAAACATAGAAAGATAAGGATATGGATACTGGCATATCCGTCCATATCTTGCCCATTGTCATCCCTACAATATATATATTCCCATTTTCTAGTTCCACGTTAAAACAATCAACCCTCTAAACCACTACACTAACCTAAAAAAACATGCACTCAGAATTTAAACACCCTGTTATGAATTTTAAATTTTTACACCGTACATAAATATCCAAACCCCATCATGATCCTCAAAGTACTCAGACATCCACATTCTGACAACAAATCAAAGTCAATCTTTTTCTTTAAATTTCAAAACAAAGTTAAAAAAATCCATCAAGAATTGGTTGAAAATAAGCATACCGTGTATTCTCAAAAGTCTATATGGTTGGCGGAGCTGCTAAATTGTCAAAAATTATAGCAAGCGAACCATGTCCCTTCATGCCATAACTTCATCGACATACTCCATCATTTCTCCAAACTCATACACTGAAGACGAAACGAAATAGATATGGATCTCATCAAAACTTATAGTTCTATAAATTAGACATGAAAGCTTAAAATAACATCTTCAAATAACAATGTATATATAAAATATGATCTTTCAATACAGTGTAGAACAAAACAAAGCCAGTACGCTTCTTGTTGAAATAACACTAGTCTTGATCATTTGTTGGAAGTTAATTTTGGGATGAGAGAAACTATTTTTAAATACCCTCATGTTAGAAACTATTTCTTTATATCCCATGAAAAGAAAACCAAGACAAATCTCATCAAATGGCTTTATTTAAAGGTTTAAGGTTTGAGAAGATCATTCAAAAGCATTAGAAGATAAACTCTTATACCTAGATAGAAATTATTTCCTTAAAACCAATACACCAATGGCAATTCTTCAAGTATAGTATAGTAGTATGTGAAGATAGTAACTCATATTATTAGAAAACATAACAACAAACAACTTATTATTACACTACTTACATTACAATAACTGCAACAAACCAACCTAAGATTCCTTAAAATCAAGCCGTTAGTAGCACATCTAATCTAAAGCCCATTTATGATCCTGAGTTGTAACTTTATCCTCACTCGTAATCTCTTTTAGTGGCATATAATATAGACTTAATTCCTATTAATAGGACTATAAACTCACCCAATATACGCAACCATAATACCATGAACAATAGAGTGAGCTACCAATGTATAAAACAAATTATCATAGTACCATTTACAGCAACTGCTTTGCTCTTGTCATATAAGTAGGATCAATATACATCACTGTAAACAACTTATTCCCATTATCTCTCTTCCACCATTTATCAACTATGAATTCAACCATCTACCAACATCTAAAAACACCAAGTCCTATGATTCATCTTTCTCTGCTTCGGTTTTGGGTATAATGTCTACACAACAGTGGCTAAGCCATGAAATCTACCCAAACCCAAAAAATAGCCAATCAAAAGGACTTATAAATTATTTTAATGAAATGATTATGAGAGATTTCAACAGCAATATAACCTTATAGGAAACAACAATCTATTCCAAAAGAGAATGTATTAACCGTATGAAAAGATATGCCAATTATTCACTACATTTTACTTCAATAATATTATTACACATGCATGGGATAAGAAAACCACAAAACATATTTTCAAGCACGTGTGAGATTTCACACCTACTTAAACCTTATAAAATTTAAAACTACAAAAAAAAGGAATAATCAATAGCATATTACTTATAGGAAGACCTTAATAACTATACACTAAAGCCACCAATTTACAAAAATTGATATTACAAATTTATGCACACTTAACATTAGAGAAAATTAGAATCATCAGGTTAGTGCTCCACCATCTCTCATTGTCAGATAAATAATAAAACATTGTGTAGTGAACCTTACTATCTATACTGTTCAATTCCTTTACTGAATAATCAATAAGGGAGTTAAGCTTAACATTTCCAAATATTTTATATTACTAAAGTCCAGAAGAGAAGAGTTTACCTCCAGTTTCGGATATTATCATAGTGGAAATAACTTGTGATGTTTGGCTATTATCTATCCAACTTGGTGATAAAAATTAATAATTCATGAAATTAAATTAACATTACAAATTCCTCGAAAAGATATAGAAATAGTACACCTGAACACCTTGAAATGGGTTTGGGCTTGGGTGGGTATTGTTTTTAGGATGAAAGTACTTGCAAGAATCACCAAATGGATAGAACCCCTTCAAAACCAAAACTCCATGTTTCAATAGAACAAACTCAAATCACTAAAATTACAATTGTTTTTCAATGCAAATTTGGTGCCACTCCGAGTTAAAGTTTTAAGAAAGCAGGTCCAGACCCTTTTAAGGTGAGGCTAATTGGTACTAAAAAAAACGATCACAATAGATATAAAAAATATAAACATAAAATGAAATCATGGGTGTGTTAAAATGTGATACCACTGAGATTGAGATTGAGAGAATCAAACTAGATAGTCTTGGCATGAAGGTGTTGAATTCCTTGAACATGGCATTTTGCTTATCGCAATAGTCATAGCAGTATTTCCCTAGTCCAATTCTCGCTCTGCCTGTATCTTTTCAGTTCCAACTTCACTCTTACACACTGTTTCAAGCCCAGTAGTCATCAAGAGATATTTTCAAGACCTAGGACGATTAATTCCTTTTGCAGCTTACTAAGCTTCTTCGACCTCCATGAAACGCAGCCATTGTAGGTAGAATCTATCAAGTATACTCTCTTTGATGGACCATTATGATTCCCTTGAGATGACCAGATTCTCTGTGGTGATAACTTCTGTGATGATGAGAATGAGAATTTAGTGAAATCTCGAGAGTATCTTAGGAAAACACAATTCAAAACTCAATATTCAACACTAACAATGACAGCATTCGCGTTGCACATCAGAATAACACTATCTACCAAACATTCTCAATTCATATCAAACTACCAACTCCAATAAAGATCTAATTAAAGCAACTGTCGAAATAGCGAGTGCAACGTCCAACCCCCGCCCACGGCGGAGCCGCAGAACGGTAGCCGGAATGCTACACTACACAATATACATTCATTACATTCCAATAGATTATCCTATGCAATAAATAAATAAAAGTAAATAAAGAAAATTTAATAAATGGAGTTCAATAAATCAATAGTTCAATTCAAATGAAAAATCCAAAAACCGCATTAAATGCAATACAAATCTAATGAAAGAAATAAATATCCAATGTTTACAGCTGAAATTCCAAAATGGTTTGAATAATAATTAAAAAAGTGAATAGAAGCTGAAATGTGAACTGCTATGATGTGCAATGTGGATGCAAACGAACCCGTACTAGCTCGATCAACCTATTAGTTTTCAAATAGAAGAGACAAAAAGGAAAATAGGAAAGCATCAGACTATCGATGCCTGGTTAACAATTCCATACTCAAACAACCACAAGCATATGAGTTTTTATTAGCATGCTATCATGATATTCACACACAAATGCATACTAACCAATACAATCATTAAGTTCATTCATTACACTTTAATCATTACATTAATTAATGTCATTTAATACATCAAACATTTAATGTTCATTTAATACATTACACACCTATACCAATACATTAATTTAAAGTCATTTATTTCATCATGCATTTAATGGAGGAAAAGTATCAATCTATGGTGTAGGGTGGAACACCGACCGTGTAGGATCACACGGTAAGACCGTGTTTCACTCTGTTGGAAATGGTTTCCATGTGAGAGATTTTACACGGTCCGTATGATTTAATACGGACAGACCGTGTAACATGCTGGTCGAGTTGGTCTTGAGCAATGGGCAAACACGGACCGTGTGGCGTAACACGGTCAGTCCATGTAAACCGCTGTCAAATTTCTCCTAAGGGGTTTTTTTCAAACACGGCCAGACCGTGTTCAAAGCTATTTGATAAGGTTTGCTTAATTTATTCCACTTGGTTTTCACCCATCCATTTATGACTAGAGTCTTTATGTTCCCTTGTCTATTACATTTCCCCATATCATTAAATCACCAAACAAACATGTTTCTTAACATTTAAAGCCATTAAATGTTCAATCTTAAATGTAGCAACATTGAAATAAACAATCAAAACATGTTATTCAAACTTCAACACACCAATTCTCATTACTCAATAATCAATATACTAAAAATATAACAATATATTTGTCATTAATCAATGTTCCAAAATATAACAACGTATTTATGAATAATCAATATTCCAAAATATATCAATAATCAATATTCCAAAATATATCAATGTGTCAATTGTAAATTTTGACTGCCCCTAATCTAGACGTTATATCGAAACGGGAACAATAAGGCCGAAGCCTGCTAATAGGTCCGAAGACCGAAATCCGTAATATCGTTTAATCCCCCTCGGGACGGTCATCTACCTATTGATTCCATCAATAAATCCGAAGATCAACAATAACAATAGCCCGCAGGCGGTGGTGCCGTCACACCCAATAGAAGTCGTCACTCCGGTTTCCGATAGTGGCTAGCTAAACCACAAATTACCTACATTTCAATAGGCCGAGATCTCTAATTTTTCCCTAATGGCATGCCACTCCATCTCTTTACCAATCTATTACCAAGGCAATCAATTAAGTAAATAAACACAATTTCCATTATCCTTATTATTTATCAATTCAACAACCTATTATAGGTATTAAAAACAAACCATTCTAGCAATTAAGTAAATCACATGATTAGATTAATCCACACTATCATGTTATGATTCCAATGTCCACCATTAAATAGTTACATGAAGTAAATGCACTTAAAAAATAATAAATACACTAACGTGTAATAAATGCCTATTATTTATTGTATGTCATTAATGTATCTAGATAACATAAACTACACCAACATATCAATTCATCACCACAATTCGATAATCAATAAGAAGGTTATAAATTCCAACCACACAAAAAAATCCAAATACACATTTATCATTCATTAAAATCAAGTACACAATTATCTAGGCATTATTCAATATATTCAATATTAAATTCAACATTAAATATTAAATATTCAAAATATTCAATATTAAATTCCAATACAAATTCCATCCATATGATTATATATAATTAACCGTTTTAATGCACAAATAATTAAACACACATCAAACAATATTTAGAGTTTAAAACGGAATTGCTAACCTATCCTTCTCTGATTAGCTAAACGACGTCGGTTTGATTACCACCGTCACCCAAGTCGCCTAAACAATACAATTCATACAAGCATTTTATCAAACACTTGGCTACACCAAGAACCAGAAATTACAAATCCAATTTCTACCCCTTAATTAACTCGCCAATCGGAAACTATAGAGTCATTAATATTATCAATCTAGAGATAATCTTTTCAATACCATTAATTCAAATCAAATCCTAGGGTTTACTACTCTACCAATTTTAAAGATTACTCTAATGGACAAATTAAATCTTAAGAATTAATTCATAATCATAAATCATGATAGCATTTGAAGAATCAATTTGTAAAACGTGAAGTTCAAAACTATGGTTTTAGAGAGACTTACCAATCTCGTAAGAAAGAAGACCTGAGAGAAAAACCAAATTACGTGTTTGGTGACTTTTGAGAGAAACAAAACAAATGATGGAATTCAAATGACTTAGGGTTTTGCAAATGGACTTCTTTTAAAAACATGGGTTATAGGTCTTTTTATAAAACAATTTTAAAACACATTTAAAATCAACTTAACGGTTTCTAAAATATTTTCCGTTCATGAAAAACTTGAATTTCATTTTAAATTCCTAAATTCTTAAAATAATTTTAAAGACAATCAATTTGATATATTTGACTCTATACCTCCGATTGACGTTCAAATTTACCATTTTACCCTTTGATCCGAATTTTAACCGAAAAGTCAAAATTCACCGGAAAACACAAAAATTTATAGACCCTAAATACGGACGTTGCAGCGAGAATAAGTTAAAATCTCAAAGAAAGAAAGAAAGTCAACTCACAGTATTTTCGAGAGCAACGATCATCGTGAACTTGAGGCGAAAGCTTTTGCTTATATCCTCATCGTCAAGCAAAGCGGCAGCTTGCCTCATGGATATAACAGCTGTGACAACTCCTCGATTACCTCTATTCAAGTGGTTTATATATATATATATATATATATATATATATATATATATATATATATATATATATATATATATATATATATATGGATCAAACCAGAGTGAGATCACATGTTATATAGTTTATATATTTTTTGTATGGGAAGTGCTGGACAACACAATAGAGGATGCAAGTGAACTCTGTATGCTTCCTTCACCTGGCCAACTTACCTCGTTATCATTTCTATTCTTTTAATTTACATAATCCAAATTATATTCGCATATGTTTAAATAATTCAACATGATTTTTGATGAAAGATACTCTTTATAGATGGTTTAATTGAGTAAAAAAATTTAATATTCTATTTTTTACACCGATTTAAAAAGTTTAAGTGTAAATGCGTGTTAACCGACTCTTTCAGATCAATCTATTTGTTTTTTAAAATTATTTTTAATAAATTATGTGAATTTTTAAATTAAAAATAAGGGTAAGGTTCGGTAGTTTAAAATATTGTAATAATATTGCGAAAGATTCTTCTACAATAATGCATTGCCTGGGGCCATGAGAAAGATGACAAAAATATTATATAGTATCTCGAAAGATTAGAGCCTAAAACCTTTTTAATATCCTAGGCACTATTAAAGATATAAACATTTTTGAAGGAGCCGGCTCCGTCCCTGTTACGATGAGTTTGGTTCACATACGTACAGAAGCAGTTTTATTTCTTATTTAACAATAATTATTATTATTGTGCAGGCTTTTGAATTGAAAAATTAAATGAAGATTGGAGGGACAAGACAAAATCAATGGATCAACCTCGTTCAATCTCTGTACTTTAGGACGAATTTGACAACACATCAATCTAAAGGACTTACCAACGGTGCTCCCAAGTGCTGGTGCTTTAGATGCTATAGGAGTCTATACAAAGAATTTGTTCAGCGTAAAGGTGGCTTTCTTCAATCAATTTTGATTAGATCATTAATTATTATAATATACTTGAATTTCCTAGCATTTTAAAAATGACAAAAAATTAAATTAGAATGATAAAAGTGAAAATCCTCAAATTTTTTGATTTATTATTATTTTAATCAGATTAAGCTGGATGGCTCAAACGAGTATTTAGAAGACACTGTTGGATTCATGGACCAATTGAGGAAAATCGTGAGACTTATCGGAACATTCTTTAGCTCTTCGTCTGCCAAAGGAAAAGTTGTTGGATTTTATGGAAAGAGTGGTGCCTTCTTGGAGGCCATTGGGGTTCATATGAAATATGATTAAGCTTATTAATCTGACCATAGAGACTCTACTATCAGTTGTTACCACTTTATTTGTCTGCTTCAGTTTATGTGATTGTAACAATAATTTATCCCAAGCTGTTTAGAGAAGACTTTGAAATTGTGTGTGTTGCACTGCATTTTTCAAATAATTAATAAAACTCGTTAACTTTATTATTGTGTCTGTTGGGTGTATTTTAAGGATTTGGCTAAATTACCTCACCAGTAACGTTATTTATAAAAAATATTATAATATAAATTTAATTAATTAAAATTACTTGCTACTGGATAATTATTTATTTGGTGATTTTTTAAAATAAATTAAATTCTATTATAATTGTTTAAAACTATAAATCCTTTCAAGATTATAATTAATTAAAACTATTTAATTTTTTACAATTTTAATCTATCCCGTTCTAAACCTAACTACAGAAACTAAGAAGAAAGACGTCAACGTTAGAGTCTGGAGGTTCAACAACTAATCAAAAGTGGAGAAGGTTTAACACACACTTCTCTGTAGAATCTTTACAAAAGTCTAACATCTCCTCTGGTGTTTTCTAAACCTGAATGCTGAGGAATGCGATTCTTAGAATTTCTAATTTTGAAGGGGCAAAAAACCAAAGCGTAGAGAGAGGGTTTTGATGGGATGATAGAGGGTTTTGATGGGATGATATTAGGTTTTGCTCACTAAGATTGAATTTTGATTTCTCCATAACCAAAATCTTTCTACAGGTTAGTAATTTATTATTATATATTTGGATGTATTGCTCTACTTATATAATTAGATTTGTTGATGGCAATCCACTATCACACACAATAATAGCTAAATCTCGAGATTATAATGTATGGCATATAAAGAATATGATTTAAACCCTTGTAATTGAATAGATGTTAAGACTTTGAAGAAGCTTTGGACGTTAATCTGAGACTTGTTGGTGGGTTGGACTTCGTTGCAAGAGGGAGAGTATGTTAGCAGACGTGGGATATTCCAGGGTGAGGCCTTCTGCGGAGGATGAACAAGTGTAAGCTATTGCATGAGAAGTAAGAGCAAGTATGGATTCTTTGTCTTTCTAATTATGTCTTCCAATAAAGCACTTTCAAACATTGAATCACCAATGTTGTGTTAATTTATTTGATAATTTAAATCAGCAATGAGACATGTGTATTAGTTTTTTTCTAACTTCTTGAATTTGTCTACACAGTTGTAAGTAGAAAAATCATATTTGTTGCATTGAATTATTTGAGGCTTTGCATTTGCTTCTTTGACTTAATACCACAGTTTAGTTTTTTTATTCAATATCACAGCTTTCCAATAGTAGTGGTTTTAGAAATCAGTTTGGACATTACAATTCAATGCTTTTATATGATCTACTCATTGATTGTGATGCCACAGTTTTTTTTTTTTATTTTTATTTTTATTTTTTTCTTCTAATCTGGGATTCTGAATAGTTCTCACATTATTATATATTATTTTTCACAAGAAACTCTCTGAGTTTCTTATCTTGTATGTCCTGATTTTCTTAGCTTGGAACAACAACTACTATAGATGGTCTTACTCTAATCTAATTCAGGTCTGCATAACAACAAATAAGGAAAGCTGTGGAAGGAAAAACCTGAGAGTTTTGTCATCCCGTGCAGGTAATCCCTTTCTAGGCTTGCAATCTTGGATAACCAATCATTGATAGGAAGTGAATTTAAATGATTCTATCTCTTCGGCAGTAACTATAATAGCCTTACATTATTTTAAAAATTGTTTGTCATGGACTGATCTTTTCACAATTAAAACTAATGCTCATGTGCATGTAGATGTAACTAATGCTTTTCATCTATATCTGAATATAACTCTTTATCAGACCTTCTCATATATAAACATCTATTCTTTTAGCTCGTCCTCACCAAAGCTAATCAAAACTCAAATTCTGTAAACACTCATCCAATGGCAAGAATAGCTCTAGCTTTTGTCCTAGTCCTGGTTTTGGTTATTACAATAGAAACCACAGGTCGTGAGTTATCATCACAATATGTGAATGCTTTGGTCAGTTTACAACCCTGTCTAAATTATCTTTCTACAGGTTAGTAATTTATTATTATATTCTTGGATGTATTGCTCTACTTATATAGTTAGCGAGTACAAACAGAGTCATGTAGCCTCCTTCCACTATATAAAGACAATAAAGTTTAACTCAACTTGTCGTTGCTCTAGATTTGACTTTCTATTGAATTCCAAAAGTTATGTAGTAGAAACTACCAGACTAGTTGTTGAGGAGACTAGTTCTTCAGAATTAGGATAAAAGCAAGCTCTAATCACGTATTGAGGAACTACCAGACTAGTTGTTAGTTGTTGAGGAGACTAGTTCTTCATAATTAGGATTGAAGCAGACTCTAATCACGAGTTGAGGAAGTTGAGGAGAGACAAATTAAGGATGTTGATTTATTTTATATATAGAAACAACTAAATTCAATCTCACAGATTTAAAATCAACCAATTAACTAGTGATGATATATGAATACGTAATCAAAGAAATAAATAAGATATTGGTGTATAACACAGTTTGATTGTACTATTGTTGATTAGTTTCATGAAGAGAATAATATATATTGGTGGTGGAAACTCAGAAAAATAGACGATGTACATTAGTATTTAAGTAGGATATTACATATTGCTCCTACTGTATGCCTTGATTTATTCATTTATTTTTGCTTGCTTGAAATAAATTGAATTTTTCTAAGCTTCTGCTAACCACAAATCCAAGTACATATTCATTACTATATATTTCTAGCCTATAATATATATATATATGTTATTTAACCATTGTTTTGTTCGTGTATACTGCAGTTTATAATTCTATTATTGAAGTTCAAAATGGTTTCATTCGAAAATGTCGACAATAATAGTGTGAAAGACAACGAGGCCAAACTTTCAAGGATGAGTTTGATTAATTATTTGTATGTACACTAATTTAGTTTTTAATTTGATAATTTATGTATGTATTTAACCTGTAAAATTAAAATTATTTTATTTTAATCATATTTTGCAGTAGATCGGAGAGTAAAAAGTTAAGAGATAGTGGTGCCACATCGATAACATTAGAGGTAAGCAAATCATTATTTTGGTTATTTTGTTTAAAAATAATTTAAATAGTTTTTCTAAATTGTTTATATAGTATTTCACAATTTTTTTATATTCATGTAATTATGTATTTTCATGTATGATGTCTAAATTTAATTATAACTATAATTATTTATGTTATCGTTAATAGATTAGGAGAAGATTAGCAGAACAATGGAATAGTCTTAATAAGGTAGAAAAATCTTCTTATACAAAGAAACCTGGTAAAGACAGTGATGGTAAAGATTTCGTCAGACATCAACCAACTAAAGTGAAACGGGCAAGATGTTCCTTTGATACTAGATGTTCTCCTACTCGTTTAAATTATCTAGTGTCAAACCTTAGTAAAAGACAATTGAACACTGTCAATGAGATTGAGTTTCAATATTTAGTGAAGATGCAGTCCGGTCGTATTCATCATGATCTATGTAAATGGCTTGTGGATAATGTTCATATCTAAGATTTTTCTCTCAAAGTGAATGGGAATTGCATCATGCTTAACTCTAAGTTGTTTGCCAAAACAATGGGTATTGTTGATGGAAATATCACATTAAATTTACAGTGTGATAAGAAATTAGATGAGAATCTGAGAACTAAATATTGTGTGGAGAGGAGAGGTATCTGCTTACAGAAGATTTGTGCAAAACTACATACTATGAAAAGTTGTGGAGAAGAATTTAAAGTTGTATTTACTTTGTGTGCATTGGGTACGATACTGTGTCCTGCAACCGCACCATTTATCAAGTCAGCATACCTTCATATTTTGTCTGATTCTAGAACCATTCCTAAACTAAATTGGACAACATGGTGTTTCAATTATTTAATGGATGGGATTAAGAGATACAAAACTTCTCAGACAAGGAATTTACCAGGATGTATTTTTTTTTGCAAGTAAGTTCATATTCTGGTATACACTTCTTTAATTATTGAATTCATTTATTTGATTTTATTGGACTTTAATGTTGTTATTTTCTAAATGATTCAGTTAGTATATCTACATTGCGTAGTTGTAGATGTTCCTATTGTTGAAAAATCTATTATTCCCGTTGTCGGTTGGACTAGTAAGGCTATAAAGAGAATCATGAAGGTAAAACAAGAGCGTGGAGGATTCAGTAAAAACGTGGTATGCTGCTAAACTAATGACATTATTATTAAATACATATTTTATCTATATTTATTCTAAACATAAATAATTACAACCTTATTCAATTATTATTATTATATGTAGTTGTCCATTCCTTTATCAGAGAACACAACGGTGGAAAATGACACCACATTTGGAGAAGATGAATTTCGATGGTCCAATCAATCTGATTTTGATAAATTAAATTCTTTGTATAATATTGTACGCATACTTCAGACTAACTTGAATAGAATAAAGGAAAAAGTTGGTCACTCTCCAAATAAAAAAAAAGGTTGATTTAAATATGAGAGCGGAATAAGTTGATGTAGCAGTAGAAGATCAGAAAACTACAGAAGAAGTCAAAGTTACAGCGGAAGAAGGTAAAGTTTATTTAGATAAAAATATATTATTTAACTTCTTTTAAGGATATGAAATTTGACATGAATGTACCTAACTGTTCTGGTAGTGAAAAAAGTTGATTCAAATGTAGAAAAGAAATAAATCATGGAAAGAGTTAATGAAAATATTGAAGAAGTGAAGGTTTATTCATCTGCAAAAAAGGATTTCTGTTTACTAGTTGAAAAATCATCTGATGGGGCAACAATTTCCTGCATAAATAATCAAAGTGTAAAAAATGAAGATCGATATGTGAATGATAAACAAGTGACTGTGGTTATCTCTTCTAATGGTGAAGATATTCTGAAAAAGAAAACACTGCTTAAATCATCATATAGCAATCCAATTGTTGTAGCATCGGTAAGTTATTTATTATGTTCAAAATTATTATTATTATTATTATTATTATTATTATTATTATTATTTTAAATTTTTTAATAGTTATGTTGTTGACACAGGATGACAGAAATTCTATTTGTAGTGAAGAAAATTCTTATACGTCCAGAAAAAAGATTATGCTCAAAGAACGTAAGGAATGGTTTCAAAAGACTTCAGAAAATCAACTTTCTCCATATGAAATTGTTTATTGTCGCAAAAAACTTTCAAGGAAAAAAAATTTCTATGTTGACATAACATCACTCTCAGAGGAAGATCAGAGGCTGATTGCTTACATTTTTTTTTTCAGAGTTAGTACAAGAGTAAGTTTATATTTATTTTATCATTATTTTTTAAAATATTTGTTCACACATAAATCTGTGACCTGTTCTATAATTATATAGTGCTATTGTAGTTAGAATAAATGACACATTTTTGAGACGTCATGAGATTCTAGCCCTTCAACCAAAAGTGTGGCTCTCAGATCAGGTAGGTTAAATATATTATCAAGTGAATAAGTATATTTGTAATTTATTATTATAGGTACATAATTATCTTCTTTCTGCTCATACCAATATAGATCATTAATGTCGTTGTAGAGCTACACACAACCAAGATGTTCTTGAAGGTGGATGACAATATCAATTGGTTCTTGCCTACTTATTTTGTGGTATTTATTCATTTTTTAGTTTATTTTTTAAAAAATTTATTGGAAGTCCAATAGAAAATTATTTAAGCATTTTTTTAATGTGATAGCAAGCAGTAAATTCCAACTCTTATAATGCTGCTAACTTTCGATGGGATCGTTATATGTATGATTTCAAGCGATGTGAAAAGGTATAAATTTTTTTAACTAATCATATATGTATTATAATTTATTTATATGTTTACTAATGCTAGTTCATATTACAATGCTTGTTGGTTATGATACTCAGATATTTGTTCCTATTAACTATGCTGATCAACATTGGTATTTAGCAATCATCCATATCAGTATACACCGAAAAGAAGGAGCAGGAAGAAACTGTTTTGATTTACTTATCACACTTCATTAAGTTGTTTCAAATAAATTATCGTTAACAGTTCTAAAGCATAATATTTTCTATACCGATTTCTATATTAAAGAAAGTTGGATATGTACAAAATTTTAATGCAAATAATAAGTCTTAATAATAAAAAATTCTGGAATGAATGCATTTGTATTTTTAGTTGAATGATGTACTTCTAGTTGCAGTAACAAAAACTAATAACTCAACCAAATAATGTCCTAGTGTTGTGTTGGCAAGAACCTCTTTGGAAAATAGGCACTTTCTAGATCTAACCAATCTAACGCCACTGAATTCAATTCTAAGCTAAACTCATTCAACCCCAGTAAAAAAGGGAAAATATTCTCCTGCGCTTGATAGAAAGAGCTTTCTTTTCATCCAACTATTAATTTCATAAGAAAGTTGTTAGCTTAGTATACCACAAGCCTACCCGAGTTCCACAACATTGATGTGATTGTTTAATCGTTTTTCGGGTGACTGTTCTGGAATGAACAACAATCAATACCTTTAAACTCTAACCATTAGAACAACAAATCAAGCTTAAAAAAATGAGGGAAAATCAGATAATTCACTTGTACAATATTCTTGCATTATACAATAAGAAAACAAGTTCACAACAGTAATCTGATTATTTTATCTACTAAACGGTCAAACCATTCATCAGACTAAAACGTCCATAGCTACATTGCAGTCCATAAATTATTTTATGTTAATAAAGTAAACAATAACAATAAAATCTAACAAGCAAAGAGATTAATTTAGGCCAATGAGGAGCTTGAGAGGCTTCATGAAGGCAAACCTTCAGTATTTGACACATCAACCTTGGAAGTTGAGATGGTGGTGAATCGCCCAAAATTGTCTGAAATATAAGTTCAAGAAGAGTAAAGTTGTGGCTATCAAACTTCAAGGAGGCCTAAATTCAAAACATGTGGATCAAGAAATGAAACATATGTAATCGGATGGATTTCTATATTTTGTAGGAAATAATCTTAAATGCACTACACAACAAAAGATAATGATAGATTTTAGAAAGATGAAGGAGACTAACCTCATACATATCCTTCAACTGTTGTGCAATATGAACATCTCTTCATCCGAATTACATACCATATGAGATGACACACACCTACAAAAATAAATTAATTCAAACGATTTGATTATCAATGCATTTACAGCTCTGTTTAGCTCTCCCTACTTTTCTCTCAAATATTTAAATATATTCTTTTAATGAACAAAACTATCATTTCTATAAATGATCAGAGTGAATAGATTAAATTAATAATAGTATAAAAATGCAAAACTCGTGTGATCCCATATCACAAAATTAAATACATAAATAAAAAATTTTAAAAATGAAAAATGGACAGTAGATAAAAATAAAAAATAAATAAATAAGAAAACACCACACAATTTAAGCCTACATAACACATTTAAACTGCACTTTAATATACACTGAGACCACAAGCTAGTAGGACTAACACACTACTTGAAGAAACTATAGTACTATAAACCTAACTGCCTAACATACACAAAGAACAGGGTGGGTAACATACCTTGCAATGCAAAAAAACGGAATTCCCTATCAGAAGAAAGGACAACATCGATAATAGAATCAGCCACTTTTTTTTTTAAATCAATTACCAAAAATTACAACTACAGATAGATTTAAAATTTTCATGTCATAAGGGTACTAATACATTGCTTTTGCCAAATAAATTCATAGAATATTAGAATCTGCTTCTGTTGACAATACAACGTCTCAAATCGAGGCAAAAATGGATGACCGTCATTAATCCATAGCAAAGACCTCTATGTATGAAAACGCCATAAAAAAAACTTTGACAAAATTCTTGCCTTCCATCTGAAAAAATAAGAAAACTTAAAAAAATAAAACAATCAAGGGCTACAAGCACCAAAAGAAAAAACTAAGGATGCACCCAGGTTTTATATACCAAAACGGCTTGAACCTTTCAGAAAGGCCCTCCCATTATTTGGTCATGAGGACTTCCTGTTTTTTCAGCATTATTTTGTTGTTAACGAAAGAATTTTCAGTAAATTTTTTCAATCTGTTTTTTTAACTCTTCTTAAAAACTCAAATATCTCTTTATTTTTCTAAACATAAAAAGGATTACACAAAGTTAATACTCAAGACTATGCATGTTTAAGTAAATAAATTAGGATTTATTATTATTATTATTTCTTTCAAAAAAAAAGTAAGGAAAACGTGAATCTATAACTAATATTTAAATTTAAAGCTACAATTGGCAATTTGCATCTTCTATTTTTTTTGTCATTTTTTCATATAGTAGTTCTTGCGAAAGAAATATATAAATAAAACTCATAAGTTATTGTAGAATAAAAAATTAACTTTACAAACTCTCTGATCATAAATCTTTTTCACTCTTATTAAGATGATAAATTGATTTAATTTCTCTTCCTTTTAGAAAATTATTTTCATACAAATTGATTCTAAGAAAGGATTTGAACTTTTTTTTCTTAATCAAACCAAAGTCAATATTTAAATGATTGTAAGACGTGGAATCTATATTAGTTCTAACATAAATAATACCTCATTTAGAAATGTCTTAGAAAACAAGTACCGAAACTCATTGTATAAAGAATGCATGTGAGCCGCTCGTCAATAGGCTAAAATCCTCCTAAGTGATCAGCAACGTCACTCTGCTAACATAAATTCTGGAAAGCAAAACATGGTCAAAAGAGCTAAATAACCCCAAAAAAAAAAAGAAAAGAGGTAGAAAAAAAAAGATAAGGAGGGAGAGGTTGAAGAGATCCTTCATCAACATACCCGGACAACGAGTTTATGTCCAATCATATTGGACATATTCTGTATAAGAGTAGTCTTACCTGTACAGTTTTCACCAACTGAGAGTACAGGCTCATTCCAACTCACAGAGCTAGTTATTATTTCAAGCAAATGCAAAGAAATCCGGATCTTTACAAAATGCAAAGAACTGCTAATTGCAAAAATAAAATTCATATGTCAGAATGAATTCACCAAACATTAATCTTAAGAAAGGAAAATTTGAAAACTAAGAATCAACAAAGTACATACATTGAGGTTTTTTGTTGTGTTGCACATGAGAGAAATCCGTCGATCGTCAACTTCAAGGATGAATGATGCAATTCAGTTGCAAGAATATAATCTCAATAACAAATTATCGTTAAGAAAAAATAGTCAATTCAACTTTGTACTAACAGCTTTAAATATATATATATATATATAATTAGGCACCTAATTATAGGTTTACTGGATGGATACATGGTCTCAACAGATGAAACTGGAACTGAGCACCAATTGGCAAGTTCTTCAATCATAGTCAACCGGTTCTCAGCAGATGGTGAAAAGGACGAAAATATGTCTACAGCCTGAAAGCAGAGGGCAAAACTCCATTAGTATATCAGTAAATAAACTTGAAATGTTCATAAATATAGAGACAAGTCACATATCAACAGACCTCTTGATAAATGAGATGGCACTCAGAAATGAACAAACTATTTTGCATTGGGTGAAAGTCAAGGTCTGCAACTCGTTTGCACCACTCGAGGAGATCTCTATCATTAGGAAGCAAATAAGATACCATGAGAAAGTTACATAGATGTCAACATACAACACAGTAAATATATTGTAGTGGTACTACCTCAATGAGAACCTAATATAAGAACTGACTGAACCAGAATTCAGCGGTTGATAAGAGTTGATCATATCGAAAGTTCCTGCCAAATAATTGAACACTTATGCTTAACAATTTTCAACCTCGACTGAACACAAAAACTATATAAAAAAAACTAACTATAAGTCAGTCAGCAAGGGACTCCAAATTTGGATAACATGCTGTTACTGTATCCTGCAGGTCCTCACTACTATGTGGCTTAATCATTACTCTCCTCCAAAAAGTACCCGGTGAACTCCCACCTACCATCAAATAATTCACTTATAGGATATTCTTGCATTATGCTATGGGAAAACAAGTTCACAGAAGTAAACTAATTATTTTATCTACCAAACTCGTATCCCTTTTATCAGACTAAAACCTTTTATCAGACTAAAACGTCCATACCTACATTGGTGACCATAAATTATTTTATGTCAATAAAGTTGTGGCTGTCTTGCTTTGAGGAGGCCTAAATTCAAAACATGTGGATTAAGAAATAACATATTTTTCTCAAAATAAGAGGAGATCTGAATTAAATGTGCATACCATGACTGAATCAAGGTGATATATCCACAGGAATGAGTGCCCCCACAACATCTCTAGTAAAAAACCTTCGAATCTCATATTCACTGTAACACAGAGTTATAGATTAGTATCTACTCGCTCCTATTGCAGCATATACAAAACATAGGTTTACTTACCTGAATCCACAGAGGTCCAGGCGTCTACCATCCACAAGAGTCTTTCGATGTGGCAGAAAACTTTGAGGAGGCCTCTTTGAGTTTTTCAATGAATAGGATTACTACCTTCTTCTTGCTCTTCTGCCTCATGCTTCCCTTCTGGTTCGAGTTCCACATCTTCTTGTGCTGTTTCCTCATTAATAATGTCAGTAGTGAAGAAATTATTTACAATTTCATCAACACTGGCAGAGAATATATGAACCAAATCATTAAATAAAAAAGTGAAGATCAAATGGTGTGTTAGCTCAAAGAATGATGATCGAGATTAGATTTTGTAGATTAGAACTACAAAATTGCTATCAGATACTGTACTGAAGACTCTTGAGTAGGCAAAAATGGCAGCTACAACTGTTATACTGTACTAAAGACTCTGAGGTAGGCGAAATAGTACCTACAACTAAAGCTAATAATATCAGTCTGTGAGGGCACCAACATTTTGCAACCATGTTCTCCATTTGGTTAGCTGTTCAGATAATAGCAAAGGCTAAAGTTCATTTTCTATTGGACGCTAATAAGTCTTGTGAACGCAAATTAATCCTTCATTGTCTTTGGAATAAGCCATTTTGATTTTCCATTGTAATGACTTGGCCAACCTCTCTACCTCGATAATTGGTTTGGAACTGTCTATAACAATGAGGGTTCCTTCGGGTCTGAGAATTCTATCAACTTCGGCTATAACTACCTGTAGATTGCACCTGTAGCCAGTGTATATATCATGAAGATTGAGTTATCAAATTTTATAAGAGGTGTTTAACCTCTGTCGAAGATGCTTACCTCTGTTTGATGCTGGAGAAAAGATGATCAGCATTAAGAAAAGAATAGGTTCTTGGATAAGTATTGAACCACGCTTTGACGATTCCACAGTACTTTATGCATGTGAGCCTGAATTAACCCTATATGAGAATTAAAAGAGGTGAATCCGGATAATGAGATACGATCCAAAATTATAATTTCTTTCCACTCCCTAATCTAAACCATCATCCAACTCAATATTTTCTTTTTCATCATTTCAGTACAAGTAACCAGTGATAGCAAAAGTTTTTGAGCAACCCAGAACCCGACATTATATGAAAAAATATGATGAAATTAGTTTGGGTAACATTCAATTGATTAAAGAAAGTACAAATACCTATTCCAATGCAAGAATAAACTAAAACTAAAGATGCATAACAATCTAAACACATAAGATTGCGGAATTCTCATAAAATAATGAGAATCAAATCTGCAAGGTAAATTATCAGGCTTTTTTAAACCAAAAGATAACACCAGCAGTCAGGTAACACAGGACACTACTATGTACTATTTCTCTCAAAAACTCCATAGATCTGGAAACCTAAAAGGAAGCACTCGCTAAAACCTCACAACAAATGATAATCAGATTCAAGAATAAAGCTCAATAATCTTCATAAACAACTACCCTAACTAAATGCAATTCATTTCAATAGCCATAACACCACCAAATATGAAACATATGTTTCCAAATCTGACAATTCCCAAGGTACATAATATTATAGATCTGATCCAAAAAGACATCACAGAAAGATCGATTAGGGATTAGAGATATATGGAGGACTTCCCATACCCATCTCTCCCAACAAATTAGTCTCCTTTTTAAGCTACATATGTTTGAACGTCTCAATTTTAAAATAGATCTTTAAGAAACAAATCATTAGGTGGGGAATCACACAAGCATGCCACTGGTGTACAAGATTAGAGACTTCATTCATATCTAATAACTCAAACAACTCATCTTAAAATAAGAAATAACTAGAGTCAAACCTGGTATTATAATGCTGTATATTTCTTCTTTATTAAGATGAAGTAATTCATCCACGATACTTCTCACCTTAAAAAATCATGTAGGACAGGTTCACCTGTTTGCGAACAAAAAGTCATGATTACGAATGTGCAGTTAGTAACAAAATTATAAAAGTCTCTACAATTGAATATCAGTAATACCTTTTCCCTTTGGACATGTTCATTTATCATGCCCACTATCATTGCAATTACTGCACATATGTGATTGGGTTTTTTTGTTCTTATTTTGAGTTGGTGCTCCTTTTGTCGCAGATATGGCTGGATCTTTAACCTTAGATATTTTTGCTTGGATGGAGCAGCGTTCTGAACAAGATGCCGACATATTCATTGCTGATTGAGATTGTTGAATCTCATTCAACAATTGGAAAATCTTTTGTTTTGTAGAATGGTAACACTCTGAAGTTTTAGAAGCTTCAAAACAGAGTCTATTGCAAAAGGCAGACAAATTTGCAAATCTTGTCATCTCTAAATGCGTAGCTGATTCTATGCCATCATTTAAGCCATCAAGACTACCAAGCTTAATGTCTTTGGGCCACCGTTTATTCACAAGCGTCTCAGGAATCTCAACAAAATTTAGGGCTTTCATTACTGCAAACATGTGGCTGCAAGGAATACAAACAGATTCAAAATATCTGCAAGAGCATGTCATACTCATATTAGGGGGAAAATAATATACTGTCCAAATACAACCACTTCTTTCAAATTGAGCCAATGTATATGAAATCATATTGCCATCCTCGGCTCGACTTAGAATTGATAATAAAGCCTCCTCTTGTATATTTTTTCGAACCATCAGGAAAATAGCCCGTGTATATCTATCACCCGCATTCTTTTCAAGCTTTTTAAGGTGGGTCATGAGGACTGGTTCTGTACACCTTGATTCATAATCATCTTTAAGCTCATTATGTCGAATTCGATCCAAAGCCCTGCATATCTGCTTGACAAACTCATATAACTTAAGATGACATTGCAAAAAGCGATTTAGATATACATTCATGCTCTCGCATCTTTGAGTGCTTCGCATGCCAGCAAAAAAATAACCTTTAAGATAAGCTTCTGCCCAATGCATCGCTTCTCATACATCTTGTTAGCCCATTCATTTGTTTGCAAATCAAACCGAATCACCAATTCTCTCCATTTGACTTCAAACTCGTCTTTCGACATTGTTGTAAACATGCAATTTGTAAAATGCTTAACAAAGTCATCTTTATGCACATTGCTCATGGTATTGCGCTCCAGATGCCAACAACACAAACGATGAATACTAGTAGGAAACACTATTTGTATTGCTTGGGCCATAGATTTGTCACCATCTGTAATAATGGTTTCAGGCTTCTTAAATTTCATTGCCAATAAAAATGTATGTAGCAACCAAGTAAATGTATCGACGGTCTCATCCCTAATCAAACCAAATCCAAACACAGTTGATTTACGATGATGATTTGCACCAACAAATATAACTAAAGGCTTCTCGTATATATTTGTCTTGTAGGTCGAATCAAATGCAATTGCATCCCCAAAATGATTGTAATCATTCTGACAGATTGAGTCTGCCCAAAATAAATTACAGAGTCTTTTTTCATCATCGATCGAGTACTTATAAAAAAAACTTGGATCATTTTCGGACTTAGCAGACAGGTAAGCTCAAACTGTATCTGAGTCAGACTCCACCAATTCTTCTCGACGAACTGCATCCAGACGATTTTGTACATCTTTTCTTGTACAACCCATATTTTGGTAACTCCCTGCTTGTTCTACCATATAATCAACCACTTGAGATGTTTTCACACCAACATTTCGCAATGACCTCACTTATGCAATATCAGAATCTTTTACCTTCCTATTGAAGCGTATGAATTGTACTTGATCAGGCAAAGTTAAGGCATGGTTATGAGACACAATAAATTCCTTTGCAATCCATATTCTGGTATGTTTAACTATATTCACTCTAAAACATGCCTTGCAACCAATTCGAGTTATTGCTCTTGGTTCTCTTAATCTGTCAATTTTCTCAACCCATTTCTTAGGCCTTGTCCCCTCTTTTGAGCACACCCACCTACGTAAAATAATCAACCCATGTTTATCCCGCCTAAGGTCATCTTTTCGGATTCCAAAGCCAAATAATGTTGAGTACTTAATATAGAAATCAGGGGCTTCATCAAGTGTTTTGAATGCTTTTCCAACAATATCAGAAAGTTCTAAACCTAATAATTCGTTTGGGTTGTCTAGGTTCAACACAGATGAGAGGAGAGTATATTCATTACCCATCTCCACTGTATTTTTAGGTGTTGCTTCTTTTTTATTCCCTTCCATCAAATCCTGCTCCACTAGACCAATATCATCATCTTGAGTTCCATATTCCATGATGTGTAAATAATATCTAGAAGCATAAATGATTACCAATACATAAATATAAATTTCATTTATTATAATATGAATTTATAAATAATGAATGCAACAGTACATACAATTTCACTTGCTCAATACATATTTCATTTATTAAACCATGTATTTATGAATAAGAATTATAACAACTGAAAATGATATGTTTTAATAAATTGTTATTATTAAACAAAATGTCAGTAAAAATATATGGTAACAATCACTCCTAATATGAAATATTTGAGAACTTTAATTGATTTCGCATATTAACAAATTATCTTATATGACTATGTCTGGTAATCAATATATGAGATAATTTAATCATTTTATAAAAAAAACAATTTAAATAGTGTAAACAACTTAAATTAAAATAGTCTCAGCTTAATCACTATAAAATGAACAATAATCTAATGAATAAATAGATTTAACTAAATATTTTTTTTAACGTTAACTTAACAAAAATAAATAAACAAAAATAATACATATAAGATGAAGATAATTACTTATCTATGGAATAGAAACGTAAGGCAAGTTGAGGATCCTTCTGACAATCGTACTCGATCAATTATCTCCGATAAATAGGAGAATGCTAAAGGTAATTCACGTTGATGGATCTGATGTAGGAAAATAGCAGTTAACTCGTTGTTGTGTTTGTTTGGCTATCTTGTTTGGTATTGCCAATAAGTTGAAAAACCTAGTAGATAAACCTAGTCGCAATCTCAAATAGACTGGTGAGAGACTGGATTAGACTAGTAGATAAAAGTGATGAGATTGGAGCGATTTTGGGTGTTACTTTTATCTAAAGATTTCGCGGTATGGCTATGTAATCGATCGATATAGTGGGTGCCGTAATTGGTTTCTAAATTTGAACTGAACGGATGTATCTATTGCAATTTTTTTTCAGAAATTGCAACAATGGAGGGGTGGAGGATTTCGGTAACTGATAAAATATTTGAAAGTGCAAATTTCATAACTTTATAATGCTGGTTACGATATGACCCTTAACTGTTGAAAATTTTTTAATAAGACCCTATAAAATTCTAAAGATATCCTTACAAGTTGTAATATTTTTGTTATAACTAATTAAATATAAATTCGCAACTAGAATATTCAAATCGTAAACTTTCTACGTTGGATTTGCGCATTAATAATTAAATATATCAATCACGTTACATCTGTATCCTCTTTACATCAAATTTGTAAAATCTTTACATCAAATTCGCAGTATGGAATTTTAATATAATTTACCGTAAAATCAAAACCGCTATTTCGGATTAGTTAACTACAAAATGTAATCAAGTCAAAATTCAAGTTTATAATTTTATTTAAAAAAGAAACTTTCATGCTAGGAGCACTAGTTTGTATATTGTATATCTCGGAGACGTAATATTATTGTTAAAACTAATTAGACATAAATTCGCAACTGGAACATCAAATTCGTAACCTTTCTACATTGGAATCGTTGACATTGACAATCAAATATATAAATCACATTACATCCGTAACCTCTTTACATCAAATTTGTAACATCTTTACATCAAATTCGCAACATGGAAACTCAATATAACTTACCTCAAAATCAAAACCGCTAACCCGATTAGTTAACTAAAAAATATAATAAAGTCAAATTTTAATTTTACAATTTTATTTCAAATAAAAACTCCGTTGCCAAGAGCACTTGTTCGTATATTTTATATTGTGGAGTCGTAATATTATTGTTATAATTAATTCAATGTAAATTTGCAACTGGAAAATTCAATTCGTAACCTTTCTACGTTGGAATCGCGCCTTGTTAATTTCATATAACAATCACATTACATATGTAACCTTTTTAAATAAGATTTGTAACATCTTTACATTAAATTCGCAACATGGAATTTTAATGTAACTTAATTGAAAATCAAAACCGCTAACCCAGATTATTTAACTAAAAAATTAATCAAGTCAAAATTTTATTTTATCATTTCATTTAAATTAAAAACTCCGATGTTTTGAGCACTTGATCGTATATTGTATATCGTGGAGTCATTACATTTTGTTATAAATAATTCAATGTAAATTCGCAACTGGAACATATTATTTGTAACCTTTCTATGTTGGAATTGCGCTTTGATAATTAAATATATCAATCATGTTACATCCGTTACCTTTTTACATAAAATTTGTAACATCTTTACATCTAATTCGCAACATGAAATTTTAATGTAACTTAATTGAAACTCAAAACCGCTAATCCCGATTAGTTAACTAACAAATTAATCAAGTCAAGATTTAAATTTATTTTTGTATTTCAAATAAAAACTCCGATGCTAGGAGAAATTGTTCGTATATTGTATATCGTGGAGTCGTGATATTATTGTTATAAATAATTCAATGTAAATTCGCAACTGAAACATCCAATTCGTAACCTTTCTACGTTGGAATTGTTGGCATTGATAATTAAATATATCAATCAGGTTACATCCGTATCCTTTTTATATCAAATTTGTAATATCTTTACATCAAATTCGCAACATGGAAATTAAATATAACTTACCTCAAAATCAAAACCGCTAACTCGGATTAGTTAACTAAAAAATTTAATCAAGTTAAAATTTAATTTTGTAATTTTATTTCAAATAAAAACTCTGATGATACGAGCACTTGTTCGTATATTGTATATCATGGAGTCGTAATATTATTGTTATAACTAATTAAATGTAAATCCGCAACTGGAACATCCAATTCGTAACCTTTCTACGTTGGAATCGTTGGCGTTGATAATTAAATATGTCAATCAGGTTACATCCAACCTTTTCACATCAAATTTGTAACATATTTACATCAAATTCGCAACATGGAATTTTAATGTAACTTAATTGAAAATCAAAATCGCTAACCCGGATTAGTTAACTAAAAAAAATATAATCAAGTCAAAATTTAATCTTGTAATTTTATTTCAAATAAAAACTCCAATGCTACGAGCACTTGTTCGTACATTGTATATCCCGGAGTCATAATATTATTGTTAAAACTAATTAGACATAAATTCGCAACTGGAACATCTAATTCGTAACCTTTCTACATTGGAACTGTTGACATTGATAATTAAATATCTCAATCACGTTACATTCGTAACCTCTCTTTACATCAAATTTGTAACATCTTTACATCAAATTCGCAACATGGAAATTTAATATAACTTACCTCAAAATCAAAACCTCTAATCTAGATTAGTTAACTAAAAAATATAATCAAGTGAAAATATAATTTTATAATTTTAATTCAAATGAAAACTCCGATGCCAGGA
This sequence comes from Cardiospermum halicacabum, assembly GCA_031304145.1. NCBI lineage: Eukaryota > Viridiplantae > Streptophyta > Magnoliopsida > Sapindales > Sapindaceae > Cardiospermum > Cardiospermum halicacabum. The sequence continues at coordinate 10,142,409 of CM062397.1, forward strand.
GCACTTGTTCGTATATTATGGAGTCGTAATATTATTATTATAATTAATTCAATGTAAAGTTGCAACTGGAACATTCAATTCGTAACCTTTCTACGTTGGAATCGCGCCTTGTTAATTTAATATAACAATCACGTTACATCCATAACCTTTTTACATAAGATTTGTAACATCTTTACATTAAATTCGCAACATGGAATTTTAATGTAACTTAACAGAAAATCAAAACTGCTAACCCGGATTAGTTAACTAAAAAAATATAATCAAGTCAAAATTTAATTTTATAATTTTATTTCAAATAAAAACTCGGATGCTAGGAGCACTTGTTCGTATATTGTATATCGTGGAGTCATAATATTAAGTTTATAAATAATTCAATATAAATTCGCAACTGAAACATCCAATTGTAACCTTCTACGTTTGATTTAAATATATCAATCTCGTTACACCCGTAACCTCTTTACATCAAATTTGTAAATACTTGAAATAAGATTCAAATTTGTAAACCTTTAAGATTCTTAGTTCTTCATGAATTTATTAAATAACAAAGTTTTCTATTTATGCAGAATCGCATATACCATTTTGGATTCTCAAATTAATGTTCAACTTTAAGGTTTGTTTGTAGTTGCCTGGATGTGGAAAACTACTTATGTTCTCTATATACTATTGAGATCTATTAGTGTTTACACTGTAGGAAATTAGATCTCCAATCTTTGTGTGATGTTGATTTCCAATCTTTGGTTAACAGTGCTGCGATATTTGATAACAACCTTTACTTTTGGGTTTTTGTTATATGGTACTGCTATTACTATTAAATAAATGAAGATCTACACGCTGGAAGGAATATTTTGGTATGCTAGACCTGTCACTTTATATATTGTAGGGATGCTTTATGGTTTGATGATGTTTGAATCCATTCTGCTATAAATGTGGTATATATTTGTTCACTATGAATATGTTATATGTTACATTCATATGGATTTGTTGTGTTTGTAGATATGAATTTTATTACAATCTATAGTTATACTGCATCAATAGGTTATAGTTTCTCTGTTGTTGTCATTCATTGTAGGATATAATCAACATTTCCATTTGCATATTTTGCTAGTACAAACCTCTCTTTTGCCTATAAGAACACATCCATGTTACATTACAGTTGTATTAGCAATCCAGAGAACAAATAGATTCCAACATATAACTGATACATAGCATAATGCATTCATCTTCGCATTATTCCTATTGCTAGGTGTACCATATCCACCTTTTAGAATTAGGTTTTCACATTGTTGTAGCAATATTATATCCAGCTCTTCATCATACTAATTCCACTATCTGAAATAATCACAGCCATTGCAGTGAAAAAAACTTGTTTGGATTTTCAGTTGATTCGAAAATCTTTATTAAAACTTTCTTTCTGTAGTAGCAACCACGGGTTTTAAAACGAATGATACCTCTATTCAAGTTGTTCTTCATCATTACTCTTTATGCTTCTTGATTAACTGTCATTTGATTTATTTTTGTAAAGCTGATCTTTGTAGCTTCACTACTGGGTCTGTCCGAACTTCTATGGTTGATTTGCTAGGTTTGTATTAACTTTCTATGGTTGATTTGTTTGATGGAGGATCTAGATTGTTGCCGTAATTAGGATGGATGTGTTGTGGCAGGAGAATGGGTGAATATCCTTAATTAATGATGAATGCAGCTTTGTTACGCCTTTGTGTGTGTATGCTGGTTTATTAATTTTTAATTTTGTTAGTTGTTATATATACATTCTGAAATTGTTGAGATTTTTGATAAATGTAGCCATTGAGCAACGACTCTATAACTACCAATGTCAGTTAAGTATTAAAATTTTTACAACACGTTTGTTTAATACCATTATTTTCATTAACTGAAAAAAAAATAGTTCACAAATACCACCTAAATTTTGATCGCATAATCACCACAATACATGTTCACAGTTATTAATTCTAATTTTATAATTTTAATCTTTTACCATATTTCAACTTTACAATGGTAAATTGGGATTTTCAGTCATGCACAATTGTTCAATTAAATTTTAGTTGAATTCTAACTGAATTAACAATACATATGTGGGAATATTGAACTTCATTTACTATTAGGGGCAGCAAAGTAATTTTTGCACTGGAGTTAACAGAAAATACTTTTCTATTACAGTAACCAGAGTTGGTTTTGAAAATTCGGGTATTGGTAACAAACGTTTAAAACTAGTGAACGATTGCAAAAAGTTTTAAAAAAAAAAGGGTTTTCTTTTCTTTTTATTTTAAAATTTACCCATAAAAATAATCAAACAGTAACAAATCCAATCTATTTGTATATTATATAAAAGAATTACAAAATCCACCAACGTGACATATCTAAAATTATTCCATTCACACACTACAAGAAAAAATAAGAATTGCTACAGTCGATTTCGTAGCTATTTCGTAGCTAACACTGCTTTAACTACACATTTGCTACTAAAATTAGGTCTTACCTTAAACACCGTAGCAAAGCATAATAGCTACAAAAACTTTTTTCTATAGCAAAATTGCTACAAAATAGCTACGACCATTCTGCAGCAATAATATTTCCCGCATTTTTTAAAAATTCCGTAGCAATGTTGCGTCTCTAGTGCATCACACTGGTGTAAGCCCAAGGCCTCAAAGAAATCTATCTATGAATGTCTAATATGTATGGCTTGATTTCTGTCTATCGCCTAATGCTTTGGGTTCTAACTTTTGGGTAGTTTAGAATTCTTACTCCTAACTGGCCATAGGTGTTAGGAATAGATCCACTTAGATCGCTAGAGCTTGAATAGTGAAATACATAATTTGAATTAGGCTGAAAATGTGGCCAGTGTCCGTGACCGAGCTAGATACCAAAATTGATGCTGAACTGTCACTTAAACATCTGTCGAACTTGTATAATTGTCTCCTGACCGAACTAGTTATCGGATTCCTTACCGAAATACAAATCGGTAACTCTGGTGATTCTCCTTGACCGAATAACATGCGGGGCTGCATACCGAACTCCTAATTCGGTATCGATCTTCATCTTGAGATAGTTTGATAACTTTTAAGCCTCTTTCAGACGGTAATTGCAATAATCTGTAATCACTTAACCTAGATCACTTAAAGGGGTTTGTAATGAGATTAATTGGAGTTCTTAATCAACTTATTTGCTCCTGTCTGTAACCCTATGTTTGTTAAATAACCTTCATATGTGTGTGACATTCTATTCTTCTAAATAAGACGTATTCCGTGTGTGTATGTTGGGCATTGGCTTACTAACCAGACATCGATAATCTGACCCTTCGTTGTTTTCATTTTTGTTTTGTATATTTTAAACCCGTTTGGGAATGGAATTTGCTAAGTTCAGATAGTCAGGTGGGGTAGTAGGATATCACTAGCATCAAGTATCATCTAGCATCCTTTTAAGACATTGTTTTCATTGCTGTTATATTTTTTTGGACTCATTTCAGTATTTCGTATCCGCTGCACCATGTTTTGGATTTGTTTTCAGAATAAGTACATTTGGTTATTTCTATTTGATTTCCTTTATTTGGAACTTGTAGTTAAACTATTTATTTTTTTATTGCTTTTGATTAATAAGATCTGACGGTCTTGATTTTTATTTGAGTTTTGAATCCTGATCTGTATGTATGTATGTCTGTATCTATTTATTTGTATCCACATCTGTTCCACACGTGACATCCGGTCTCTGCGTCCTTTTCCGTCGGGGCGGGGGTTCAGGTGTTACAATAACAGAATACTTTTGATCTTTTCCTAAACATAATCGAATTATACTGCAAACTTGTCGATTTAAGAAATCTCAATCCTCTTCAGACATATCATTGGGTTTATTCTTATCTAACACTATGAATGACCCCTCACGGAATAAGATATCTTTAACTTCTGACTGCCACATGTGAAAGTTGCTGGTACCATTAAATTTTTCTATATCAAATTTAATCGTATCTGTCATTGGTTGCCTTAGACGACTGCTTGCATATCCCTTTCCAGATCCAGATGCGTTACCATCATTCGTCATCCCAACCAAAGCTCTGATACCAATCTGTTAGGTTTTTTGGTAACCAATTCGATGATCAAGATAAAAAATAGACAAAATGCACAAATAATATATCGTGGTTAGCAAATTGCTTAATTTACGGAAGCCAACAACTTTCTATTTTGAAACAATTTTACAAACAATCAGACAACTCTCTCTCAATAATCTACCAAACAATTGTATTCAATCAATCAAATCAATTGATGAACAGATAGCCTAACTCACAGACCCTCTGTGCTCTCAACCAATGTTATCTGTCATACCCAAAACTCTAGAGTACATCCCATATTTATAGCTAGCATCAAACCTAATTCATATGAGAATATCTAACTCAATAAGGAAATAAAATCTAAATCAAACTAGAAATCAAACCAAAACAAAAAAAACTAAATCCTTCCCAAATAAGAAACAAACCAATAGGAAAAAGATCCAAATCTCAAAATAGGAAATCTTTTCTAAAAAGAAATCATCGTGATTCTAGACAATCCTAACAACAATAAATATATCACCCTATTTTAATTTCTTCACATCATTAAATTCTATTTGAATTTCAAATAATTTTTTATATTTTTTATTATAAATTCAAAATACCATTAAAAAAATTACCATATATATAAAATCTTATTTAATATAAAACCTCAAGAAAGTTAATTTAAAATATTAAATTAAATTTGTAAAATTAGTTAATGGAATTTTAATAATAATATGATGAATAATGTGTAAATTAATATAAAAATTAATTACCTTAAAATCAAATCAGACCAAGCCAAAACTCGATTTTGTTAGGGTTTTTGAAAGTGAAATCAAAATATTTTTAATATAGATTTGATTTCTCCAAAAACTTAACCAAGGATCTATGCCACTCTTATCTGTTACAAACTATATATGAAAAAGTCAACGCACATTTTAGTTTAAAAAAATACAATAAACTACTAATCAAAATTTCGTTATTACTGTTTAGTGAAAATAAAAAAATATTTTGAAATGTTGTTAAAAATAAAGGTTTTTTTTTTTCAAATATTTCTAAATTTAGAAGAAAAATATCTTTGTTATTTTTCTTTTAAAACATTAAATTTGTTAAATACGTAAAAATTTAGTATAAACTTTTCTATCACTTTTATAGATTTTAAAAAATAAATGAATTTTATAAAATTTAAATGATTTTTATTGATGAAAAAAATTATTATTATTATTTTAAGATTTTGGTGAATTTCTAAAATTAAATTTTTAAATATGGATAGTTGATTTGGATAGACTTTTAAATATTTATCAAAAATGTATACTTTCAAAAAAAAAAAACTTTCATTATGTCATTGGGAAAGCCATTCACAATTAATTCATTACTTTTTCCTTTTTAATATATCTATATTTTTATAATATTTTCTTTTTTTCCGTTTTTCTTCCTCTCTTTATTTGATTGTTGTATATCTTCATAAAAAATATATTTTTTATATTATATTATAAAAGTTAAAGTTAATATATAGTTCTTTAACTTCTTAAATTAATGTATAATAATTTATATTAAATTATATTAATTTTATTAAAAAAATTAAAATACTACCATACTAATTATTTATCCTATCTAATATAATAAAATTATTTATCCATTTAAATATAAATTTTTAAAATAACTATGTAAAATAAAATAAAACTTAAAATTTAAAAAAAAAAATAATTTAATTAAGAAGGGAAAGACATAGTCCTCATTTCCCAAAATCTACATCAACTAAAATCACTTTGCATCATCCTAATTAGTGTGTGGATCCACTACTTCAAAGAGGGTCAACATTATTTTTAAATATATATTATATTTGATTTCCTAAATAATAACTAAGTATAACTAAAATTAGTAATCATAAAAATTATTTTACTTCATTTATTTATATAAAATTCTTAAAATATTATATTTATTTGATTTTTTAGAACATAACAAACATTATTTAAGGTTGAAATTTACTGATTTCCGTATATCACTTTTAGGGTTCAAATTTCAATGTTATTCATTCTTATTTTAAATAATAAAATAAGTTTTAACCAATATAATCAAATTTAAAATAATATTTGTATGACATCATACTATTAAGAGATGATGGTTCTTATAATTTAAATTACAATTTAATATTATAAATTAGATAAAATAAAATTATACATATATTTTATAAAATTAAATTCATACCATTAATCATATAACTTCTTTATATTAAATCTTAAAATTTTATTTAAAACATTAAATTAATATATTTTCTTTTTATAATTTCTTAATTTTTAAATATTATTTATTAAAGTAAAAAATAAAATTAGTCATTTATACTTAATGTAATGGTCCAAGCACAGAGGACTTCTTAGGTCACTGGCGGAGTCGGAAGCCCATGATTTCGAGACCCTAATAAATGTCTAATAAATGTCGAGTCCTAGATAAAGTCCTAGCTACCTCACAAGGGAGTTAAGTTTAATGAGAAAGATATTTCAATCGAACTGTCATCTAAGATCAGTGGCATACTTCGAACGAATGAGTTTTCAACCGAAATGCTCCCTACCAAGCGACCGTGTGTCCCGAGCGGAGGAAACATTGATTCTTTCAATGAATTTAAGTCGGGTGTGTTTAGAGCATATGTCGTATAAATTTAATTATGATTAATTGGAGATGTTAAGATTTCTAATCTAATAGGATACGACTCTCACATGGAAATTTAGTAATTAATAATTTATATATTTATTGATAAAATCTAATTATTTCCTAATTATTTAAGATTTTAAATATATTAAAATTAGAAAGATATCTAAATAAGAAGAATAAGGAGTCCTATTCTTATTAAGATTCCAATTTTTATAAGATGTTTATCATCATAACCTCTACAGAGGAAAAAAATCCAGAATTTACTTACCGGCCAAAATTATTATATAATATCAGTTCTTTCATTGAAAACCCTAAAAAAAAAAAAATCCTTTAAGAATTTTAGAATGGTGATTTTCTATAACCAGCCTACTTAAAAATATAAATATTAACAAAATTGATTCTACCATATCCCATTTTGTAATGTGTGGATCACCCAACCCATTCTGATTTTCCAAACTGGAATGCTTTGCAACTAGGGGTGGGAATAGGCCAGGCTAGATCAGACTTTTTGTATATAGGCCCGACTTGTATCATAATATTCCGGCGAGCAGCGATAGTGCCACCCCAACCATCTGTATTCACACCCCAAATTCCATTTAATTTTTGAAAATCCCAAAAATGACCTAGTTACCTCACCATATCATATTTATTGAAAAGAAATAAAAACAAAATCATCTTTCATCTTACCAATCAGGAAAGAAATAAAACAATACTATATTAATTAAAATAAATAGTTTTAATTATACTAATATAATTTATAATAAATATATTTACGGATTTAAAAAGACGGAAATAAATATATATTTGATATTTTAGTTATTTTTCAATTTAATATTTATTAATCAATTTTTTTTCAATATTTTCCATTAATTAGTTATTTTTATTATTTATTTATAATAAATAACAGTTTAAATTATAAAAATAAAAAATTTTAAAAATAATAATATTGAAAATATGGAAAGAGATAAATTTACTAAACATGTTTATAAAATTAATTAATTTTTAACATATTATAAAAAAGATCAAATATGATAGTTGATCACTTTTTAAAAGATTTTAAAACTATAACTAAGGGATAATATTGTCAATATATGATTAAAGGGGTGTGGAAACAGATTATTATGGATGCGAATATCAATCCTCTATTCCGGCCTGAGTCTGTCCTACAAGCCTATTAAAAGCTTATATTATATGTCTGGTCTGATCTTTTTAAAGGTCTGTAAGACCTAAAAGCCTATTTAAAAGTATATTAATAACTACTTATATTTATAAATAAAGTTTTGAGCTATATATTTATAAACAAATTGATGGGCTTAATATTTATTAATAAACTTACTAGTAGATTTAATAATTAAAAATACATAGAAATAATATAAAGCCGGCCTGTTAAGTTTCGAAAGTTTTTATTATAACTTGAAACCGAACTATTTGATTAAATAAACTATTGAAAAATTTAAATCAAATTTATTTATTAAATAGGAGCCCTATATAGGCCAGGCCTCCCACCCTTATTTGCAACACATACTTGAAGTTTGGAAAAAACTAATTAATTACCCATTTTAATTAATATTTATCCCTACCCAATATGTGATGTGCCATTTTCTTTTATTACTTCTCATCTACTTGAGGTCAGATCCAAAATAATTGGAAGCAGTAGATCGAGTTCACATGACATGACATGCTCTTCAATTAAGCGCACCATTTTAGATTTTTTTTTTATTTTTTACTTTTTAAAAAATTCTTTTTCCATTGGATGAAGATCTTGACAGCTGTACTATATCTTCATAATAATGTATAGTTAAATAAACACGTGCGATTCCAAAAATTTTGGCTTCTGATGAGATTAGTTTAAGTTATCTTGTATGGCTTTGACTAGTTTTAAAAACTTTTTGAGAACCTGAAGAGTCATTTTCCAGAGTTCAGACTACAGTAATTTTAGATTATTTAAACACATGCAAATTTAATATAATTTGGTTTATGTAAATTAATACTAAGTTAAGTTGGCCATGTGAATAAATTTGGGGGTTGGTTTCTTGTGTTGTGCACTTGCAACCTCTACTCCATTTATGTAATTCCATGGTAACAAATACAAAATTTATCTAAATATGTACATGTGAAGTCTTCATGTTTGGATAATTTATCCAATAAAACTAGTTAATTATATCTCATTTGGTTTTATCTGCATAGGATACTCTCAATTCAACACTTCACAGCTAAAATAATGGTTATTCAACCATTATTTTAAACCAAAAACCACGCCACACGAAACTTCATCCGAATAAAATAAATAATTTCAAATAATTTAGAAAGGTTATTTTCAAAAACCATGAATTTTTTGAAAATTTTTATGTTATCAATTGATTTTCCAAAATTCAATAAAATTAAAACCAAAACATTTAATAATTTTGGGATAATGGTATCCACGCCTCTCGAACTTGGCACATTGTTTTATTTGGACACCTCAACTTTTCGAGATTTCATTTAGACACTTGAACTCGATAACATTGTTTCATTTAGACACCTTAACTTTTCAAGGTTTCAATTAGACACTCGAACTCGCCTAAACCAAGTCATATAAACACTCGGACTTATTATTTTAATTTTTTCATGGCACGTAAAATCCAAACACTCAGACTCTCTGACATGTATTTTACATGTGCAATATTTCTACATGATTATGTCATGCAGATGTGTATATTCATGTCTATGATTGTGTCAATGATCACCCAACAACACTATTGCAATCTTAACAATCAAATCAAACACATAAACAATGAAGATCAAAAAAAATTTGAACATCAATGGAAAATAATTGTTTCATAAAAAAACTTAAAATAATACATGTGAGAGAGTCAGAGTATTTGGATTTCACATGTCATGAAAAAATTAAAATAATAACTCTGAGTGTTTATATGACTTGGTTTAGGCGAGTTCAAGTGTCTAATTGAAACCTCGAAAAGTTGAAGTGTCTAAATGAAACAATAATGTCGAGTTCAAATGTCTAAATGAAATCTCGAAAAGGTGAGGTGTCTAAATGAAATAATGTGTCAAGTTCGAGGGGCGTAGATACCATTATCCCAATAATTTTTAAGTGCGGTTGATATGGTTTAGCTGATTTTTGCTAATTATATCTTTTTAATAATTTTTTAAAAATCTTTTATAATTTTATTAAATAAGTTTTTATAATTTATTAGTTTTAACTTTTTTATTTTACAAAATTAAACAAATAATTATCTAATTTAAAAGATTTTGAAATTGCAGTTTAATAATTTTTAAAATTTATTTTTAATTTTTAATTTTTAATTTTACTTAACTAGACAAATTATTATAAGTTTTTAGAAAAGATTTAAATTTTAGTTTAATAGTGTTTAGTTTTAATTATTAATTTTACTAAACTCTAATAGCAATGTTGTTTTAATAATTTTTTAAAATTTATTTTTAAAATTATTTTTAAAAAAAATTTTAGTTTTAGTCTTTAGTTTTAATTTTACTATACATAAGAGCAATAACATTCATCTAACGGGGGTAAAGATTCTGGGAATGATGTGGGCCAACCACAACGAGGACGTTGTGTCCTAAAGGGGGTGGAATGTAAGACCCCATAGTGAGATTGTTGTAAATGGAAACAACAATGAATCGCAAAACAGGAAATCAAAAGCAATCGAAACAACATAGATTTTACGTGGTTCCATCGGCGGCCACAAAGGGCACCAAGGTGTACGTCCACGAGAGAGGGCTATGTGGCCCGGTTGCACTATTAATGGTGGTGTTACAGTGGTTGAGAGCACAAAGATCTTAGAGATCACAAAGAGAACACAAAACCCTAATCGCCAGAGGGATCCAGAGAAGAAGAGAAAACAACACTAGCTACAGTACCAGACAGACAAAAAACGAACCATATATACTTAGGTTAGTGGTCTGGGTTAGGTCACAATGTGTCTGGGCTTTAATTAATGTGCCTGGGCCCATTGGCCTTAAACCAAACAAGAAACAGCCCATAACCTGTACAATAAGAAAGCTGCCATAAACAATAAATATGATACAAACATTACAATTCTTCCCCATTGGATCATATTTACATATCTTTAGAACAAAAACACCTAAGTGAACACCATTTTCCATTTCAGTGCCATCTAGGGCCTTTATCTTCATTGCTCGGCGTCCAACCAAAGATCACAGCAGTTCAATATGTAAGCTGTCCCTGCAAAACATAATTTTTTTCACAAAGAGAACCTTAGTTCCCATATCAGCAGGGTTAAAATCAGTGGAGATCTTCCCCACAACAATAGTACCATTAAGAACATGTAGCCTGATAAAGTTGTATTTCACATCTATGTGTTTGGTTCTATCATGGTATATTGGGTTGCGACTGAGCTGGAAGGCTCATTGGCTGTCTGTCATGACATTAGCCTTACCTTCCAGCTGTTTCACCTCCTTCAATATACCCTGAATCCACATAGCTTCTCTTATACCTTCAGTCAGAGCTATATGCTCATATTGTGTAGTGGACAAAGCAACATCAAATTGGAGTCTTGACCTCCAAGAAACACAATTCCCATAAACTGTAAACAAATAGGATGAAATGGACTTTTTGCATTCAATATCTTTAACATAATCAGAATCACAGTAGCCAACAATATCAACAGAATTCGAATGTTTGCCATAAACCAGCCCCACATTTATAGTTCCCTTCAAGTATCTAAGCAATCCTTTCATTGCTTTCCAATGAGCCATTTTTGGCTTCATCATAGCTCTACTAAGAACACTCACAATATAAGCAATATCAGGTCGGGAGCATACCATAGCATACATAACACAACCAACAGCTTCAGCATATGGGACATTTTCCAAAATATTTTCAGATTCATGATTTCTAGTATCCAAACCATGACTTGCAGTAAGAGGAAGACTGACAGGTTTAGCATTCAACATATCAAAATATTTCAAAATCTTTTCAAGATATTATTTTTAATCAATACAAAGGTGACACTTCTTTCTATTCCTAGTAATGTTCATACCAAGAATCTTAGAAGCATGCCCTAAGTCATTCATTTCAAACTCACAGTTCAAATGTTGCTTAACAGATTTTAACACACTCAAATCAGGTCCAATTAACAGAATATCATCCACATACAAGAGCAAAAACACTATGGTATTATCATTGAAGTTGAAATACAAGCAGGCACCAAACATTCTTCTATGAAAACCATGGAAGTTATAAATTTATGAAACCTTTCATTCCACTGCCGTGGAGATTGTTTTAAACCATAAAGAGATATTTTTAGTAAACAAGCCTTATTTTCATTTCCTTTTTCACAAAAACCTTGAGGCTAATCCATACAAAATTCTCTATCTAAATAACCATATAGAAAAGAAGTTTTAACATCCATTTGTTCAAATTTCCAATCATAGAAAGCAGTCAAAGAAAGTATGATCCTAATAGTTATATAGCGAATAATAGGAGAAAAATTTCATCAAAATCAATTCTAGATTTTTGTGTAAAGCCTTTAGCTACAAGCCTAGCTTTATACCTATTAGGATCAACAAAAGGAAGATTTTCTTTTATTCTAAACACCCACCTACAGGCAATCAGTTTCTTGCCTACAGGTTTTTCAACCAGTTCCCATGTCTGATTTTTTAACAAAGATTTATGTTCCTTATTCATTGCAGAAACCCATTTATCAGAATGCTTACAATTCACAACATCAGTATATGAGATAGGAACAAATTCAGCACAAGCATCAACATTTAGAGCATAAATCACCAAGTTAGCATCTAAATACCAAGTAGGAGTTCTGATTACTCTCCTCTGCCTATCTCTAGCAAGTGAATAATCACGCAAATCATTATCATTAAACAACTGATCAAAACCAGAATCATCAACATTATCACCAGTGTCAGGTTCATCAATAACAGAATCATTTACAATAGGAACATTGTCAGGCAAATCAGTTTCAGTATGAATAGATGTACTGGAGCTACTAGTATTACCAACATCAGCTTTATTAGAATAAGAATCAGATTCACAATCAATACTGTAGTCAGACAATACAAAACCAGGAGTGCAAGCTTCAGGATTATCAACATCAGAATTAAAGCCAGGAAATAGCACCTTTAGTACTAGAAACAAAACCCATAAAGAGACATTTTATAGATCTAGGTTCTAGCTTGCCAACAGATTGATGTGCATATGCCCTACATCCAAAAATTCTAATATGCTTAAATGCAGACAGTTTACCATAATACAGTTCATAAGGAGTTTTCCAATCAATAACAGCAGAAGGAGAACGATTTCTAACATACAAAGCAGTATTTAAGGCTTTCCCCTTGAAGATTTTAGGCAGTTTGGCCTTAAATAACATGCTCCTCATTTTTTTCAAGTAAGGTCCTATTCAGGCGTTCTGCTACCCCATTCTGCTGAGTAGTAAACCTCACAGTTCTATTCCTTTTAATGACATTATTAGCGCAGCACATATTAAACATTTCATTGCAAAACTCAAGTCCATTATCAGTTATAAGAGATTTAACTTTGTAGCCAGTTTCAGATTCAACATGTAATTTCCACAATTTAAAGCGATCAAAAGGTTCATCTTTACTCTTAAGTAAGTAAAACCAAGAAAACTTAGAGTAATCATCAATTATGGATAGAAAATAAGTGCTTTTGGTAAAAGTTTTGGTCTTTGAAGGACCCCACAGATCAGCATGCACATATTCAAGCACAGTTTTAGCTCTAAAAACAGATTTCACAAAAGGCACACGAGTTTACTTACCAAGAATGAAATGCTCACAGAAATCTAGATTACAAACATCATCCTTTTCAATTAAACTCCTGTTCATAAGAGCCTTTAGACCATTCTCACCTAAATGACCTAATTTATTATGCCATTTCATAATAATAGCAAGAGCCTCAACAGTTTCACCATCCAATTTGTAAAGAATACCAAATTTTATGCCTTTCATTATAATCCCTTTAGTGTTAGGATCAATCACACATACAGATTGGTTTTTAAACATGCATTCAAAACCAAGAGCATCCAAAGCACTCAAAGAGATCAAATTTCTCCTCAAACCAGGCACATACTTCACATCGTTCAATAGTCTCACAGTTCCATCAAATTGTTTGATTTTAACAGAACCAACACCTTTAATCAAGCATTTATGGTTAGAACCCATCAAAACCACACCTTCTTGAATGAAATCCAATTTATAAAACCAATTTTTATTAGAGGTCATGTGATGAGTGCAACCGGAATCAATCACCCAATCAAAATCAGCAATCTTATTCACAACTAATGCATCAGACATTTTAGCAATCACAGTTAATCCTTCACAAAAATACACATCATCATCAAATACAGTAATCGAATTAGAAGAAACAGGTTTATCAACACCATTAGATTCATCCTTTTTGTTTTGAAAACAGTCTTTGACAAGATGGTTATGCTTTCAACAGTAATAACATTTTCTGTCATTACATGCTTTGACTTTCCCATTTTTCTTGCCTTTAGCCTTATTGCCATTATTATTCTGAGACTGAGATTTCTTATTCCTGTTTCTAGAAGGTTTATGGTCACTGGATTCATGAGCCAGTAACCCTTCAGGTTCAGTTTTAACCTTTTCCTCAGAAGCAGTTCTAAATGTTAAAGAATCAATTATCAACTTAGTAGTCAAAGCAGTACTATTAAATGAAATAAATTCCTTAACAATACTGTGACTATCAGGCAAAGCATGCAATAGAATCATAGCAAGATATTCATCAGACAATCTATCAGATTCTTTAGTACGACTATTAAAATCCTACACCAATCTTTTGAAAATAGCCAGATTCTAAGCAACCTTGTTCTAAGAATCAAATTTAAAACCAAACAAACGATGCAGACTCAATAGCCTATTTTGAACATCTTTTTCAAGATAGTTCGACTCTAAAGCAGTCCATAAATCAGATGCAGTTTTAGAACCAGCAAGATTAGTCATGACATCATCAGAAAGAGGCAGCAGGATAATATGATATGCTCTTTTATCTAGCCTTTTCTTTTCAGCATCAGATGCATCCTCAGGATATTCTTTGTCTATTGCCCTTTCTACCCCATGATAAACAAGAACAGACAACATTTTCTTTTGCCAAAGAACAAAATCCTGACTACCATCAAAGACGTCTATATTAATATGATTTGAGCCAGGAGCCTTAGCCATATTAATCCTAATATGCAAATGTATGAATGATATGACAATATATGCAGAAACAGTTCAATCACAGAGAACAAAACAAATCAAAGAACACTCAACACAATCAGATAGGTATCACAAAGGTAAGCAATCATACAACATATCACAAAGAATAGTATTAGTATCACTAAGCTAATACAAAACACAGATAAAATCTCACACTCACAAACATTACAAGATAACACAAAGATTCAGTTAACAATCACTAAGAGAGCTACAACAAGAATTTATCACAGTTCTATATCAAGATTAAACACTCTGTTTAGCAGATATGGAAACAAACAGAGACAAACATCAAGAATCACAAAGTCATACAAGGAAACAACAAATCATACCCTGAGGGCGTAAACCAAACCCCACTCAGCCAGCTATAAGATACAAAATACTTAGAAAAGACCTAATATCTAAGTGTAGAACGTACCTAGCCGAATACCAAAGCCCCAATATCTTCTAGTATTCCAAATTTAGCTATTTCTGTACATGTTTCCTTATTTCTTGGTTTTATTAATATTTTTCTTCTTCAACAATTTTGGTACCTGTACAATAATAAAATGTTAGCACCAAATAAAACCACAAGTGCAAAAAACTTACAAATTGAAGAATTAGGGTTTTGAAAGATGTTGAATTGATTTGACGATTTCGATGCAAGTCCATATCTGACTCAGATTCATCTCCATCAGAGGGGTTGACCAGCCACCTACAGATAAACAAGAAAACCCAGAGACAGTAACAGAAAACGATTAAAGAACCAAAATGAAACCGAATAAGAGAAGTTAGTGTTTCAGGAAATAGAGCGATTCGCTCTGATACCAATTGTTGTAAATGGAAACAACAATTAATCGCAAAATAGGAAACCAATAGCAATCGAAACAACACATATTTTGCGTGGTTCCATCGGCGGCCACAAAGGCCACCAAGGTGTACGTCCACGGGAGAGAGCTATGTGGCCCGGTTGCACTATTAATGGTGGTGTTACAGTGGTTGCAAGCACAAAGATCTCAGACTTCACAAAGAGAACACAAAACCCTAATCGCCAGAGGGATTCAGAGAAAAAGAAGAGAAAACAACACTAGCTACAGTACCAGACAGACAAAAAACGAACCATATATACTTAGGTTAGTGGGCTGGGTTAGGTCACAATGTGCCTGGGCTTTAATTAATGTGTCTTGGCCCATTGGCCTTAAACCAAACAAGAAACGGCCCATAACCTGTACAATAAGAAAGCTGCCACAGACAAGAAATATGATACAAACATTACAGAGACAATGTTAGAAGGAATTGACTTACTACCCATATCACCAATGTACACATTGTCTTTTAGGAGCCCAGAACTTGAGAACTTTAAAGTTAAACGTGCTTGGCTTGGAACAATCTTGGGATGGGTGGCTCTGGAAAGTGTTTCCGAAAAGCATGCGAGTAAGGACAAAGCATGCTAGAAAGCGTAATGGTGGTCTGTGGGGCTAGTCGTCAGCCTTAAGACCGTTGTGAATAATGTGGCGCCCTGCCATCGCGCCGTGGATTTATCTAGGGGCGGGGACCGGATGTTATATTTACATTACTATTATTGTTGTTCTAATAAAACCATTACCCTCATTAGTTATTCAACAATTATCTGTTTAACAATTTCATATTTATATGGCTCTCAATTAATTTGTTAAAGTAATATGGAATATATATATATATATATATATATATATTCCAAACACATTAGAGCATCTCCAATGGAATGTGGGCGTCTAATAACGTGGTTGTGTAAAATAGAAGTCGTAAATGATGATGTGGCGAATTTTTAATTATAGACCGTGTAGTTTAAAAGTCACCATTTATTAGTTCTCTTTTTTAATATTTAATAGGAATTTAATTTAAATTAAACTGTTTAAAAATTATAAACATAAATAATAATAATAAAAAATTTAAAACACATTAAAAATCTAATAAAAACGATATTTATTTCAAAATTTAGGATATTCAAAATAAGTGTACTATTAAAACTTTTTTTTTAAAAAAAATATTATTTATATTAGGCAGTGGAGAAATTATAAATAATTATTGGACGGAATATGCTCTTATCTACCACAAACTAAATTGCTGCTTTTAAGAAGTCAGACAAACCAATTTTTGATTTCTATACACTTCCTTCACATGGGCTAACTCGTTTTGTAGATAATTTTATTTTTAATTTGCATCGTGTGCCAATTAATGTACGTTATTTTTTATTCTTCGGGTTCAAAATTAGTCAAAGAAACATCCAAAATAAATATAAAACTGCTAGTTTTAGATCCAGCTGAAAACAAATAATAAATTATATCTTTCACGTGTTTGGATGCCAAATGAACCTCTTATTGACTAAAGATAAGATTCAGCAGATGATAATGGATTAAGTGCATCTTTCCCACAGATTTTGCCTTTTAATTTCAGATAGAAAAAGAAAAAAATATAAATACTTTAATATAAATATTTTGATAAAAGTATTACATCAGCTAGTTTTATTAAAAATATTTTTTTAATTTATAAATATTTTAAATTTCTAACTAAATATTAAAAGCATTTTTAAATTAAAAATATAAAAAAATTTATATAAATAATACCAGACCGGTTCAAAGACGTAAAATTACATGTGCTTACTTTATCTATTTATAATTATTATTTATTTATTAATGAACCATAAACAAACAACTAGGTCATAAATATTGGAAATGTATTGGAAATATTTTAGTGATGAATAAACAATAGGGCTCTTTTCACTTTTGCGCCTTGGAAAGTTTGAATTATTTTTATAGGCCCATTTTCAAAATAGATCATAAATGAGCTTTCCAAACTTTGGATTTCACTCTATAGGCTGTGATACCAATTATACCCTTTTAATTTAAAAAATTATTAATAAATATTTTTCATATTATTAAAATAAAAACTAAAAAATCAGAATGTTCTATTCCTAACTTGCCCTTACCATCACAAATCCAGTTTAGGAAGTTGAAACCGGTTTGAGAAAATTTAACGGGTTCAATTGATTACTCCTGTTTCTTCTTCCTTCTCTTGTTCGAGATCTTCATCCTCTTGTTAAATATCTTCTTTGCTTTGCAAAATCTTGTTTGTCTTCAAAACCCTCAAACTAATCCCATCTGTACCTCCTCTTTCTGATTCAATTTCTGACTTTCGTCATCTTCCCACACGACAGACAGAACATTAGCAGCGAAATCGTTCATAGAAGACAGAAGAACTGTGGCAATTTGTCTGGGTAAGCTTGTCGAAATCTGGTAGTTTGTTGATTCGAAGAATCAATTTGTGTAAAAAGATGAATTTTCCAAGTCGATTTCCAATCTGTCTGTTGAAGAATCGATTTTCTAAAGGTACGCCTTCGAGGTTAAGCTTGCTTGATGTTAATTAATGACAAAAATTTTCTTTTCACGCTTTATTTTTAATGTTTAT
Organism: Cardiospermum halicacabum; assembly: GCA_031304145.1. Taxonomy (NCBI): domain Eukaryota; kingdom Viridiplantae; phylum Streptophyta; class Magnoliopsida; order Sapindales; family Sapindaceae; genus Cardiospermum; species Cardiospermum halicacabum. The sequence goes on from CM062397.1 coordinate 10,160,749, forward strand.
GTGGGTATTGTTGTGGTATAAATCAATCTTAATGGACAAGACACCTTGTTAGTTCAATTGTTTACGCTTGGATATAATGTTGTAGATGTATTAGCAACAGTTTATGTTTTTGAAATACAGATTCATAATCATAAACGGCTGTTTGATTTTTAGTCCCCATATAAATTGCTTCTCTGTTATTGTTATTGTTGTTAATCTGATATGCTTCATTTCTTCAATTGTGATCTGCTGTTAAACCGTTTTACGCAACACTTCATGTTCTTAACTATATTGATATTTACTAGCTATTTTTTGAAGTGCTGTAGATAATAGGTAGCATTATATTCATCTGTTGTAATTTTATATTTAGTTTTCTATTGTAATTTTATCTGATTGGATAACACATCCTCGTAGATTAGTATTGGTATGTTTGTGATTGGATATTGTTATGTAGATATGGTAAGCAACAGGTTGTGTTCTTCAAATAAGGTTTCGTGTTTTAGATATGCACAAATAAATGGTGTTAATGTTAACATGAACTGCTACTTTATTCTAAATTTTAATGTTGTTGTTAATATGATTTGCTTCCTCCTTTTCATTGCTTTGAATCATGATTATTGATAATACTACATCAGTAATATTTGATTACAGTGATATGTAGATATGTTTCTACGTAAGGCTATTGTATGAATTAGATAATAGGTAGGTTTATGGTAGTACTTTTGGTTTAAGGTGGATGTTAGTTTAGTGTAAGTAAGTAGATTACAACTCTTATTTTCATGTACGTGAGGTAATCTATTTAAAACTTTTTGAATTGTACTTATTAGTTTCTGATCGCATATCAGAATGTTTTGATGACATTAGTGCTATTTGATTACAGTTCCTGTGGTCTTTGACAGCTTGATAAATTCCCTTATTTCCATTTCGTTGCATATACCAGGTACATTACCAGACCTCACTTTGTTTAAACTATTAATTGATTGTAGATCACATAGGTTTGAATTGTAATCTCACTTTTTGATGTCAGTTCAGAATAGACTGGGTTGTACATATTAATTTGATGAGAGACCAGTGTTGTTAGTTTAAGGTTGTTGTTAACGAAATGGTCTGGGAACAGGAAATTTTAGTCTTAATTAGTTAGAATATTCTTTATTTGTTAGTTTAATTGTTTTGATTATGTTTTGATTTATTTAATCTAAATTACTTAGATTGTTTCCTTTTGAATTTATAATTAATTCAATTTTATGATATGAGTTATTTTTTACCATGTTAGATTTATTTAGTCTTAATTAGTTAGATTGTTTCTTTCTTTGTTAGTTTAATTGTTTTGATTATGTTTTGATTTATTTAATCTAAATTAGTTAGATTGTTTCCTTTTGAATTTATAATTAATTCAATTTTATGATATGAGTTGTTTTTTACCATGTTAGATTTATTTAGTCTTAATTAGTTAAATTGTTTCTTTCTTTGTTAGTTTAATTGTTTTGATTATGTTTTGATTTATTTAATCTAAGTTAGTTAGATTGTTTCCTTTTGAATTTATAATTAATTCGATTTTATGATATGAGTTTTTTTAAAAAAAATTTTATTTATTTTTATTTAACCTTATTAGATTTACTTAGTCTTAATTACTTAGCTTGTTTTCTTTTTAAGTTTAATTGATTTGAATATATATTCTAATATGAGTTGATAAGTTGCTTCCTTTTTTTGTTAGATTAATTGGCCTTAATTTATTAGATATCTTACATGTATGTTTACATGGATGCTGTCTTTGAATGTTCTTGCAGTTTAATGATTCTATTTGGGATGGTAGTTCTTATGTGTATGGTGACACAGGGCATGAGGTATTTGAATGTGCTGCGATCTATAGCAGGTCCTTGGGAGAATATATTCGAAGAAAGGTATACCTAAGGACAGTGTTGACGGCTCGCCATGAGGAAGCGGCAAAGTCATAGTTGTGTAATCGTTATACTTGTGTGCATGTAATTTATTATTTTCAGAAACTATAATTTATCTTAAATTGTAGTTGTTTAGGAAGTAGAAATTTGGTTGGAACTAGAACTCTGATCTCTAATCAGGCAGAGAAAATAACACATTAGAAACTGTGAGTTAGTATCAAATTTCCGATGTATAATAAATAAAATGAATCAATATAAATTACGTCCTGTATTTTTTTTCTAAAAAAGTGATTAATGGCAGTGAAAGAAGTTCAGTGTTGTCTTTAGGGGTCGTATGGGTTACCATAAGGCAAGGTCTGCTTGGATGGGAAATGATGACCTGCCAAACTAGGGGTCGAATCGTTAAGTGAGCTATGAGTAAAACGAACTCTGATGTGGCATCGGACGATGGAATGACAGATAAGAAATCTGATGGTAGTTCAGAATTAAACTTTTGGCCCCTATTACAATACAATCCAATCTCTTATTGCATTTTTAAGATTCTGTACATGTAGTACTGAAAGTTTTCAAAAACAAGTGCTTACACCTTATATTTTAGTGGAATGCATGAGTGTGTCATCCTAGAAGTGTTACTCTTACATTGGTAGGCACTAATGTGTGGTGTAATAGTCGGGTCTCCTAAGATTTTTTTATTATTTTTTTCTAGATAAAAAGGTCTGCTTGGATGGGAAACAATGGTTTACCAAATTAGGGGTCGAATTGTAAATGGAGCTATGTGTAAAACGAACTCTAATATGGCATCAGACGTTAGAATGTCATATCAGAAATCTGATGGCAGTTCAGAATTGAACTTTTGGCCTCTATTACAATACAAACTGATCTCTTATTGCATTTTTAAGGTTTTGTACATATAGTACTAAAAGTTTTCAAAAATAAGTGTCTATACCTTACATCTTAGTGGAATGCATGAGTGTGTCATCCTAGAAGTGCTACTCTTACATTGGTAGGTACTAATGTGTGGTGTAATAGTCGGGTCCCTTAAGTTTTTTAGTTTTTCTCTAGATAAAAAGGTCAACTTGGATGAGAAACGATGGCTTGCCAAATTAGGGGTCAAATCGTTAAGGGGGTTGTGAGTAAAACGGACTCTAATGTGGCATCAGACGTTAGAATGTCATATCAAAAAAATGATGGCAGTTCAGAATTGAACTTTTAGCCCATATTACAATACAATCCAATCTCTTATTGCATTTTTATGGTTTTGTACATAGAGTACTGAAAGTTTTCAAAAATAAGTGTCTATACCTTACTTCTTAGTGGAATACATGAGTATGTCACCCTAAAAGTGCTACTCTTACATTGGTAGGCACTAATGTGTGGTGTAATAGTTAGGTCCCCTAAGTTTTTTTAGTTTTTTCTGTAAAGATAGGTCAGATGGGGTGGGAAATGAAGGCTTGCAAGATTTGGGGCCGATCTACCCAGCCATTTGTGAGTTAATTTGACTCTGATGTGATCTCAGACGGTAATATGGCATATCAGAAATCTGATGGCACCTCGGAAGCCCAATTTTGGCCACTTTTAGACTCCAATTCGCATTGTCCACTTATGAAATGTCCCTTACACAAGTAGTACTAAACTTTCAAATAGACAAGTACATTTGCAACCCCCCTTAGTGGAATTCATGAGTGTGAGGGACTAGATGTGATACTCCTACTTTAGGAGGTACTTAAGTGTAGTCCAATAATCGGGTCCCCTAAGTTTTTTTTAATTTTTTCTATAAAGATAGGTCAGATGGGGTGGAAAATGAAGGCTTGCAAGATTTGGGGCCAATCCACCCTGCCATTTGTGAGTTAATTTGACTCTGATGTGATCTCAGACGGTAATATGGCATATCAGAAATCTGATGGCACCTCAGAAGCCAAATTTTGGCCACTTTTAGACTCCAATTCGCGTTGTCCACGTATTAAATGTCCCTTACACAAGTAGTACTAAACTTTCAAATAGACAAGTGCATTTGGAACCCCCCTTAAGGGAATTCATGAGTTTAAGGGACTAGATGTGATACTCCTACTTTAAGAGGTACTTAAGTGTAGTCAAATAATCGAGTCCCCTAAGTTTTTTTAGTTTTTTCTGTAAAGATAGGTCAAATAGGGTGGAAAATGAAGGCTTGCAAGATTTGAGGCTTATCCGCCCAACCATTTGTGAGTAAATTTGACTCTGATGTGACCTTAGACGGTAATATGCATATAAAAAATATGATGGCACCTCAGAAGCCCAATTTTGGCCACTTTTGGACTCCAATTCGCTTTGCCCATGTATGAAATGTCTCTTACACAAGTAGTACTAAAATTTCAAATAGACAAGTGCATTTGCAACTTCCCTTAGTGGAATTCATGAGTGTAAGGGACTAGATGTGATACTCCTACTTTATGAGGTACTTAAGTGTAGTCCAATAGTCGGGTCCCCTAAGTTTCTTTAGTTTTTTCTATAAAAATAGATCAGATGGGGTGGGAAATGAAGTCTTGCAAGATTTGAGGCCGATCCGCCCAGCTATTTGTGAGTTAATTTGACTCTGATGTGACCTCAGACGGTAATATAGCAGAATAGAAATCTGATGGCACCTCAGAAATAGTCGGATCCCCAAAGATTTTTTGTTTTTTGTATACAGATGGGTTTGATAGGGTGGGAAGTGATTGCTTGCAAGATTGTTGGCCCGACAACCCAACCATTTGTGAGTATATTAAGTGGTTTAGGAGTCATTCAATTGTAGGAACTAAAATTGAGGAAGAGAGACTTGTGTACTGATATCAACCTCAAAAAATTTGAAATCATAAATCTGATATAATATTAGAACATTCACAATGTCATAGAAAAATAATAGAAAAAATATGCAGAGCTTACAGAAAATCGGTATCCTTAACTTAAACATAACGAACATGTAGAGCTTACACAAAATTGGTGTCCTAACCCACCATTTCCTACAAGGACACCACAAGGTACAAATTTGTCATCTAAAAAATGCATGGATGACTCACAATCAAAACCATCATGATTTGATATATGCTGATCGACTTCGAAGTCACAACAACTGAAATACCACGGTGTTCTCTCTGTCTGTAAAGGAACTAATGTCTTTTTACCAGGTACCTGAAAATGTACGTAACATCAGACATATCTGAATACAGATCACACATATCTGACTTGACTTCAGAAACAACTGGAACCAAAACAAGTAACAGATTATTTAAAAATACATGTAATATCATGTCAAAAACCTGCAGATGAAATAACAAGTAATAAATTAACACTGTCCATAGTATACCCTTCTTCGAATATATTCTCCCAAGGGAAAAAAGCAACTCATAAATGAAAAAATAATAAAATTAATCTAATACAAAGAAAACAAATAACTCGTGTTACAAAATCAAATTAATTAAACTCAAAAGAAAAATAATCTAACCAATTAAGATCAAATCAATTAAAAAAATAACTCATATCAAAATATATAATCAAATTAATTAAACCAAAAAAGGAAATAGTCTAACCATTTAAGACCAAATCAATCTAATTAAGAATATAAACAACTCATATGTCAATCAAATTAATTAAACTCAAAAGGGAAATAATCTAACCAATTAAGATCAAATCAATTAAAAAAGCAACTCATATCAAAATATATAATCAAATCAATTAAACCAAAAAAGGAAATAGTCTAACCATTTAAGACCAAATCAATTTAATTAAGAATATAAACAACTCATATGTCAATCAAATTAATTAAACTTAAAATGGAAATAATCTTACCAATTAAAGCCAAATCAATCCAAAAAGGACTTCATCTCACTGCAATAACATTCAAAGACAACAACCACGTAAACAAAATTTTGAGATATCAGAACTGACAACACAGATATCTATCATCAAAACGTTCTGATATACTATCAGAAACTGATAAGTACAATTCAACAAGTTTTAAAACAAATTACCTCACATACATGAAAATAAGAGTTGTAACTTATTTACTTACACTGAACTAACATCCAAATAACGAAAATCTCCAAACACAAAAAGCAAATCCTATCACCTTTACTATCTAAGGTGTCGGTACATTTACTCTCATAACAAGATTCTCCTTAATTTTTTTCGGCTACCAAATACACTCTAGTGTCAAAATCAAACTCTATTTTATTATCAGAAAATCCTAACAAACAAAACCCTTCTCAACTCAGTTCAACTATAAACCAAATGTATATAAATCCAACTCCAACTCCAACCCCAAGAAAATTCAAGCAATAAAAATAACCTAATAAATTACACACAACAACAACCCTTTATCTGTAGTATCAAAGACTGCATAACATTTGCAGATTCAACTTATATGCACAACAAAAAATATCAGTACATTAACAACACCACAAATTACATACAACAAAACAAAACGGTAACCAGGAAAATGCATCGATAATTACCACAACCACAATAATCATATCTCAAAAACATACATAAATACAAAGAAGCAAACTAACCAACCTATTTCTTAGTTAGGGGAAATGTAGCGGCCTTAACAAGCACAATCAGCAATATAATAGCAAACCCATAAGAGTAGGGAATGTGTAAACTAGACAATCCGTCTTTCAGAACCTGAATACAATAACCACAAACCATAAGAAGTCCAAAACTTTAAACACAAGAATCAATGTAGAAACACAAACCACTCACCTTCAAAATAATTTCCATAACATTGGTGATACCAGAGAGCCAATTAGAGTTTTATTTAGCTGCCGTTGTCATTGTTCTAGAGAAGAAGAGACAGCAGCATCAGCTATAGTGTAAAGCAAACTCTCAGCTTGGCTAAATAAGTCCCCAATTGAGTCAGCAACTTTGAAACTGTACATATTATTTCTTAGGGATTGTAGTTCAATTGTTCAGAGCACCACCCCTGTCAAGGCGGAAGCTGTGGCTTCAAGCCCCGTCAGTGCCGATCTTAGAACCGAACTTGATGATTTCGCTTCCGATCTGGTTGAGGAGTTTTGAGGACGTGGCGAAGACGGCGAGTGGTGGTTGTCGGCGAAATTGAACAATGATGATTCAGAGGAGGAGTTGCGAGGTTAATTTGGATAGGAGAGAAAGGAGAGGGATGAACGATGACTATCTACGATGGCTTTTGGTTTTGATCTCTGCGATTGTGTTTTTTCTTTTAAAATTTATTTAATTGGTTAATTTTACTTAGGGATAGAATAGTCATTTCACATTTAAATATAACTTAAAAGTTATCTTAATGGCATTTTTGTTAATAACTTTTAAGAAAATGGTATAGTTGTAAGTACAGTCTATTGGGTGCAAAGTTAAGTTTACAAAACTTATATTCGCAAGATTTTAAATTTAAACCTATAAAAATAATTCAAACTTTCCAAAGCCCATTTGGAATAATTTCCCCTAAACAATATTATTGTGAAGATACTGTAGAGCTGTTAAGATCTTCCATTCAAATGGCAAGAATATGATCTCGACAGTATTAAATTTGTTTATGAGAAACAAACAAATTTTTAATTTATGTTTATAGTTTCATTATTTTTGATGTGGTTGGATAATTTTAATTAATTATACCTGAGTGAAGAAACAAAAATTAGTTATTGGGTGTCAAATTGAGACTAAAAGAATCTTATAATGAATAATTTTATTGGAGAATTGATAGAAACATGGTGAGTTCACATGATGGATAGTCTAGATCAATTATAATTATATATATATATATATATATATATATATATTATTTATTGAATTGGATGGTGTTGGACAACACAATAGAGGATGCGAGCTTCCTTCACATGGCCAACTTACCTCGTTATCATTACTATTCTATTAATATACACCATCCAAATTATATTTATATTCAATTTGTATGTGTTCAAACAATTCAAAATGATTTTTGATTAAAGATGGTATTCATAAATGGTTTAATTGAGTAAAAAAAAAAATTATATTTTCTATGTACATAATTTATTTATTTATTTATTAAGCTGATTTGAAAAGTTTAAATATAAATCTGTATTTACATACTTTTAAATAATTCTATTTATTTTTTAAAATTATTTTTAATTTTTATAATAGAATGTAAATTCTTAAATTAAATAAATTTTATTAATATTAATTAATTTAATCACACTACTATATTAATAATATGTTAAACATAAAAATTAATAAAATATCAATTTAATATAAATAAAAAGAATAAAAGATTTTCCAAAATTAAACTTCAAATTTAGTTGTGAAAATTTATTTAAAATCTAAATCTGCATGAAGTGAAATGGAGTGAATTATCCATAGACCCTAATAGGGTTATTTCTGGCAGCTTCCTAAAACTAATTATACCATGATTATTTGTGAAGTAATTTCCTGGAAGGTGTGCTTCAACACATTAAAAATTCCATATTACACATAATAATAATAAATCCACAGAAATTATGGTTGTCCAAAGATGTAAGACAAACAATTATCAATCAGTTTGTGTTGTCAAACTGTTCTTGTTTCCCAATCTTATTATAAATCTCTGTACTACAGAGTCTGTAATAGAACTAGTGGACGACCAATAACCAATGAATTTTTTATTTGTAATAACTACAATTGAATCCAATTTTAAAAAATGAAATAAATAATTAATCAGTCCAAGATATATTATTATTATAACATTGCAAAAAGATTCCTCTAAAATAATACCATTGAACAAGTACTATTTATACTCCTACAAATTCATATTGAAGAGCCAACTTATCTTTGCTCTCATTCATATACTAAATTAGCCCATTTTACAAACACTTGGCAAATGGTAAATTATTCATAGTTTCGTGCCAGTGTTGTTCATCACTTTGTTTTAATAATAATTTTATGGATTTGCAGGCTTTTGAATGGACAAAACCTCAGAAAAGTGAAGCGTGGGGTGGCCCGAATGGAAGTCCATTTGATTTCGTTGGAGATGGAACTGGAATTAGAAAAATCTCCTACCTTCAGGAATGGAATAATGGTGAAGTCTCCATTAGAAACATCATCTTTGAACGAGTTGATGCTAATGGAAAGGTCACTAGACAGCAATTTGGTAGCAATTTAGGTAAAAAAAAAAAAAATAATAATAATAATAATAATAACTTAATCTACATGGTATATATAAATTGAAGTATTAAATTTATCATCATGAAGTTGAAGGATACGACTGACTCGCAATACCCTTATACTTATATATATAATATATAATTTATATATAGTTTATTAATTAATGGAATATTGTGTTAATTGAATTCAGAGATTGATTATCTAGAGAGTATTTTATAAAGATAGGAGGAACAAGTAAGAATTTTTTGCACATGCATCTCGTTCAATCTCTCTCCTTTGAGACGAATTTGAGGAAACATGAAGCTAATGGACCTACAAACGGTACTCGTTTCGACTTCAATACCAAAGATAAAGTGATCGTTGGCTTTCACGGTCGAAATGGTCTTAGTATAGATGCTATAGGAGTCTATTTTAAGACTTTCCGAGATGTCTTTGGCGAAAAGGTACGTACACCAACTTATTCATAGATCAATTTGATCAGATAATTTTTCTACTAATCATGTTATAATATGAGAGAGTACTAGGTTAATGATAAGCTGAAGATGGAAGCAGATGTTCCAAGAGAAGTAGGACCATGGGGAGGAAATACAGGCAAAGGATGGGATGATGGTGCATTCAATGCTATTAAGCAAATTGATGTTCATGTTGGAAATGATATTGTTCGAGGAATACAAGTTTCTTACGAAGATGGAAGTAGTAATACATTAGTAGAAGCAAACAAGCGTGGTGGAAAAGGTGGCACCACTATTTACAGGGTAATCATATATGGTCTAACATAGCTTATTTCTATTTTTGGTTTAACTGGCCCAAATTACAATCCACATCAGTGAGTTTTTGGTAAAATTATAACTGTGAATAATTTTCATTAACTTCCATGATTCAAAATATAGTGAGTTTTTAATAATATTACAGTTGATTTGACAGAGTTAGATAAATACTTTTGATGTTAAGATACATATGATGCTGATGTGGTACTCATGTGTTACTGACGTATCCAAGTAAGATATTAGACACGTGTACACTTAATTGAAGTCAAATGTGTTGACCTAACACTATCAATTCAGCTGTAACATTCTTCAAAACTCAACATTATCCAAAATTCATTGGTGTATTACATCAAAATTGATTCACAAATATAATTTTATCAAAACTTGCTGTTTGGCGGATGTAATTTATCTTTTAATTAAGTCAAACTTAATTTTTATTCCATGTTTGAACAGATTAAGCTGGATGGCTCAAACGAGTATTTAGAAGGCATAGCAGAATTCTATGGACCAATTTGATGAGTAGAATCCCTCGGGATTCTGTGTTCTTGAGATGTAGTTGTTCTTGAGAAGATTAACTTGCAGTTGTTTAATGGTGTTTTTGCTCTGCTTGATGTCCTTTGTTATCAGCTTCTTCTGTTGTCTGGAAAAAAGTGAAAAGCGTGTCCAGGAAGCTAATAAATTGGCGCTCTTTTGTTGCCACATTAGAGGTGTGGCTGTGTTATAACCACGTGGACATATAAATATGGGATACAGAGGTGAGAAATCTGTAGAGAGAGACAGAGTGTGTGAGAGCTCAGAAAGAGGTGGGTTTTCTGTGTTCTGGGTATCAAAGAACAAAGGGGAAATCAGGCTTCAGTAGTTGAAGTGTGTCCTGTAATCGCTGTCTGATTGCACAAGGTTCCATTCTCTCAAACTCATTTAATCGGTTAGCTCTGTAGACTCTCCTGTTGTAGTGTATTGGTGTGCCTCTAGTAAATCTAGAGAAGAACTTTGTAACATAGTGAAGGATTATTCTGAACTAGGTCCCGTGGTTTTTACTCCTCGTATTGAGGTGGTTTCCACGTTAAAAATCTCTGTGTTCTCTGTTCTTTCTGCTGCCGGTTGATAGTTTTGGTTTATTGTTATTGCTTCTTGATACCTGCTGCACAGCTTGTGTTAACAAGCTGTTATTAGTTATTTGTTATTGTCCAGCTGTTAACTCTATTGTGTTGCTATTGTCTTGTCTCTTCACTTAGAGTGAAAACAGAGCTTTGGCTCAACACAATTCAGGAAAATCGTGGGAATATTGCTGTGTGTTCGCTCACCTTTTACACAAACAAAGGAAAATATGGACCTTATGGGGATGAAATCGGAACGTTCTTTAGCTCTTCGTCAGCCAAAGGAAAAGTTGTTGGGTTTTATGGAAAGAGTGGTGCTTTCTTGGATGCCATTGGAGTTCACATGGATTATAATTAATCAAACCATTAGAATTGTAAGAGTCTATCAGTTTGTTTGTCTGCTATGGTTCATGTTATTCGGACAATAATTTATGCAATGTTGTTTAGACAAGTGTTTGAAATTGTGTTGTCATGTATTTCTCTTATAGTGAATAAAGCATTGGAAGTGTTTTTTTTTTATAATATCCGTAAATTTTTAATAATATAATATTGTTTGTTGATCATTCAATTGGCTGGAAAAAATATTTTATGTGAAGGGATTAAATATAAAGAATTAAAATTTAATGATACAAAACGAATTTTGAATAGTTTGAGTGTTGTCTTTGTAGTTAAGCTTATATATTTCTATATTTTTCCTTCTTTGGTTGTTTATCTCTTATTCTCATTTCTTTGCAATTTTCTACACCAACTTTCTCTCTTACCATTTTCTTTTTCTTTTCTTTTTCTTTTTTTATTTTTATTTTTATTTTTAATTGTTTATTCGATTCAAGTAATTTTTATAGAATTGGATTTATCTTGTCGAGAACTTTGAAGATCATAATTGTCGGTTGTCATCACATATGTAACATCCCAAGTTGAAAAGGTGTTAAAAATTTGATATAGCTACAATTACATTAATATGCCCATTTCTTTTCGGTAGGGGTGTTTACGGGTCGGGTTCGGATCAAACCCGGACCGATCCTTTGAAGATCATAATCATCGGTTGTCATCACATATGTAACATCCCAAGTTGAAAAGGTGTTAAAAACTTGATATAGCTACAATTACATTAATATGCCCATTTCTTTTCGGTAGGGGTGTTTACGCGTCTGGTTCGGGTCAAACCCGGACCGACCCGTTTAACCCGAAATCCGATAATATGGTAACTTTTTGGACCTGACCGAACCCTTAAATATTTCGGGTCGGTCTTGGGTCAAGATCGAAACGGGTTAGACCCATTAATTAAAAAAAATATATAAAATTTTGAAAATATATAATTATATTTCCAATTTTTGACTCATAATGATATCATTTATCATCATATTGATTAAAGAATCCAAAAAAAGTTGGATAAAGTTAAAAATATCACATATTTAGCAATATACACAAAAATTTTAAAAATAAAATAATGAAAGTAAAATTTTATCGGGTCTATTAGGTCGGTCCGGGTCGGGTCAAGGTCGGGTCGGGCTTGTTTAAAAATCCGACTTTTTCTGAATTTGTGGACCGACCCCAACCCCATTAGTGAACCCGAACTGACTCGAACTTTGATAAACCCGTCGGGTTCGGGTTGAGTTATCAGGTTACGGGTTTTTTGAACACCCCTACTTTTCGGGATCCTAAAGCTTAAGAACTTCAAAATTAAGTATGCTTGACTTGGAACAATTTTAAGATGGTGATCTTTCAGGAAGTTTGCTTGGAAAGCATACGAGTGAGGACAAAGCATGTTGAAAAGTATTGTGGTGGTTTGTGGGGCTAGTGGTCAGCCTTAAGACCGAAGTGACAATGTCTTTGCTAGGGAGGGTTATTACAACATCAACATAATATGGTCACTCTGACTTATTTACCATTTTCTAGATGTTGCTGATCTTGTTTGGAGGAACTGTCGCCACCATTGGAACCAGCAGGTTGAGAACTCTTTGCCACTGTTTTCGATTTCAGTCATTTGAAATTCCAAATTCCTTTGAATTAAATGGTCCTTATAGTCTCTTGAGCTTACTCATGCTAATATGATTCTCAAAATTCAAGGATTGACTTATTCATATCTTAATTAGATGATTTTATTGAAGATGATGATTTAAATACCGCTAAATAGAAAATAGCTTTTGAAAATATGATGATATTTGATGTGGTTGATACACATATATTTAGCTGAATATTTTTACTTTTGATAACATATTAATTGAATTTTAAATAAATTGCAAAAAATATTGTTGGTTTTTATATGTGAATTTATTTACTATTTGGATAAAGATTTTAGATAGATATCAATAGTGGATATACAATGTTGTTATGGTATGTGAATATTGTGATATATCTCTATGTCGATTTGGTGGTAGGAGTAAGTGTGTGACATGAGAGTGGGAGAGTGGACACTGCCACCTTGGGTGCGAGTCTCTAAACCTGCACATGGTTGTGTCATGAATGGTTCACGAGCGTGACTGAGCATATAATGTGTGTCATTTGTGTTATTTATACCATACTATTTTTGGGCATATTTGATTATTTACTATTAATTTGGCTTGTTTTGTTAAATTTGTACAATTGAAGCTGATTTTGCAGTTTTAAAGATTTCGAGGGTTGTTTAGAAGAGATTACAAATCAAGCAAGAAGTCAAACAACAAATGAAGACTAATGATCTGTTTTTGGAAACGATAGTTTATTATGTATTTGAACTTTGAATTTCAAGTTAGTAGATTTTGTGGGTTAGTTTTATTCCTCCCACATCTTTTGCTTTAGCTTCTATATTGTTTTCTGAAGAAGAAGATTAGGGACGTTCGATTGGGGTTTTTGATTGAGTTTAATTCTGAGTTTTGATTATATTCTATTCTCTCTTTGAACGTATATTTTATAACTATGGTGCTAGCTATGATCATAGCTAGCTAAGTTATTATATCCAGTAAAGTTTGTTAGTTTAATTATTCGTGTTGTGAGATTTATGCTTTAATATTTATTTCTGCAGTATTCATCACTTCACTATTGTTCATGGTTTTGGTTGAATGTGTTTATTTATTTGATTAGTTAATTCGGCCGGTTAATTGATCAATTAGGTTAATACATCGCTAGTTAACAAGATTAAATACGTAATCGTTTAATTAAGTTAACATAGGTAGCAAACAGTGTGATACGTCGTGCTGTGTGAAGTTGTGATCATAGGTTAATGAACGCGCTTTGTTGATTCATTAGCTATGACCAATAGGTCTTTCTATTTCTTAAAGCAATCTACAGTTAAACCTGTTAGGCGCTTGTCGGGGTTACTGATTAGGTTAGGGACTAATTAGAAGGCGCTTGCCCGGTTAGTCTAATAGCTATGGGAAGATTAGGAGGTTAGGCACGTCGTCAACTGCTATAACTATAGTTACTGAATTGAAATAATTATACTTAGATTCGATGATCAACACAAAATTATGAATAGACTTTGCTGGATTGTTTCTTCTATTGATTTACTTCTCCACAATTTTAATCTAGTTTATTTTCCCTATCAATTCCAAAATCTTAAATACTTTACCGGTTATTCACAGAATTTGAATTTATTATATCATTCTCTGTGGTTTGACCCTGTTTACTACTGTCTTTAGTATTTAGCAGGATTATTCTATTTTATCTTTGACGGATTCGACACACGTTAAATTTTGGCGCCGTTGCCGGGAAACGGTACTGATTGATTTTCTTTTTGTTTATGTATGACAAGGTCTGATCGTACAGGAGAACTCCTATACGATCCAGAAATCGAGAGAACTGCTAGGAGACTACGAAAAAAAGCAAGAGTAAGAAAGCGGACTCTCAAAGAGAAAACATTGTATTCTGAAGGAGTTGGAACCTTACATGTGCTCACAGCTTCTATTCATAACACGTGTTGTGAAGAATTTTGTGAAAGTAGTACCTTAGTTGTGCCCATAGCGAAGAAAATGGCAGCGAACGGACAACAAACTCTCACCGAGTTAGGTAGACCTCAATTACCCAGAGACAGAAGGGACTTTTGAACTCAAATCTGGGTTGATTCAACTATTGCCAACTTTCCACGGCTTACTCAATGATGATCCACACAAGCATTTGAAGGAGTTTCACGTGGCATGCTCGACTACGAAACCACAGGGTGTAACCAAAGAAAAAATCAAGCTACAATCATTCCCATTTTCATTGAAAGATGTTGCGAATGAATGGCTTTTATACTTGCCATCAGGTTCAATCACTTCGTTGGACCAAATGGTTAGAGCTTTTCTGGACAGATTTTTCCCCGCTTCTAGAGCTGCAACTCTTCGGAGGGAAATCTGCAGTAGCAAGTAGAAAGATTCAGAGACACTCTATGACTAATGGAGAGATTTAAAAGAGCATGTGCTAACTGCCCACAACATGGGCTATCTGAAGAAACTCTCATCATGTATTTCTATGATGGTTTATTGTCCATGGAAAGACATATGATTGATACAGCTAGTGGGGGATCCATGGAAAGTAAGACCCCACAACAAGTTAGGACTTTGATTGATACCATGGCAGTAGCTGCAGTAGGAAATTTCAAAGCTCGCCCAGAATCTACTAGAATTAACTGCTATTATTTCTAAATTGGTTACAGGACAGACCCAACAATCGAGCTCATAGTCAAGAAACTGTGGAGTCTGTGCTGCACCTGAACATCCTACTGATGCATGTCCGACAGTGCAAGAGGACACCCCTGGACAAGTTAATGCAGCTGGATACTATGGAGGTCAAAGGAAATATGATCCCTACTCAAACTCTTTCAATCTAGGATGAAGGGGTCATTCTAAATTCAGATATGGGCAAGGGCAGCAAAATTTCCAAAATCAACAGCAATAACAGTCAGGTGACTCTCTAGCAGATATTGTAAAACAGATAGCTACTAATACCCAAAAATTCCAACAGGGTATGCTGCAGTTTCAAGATGAGACCAAGACAAGCATTTAGAATTTAGAGAAGTAGATGAGCCAGCTTGTGACCATAGTAGGAAGGCTAGAGTCACGAGGAAAGCATCCCTCATAGACGGAGACCAACCCAAAGAATATTAGTGCAGTCATGCTCAGAAGTGGAAAACAATTGCAGGAGCCAATTCAGAAAAAGGACTATGATAACAACCAGGGGTCACAAGAAGAAACCCTAGCTTCGGAAAAGGACTGTGAGCATTACAAAGGGTCACGAGAGGAGAAAACCAACGTGAGAAATAAAACCCTAACTCCGGAAAAGGACTGTGAGCATAACCAAGGGTCACGAGAGGAGAAAACCAACGTCAGAAATAAAACCCTAACTCCGGAGGAAAGCTGTGCTCACAGGCAAGGGTCACAAGAGGAAAAAGAAATTGAGAAACCCATGCAATAGACACCTAGAATCCTCAAAGCTAGACCACCGTTTAATGGAAGAATTGAACTATCCAAAAAAGCGAAAGAAGAAAAGGAGATCTTCGAAACTTTCAGCAAGGTAGAGGTAAATATTCCTTTACTTGATGCTATTAAGCAAATACCCAAATATGCTAAGTTTCTTAAAGAACTATGTGTAAATAAGAAAAAACAGGTCGGGTATGAGAAATGTTTAAATGGGACAAAATGTGTCAGCTGTGTTACAGAAGAAACTTCCCCTAAAAAGGGAGGATCCAGGTTTGTTTGCTATTCCCTGTAGAATTGGTAGTATAAAGATACGGAGAGCTATGTGTTATTTAGGAGCTTCACTGAATGTTATGCCTTATTATCTATATTCATGCTTAAGGATGGCTGATTTAAAAGAAACAGGTGTAGTGATCCAGTTAGCTGATAGGTCCTAAGTCTATCCTAAGGGTGTCCTAGAAGATGTTCTTGTTAAGTTTCAAGGTTTGTTATTTCCTGCTGATTTTTATGTGTTGGATATGGGTAGTAAAGATATTTCTACAACTCCATCTGATTTATTGCTAGGAAGACCTTTTCTAAGTACTGCAAAAACTAAGATAAATGTACAAGATGGTACTTTAACCATGGAGTTTGATGGTGAAGTTGCTAAATTTAATGCTTTTGATGCCATGAAACATCCTGATGATTTGTCTAGTGTTTGTAGTTTGGATTTTGTAGATTGTTTTATCCAACAGTGCTTTGAATTGAGTAGAGGAGATGAATTGGGTGTTGCACTTTGCAATAACCTACAAGTAGGAGATGAAAAGCATGATTTTTCTTTCAACAGAGAACTGACTAAAGTACTGTACGAATTAGAGATGTTGAAACCCAAGGTAAGTAATAAGCCGAAATTAGCTATGACCGCAGCTAAGGCTTATTTACCTTCTATTTTGTAGGCACTGATTTTGGATTTAAAACCATTGCCCAATCAATTGAAGTATATTTATTTGGGAGAGGAAGAGACACTACCAGTAATTATCTCAAACAAATTGACACTTGGAAAAGAAGAACAACTCATTCAATTGCTGAAGGGATACAAATAAGCGATCGAATGGACAATTAATGATATTAAAGGTATCAGTCCATCAACATGTATGCATAAAATTCTTTTGGAGGAGGATAGCAAGCAAATCAGATAGGCTCAGAGGAGACTAAATCCTCTAATGATGAAAGTGGTTAAGAAAGAGATTCAAAAGATTTTAGATGCTGGTATGATCTATCCAATTTTGGATAGCAAATGAGTAAGTCCAATTCAGGTTGTTCCAAAAAAGATAGGTATCACAGTGGTTGAAAGCGACAATGGTAAGTTAGTACCCACCCATGTTCAAAACGGGTGGAGAGTTTATATTGATTATAGAAAGCTAAATGCTTCAACCAAGAAAAACCATTTTCCTTTGCCATTCATTGATCAAATTTTAGAAAGGTTAGCAGGAAAATCTCATTATTGTTGTTTGGATTGAATGTCAGGTTTTTATCAAATCTCAGTTGCATCAGAAGATCAAGAGAAGACAACCTTCACCTGTTATCGGCGAATGCCTTTTGCCTTATGCAATGCGCCATCTATATTTCAGAGGTGTATGGTTAGTATTTTTTCCAATTATGTTTAAAACATTATTGAAATTTTTATGGATGATTTCATGGTGTACGGTGACTCTTTTGATACTTGTTTACTCAATCTTGGAAAATAATTGAAGTGTTGTATTGAACTTAATCTAGTATTAAACTATGAGAAATGCCATTTTATGGTTGATCACGGCTTAATATTAAGTCATATTGTTTCTCAACGTGGAATACAGGTAGATAAAGCAAAAATCAATGTAATACAGTCTTTACCTTACCTCGTGAGCATACGGGATGTTCGCTATTTTCTTGGACATGCAGGTTTTTATTGGAGGTTCATTAAAGACTTCTTGAAGATTACCCGGCCTCTCTGTAATCTGCTCAAGAAGAATGTACCATTCAATTTTGATGGGGACTGTAAATCAGCCTTTGACATTTTAAAGGAGAAACTGGTAGTTGTGCCCATAGTTAAGGCTCCCTACTTGGATCTTCAGTTTGAAATAATGTGTGACGCCAGTGACAAGGCTGTGGGCGAAGTCTTGGGTCAAAGGATTCAAAAAGAGCCATATGTGATTATTATGCCTCACGAACGCTTGACAGTGCGCAATGCAACTACACCATAACGGAAAAAGAGCTTTTAGCTTTCATTTTTGCTTTAGAAAAATTTCGTTCATATTATTGTGCACTAAAGTCATTGTATATTCTGATCATGCAGCCTTGAAATACCTCTTGACTAAAAAGGATGCGAAGCCGAGACTGATCCGATGGATTCTACTTCTTCAACAATTCGATCTTGAAATCAAGGATACAAAGGGATCAAAAAATCTGGTAGCTGATCACTTAAGTCAACTGGTCACAGTTGTGCCTACACAACCATTGAATGATGGATTTCCTGATGAGCACCTTTTAGCTGTGAGCATAACTCATCCTTAGTACGCTGATATTGTTAATTATCTTGTTACAGGGAGACTGCCATTTGAAATAAGTAGAAGTGAGAAAGATAAAGTGAAAAGAGATTCGAGGAACTATGTTTGGGATGATCCATATCTATGGAAGCATTGTTCTGATCAAATGATCAGACATTGTATTCCTAAGGAGGAGACTGAACTAATTTTGAAGTCATGTCATACAGAGTCTTGCAGAGGTCACTTTGGACCTAGGAGGACAGCAAATAAGGTACAGGATTGTGTATTTTTTTGGCCTAGTATTTTTTATGATTCCTATATTTTCTGTAAATCGTGTGACAACTGTCAAAGAACAGGGAGTCTTGGCCGTCGTGACCAGATGCCTATGACCCCTATTCTTGTAGTTGAAATTTTTGACGTTTGGGGCATTTACTTTATGGGGCCTTTCCCACATTCTTTTGGTTTACACTATATTTTATTTGTTGTAGACTATGTCTCGAAGTGGGTGGAAGCTAAAGCCACATGAACTGATGACTCTAAAGCTGTTGCAGATTTTGTTACATCAAACATTTTTTGCAGGTATGGGACTCCCAGAGCAATTATCAGTGACAGAGGGACACATTTTCTGTAATAGAACTATCGAGGCTCTATTCAGAAAAATATGAAGTAACCCATCGAACCTCCATGGCCTACAATCTACAGTGTAATGGCCAAGCCGAGGTGTCCAACAGAGAGATAAAATCCATTTTAGAGGAAACACTTAATCCTTCTAGGAAAGACTGGACATTTTATTTTAATGATGCATTGTGGGCATACCGTACAGCCTACAAAATGCCAATTGGAATGTCTCCTTTTCGGATAGTCTACGGTAAGGCATGCCATTTACCAGTTGAGTTGGAGCATAGAGCTTTTTGGGCAGTCAAAGAGTGTAACTTAAGAATGGATGAAGCTGGACAATACAAGAAGCTTTAAATACAAGAACTGGAGGAAATACGAAATGACGCTTACCTAAGAGCACAGCACTACAAGGATGCCTTGAAAAGAAACCACGATCTTAGCGTTTCTAGGAAATCATTTTCAATTGGATAGAAAGTTCTACTCTATTACTCAAGATTGAAATTATTTCTTGGTAAGTTGAAATCTAAGTGGGTTGGTCCATTTGTTATTACTGATGTATTTCCTCATGGTGCTGTTGAGATCAAAAGCTTAGAAATACGCAAAGTTTTCAAGGTGAACGGTCATAGGCTGAAACCGTACTATGAAGGGTTTCGTACAGTGCAGTGTGAAGAGCTTCAGTTGGACTCTCCAAGTATTGTTGATTGAATTTCAGTCATGTCTAGCCAAAGACGATAGATAAGGCGCTACTCGGGAGCAACTCAGAAAACTTTCTTTTATTTTTATTTTTATTTTTTATCTTTATTTTTATTTTATTTAATTTATTTTCATTATTTCCTAGTTTATTGAAATTTTATCTCATTTTATTTTACTTTATTTTTTATTTTTATTCTTATTTTATTTTATTTTTAGTTAAAAAAGAAATATTTTATTTTGCTTTGTTTCACGTTTTTTAGTTTTTATTTTAAAAAAAATAAAAAAATTAATATATATAAAAAGCAAACTTCTCTCACGAGAAGGAAAAACAATAAAATAATAAATCCTCTAAACCATTCTGTGTGAGGTTTATAAAAATATAATAAAATAATAATAAAAAGAAAACAGAAAGAAACCAAATAGAAGTTAAACTTACCTAATTTTATTTGCAGGACGCGCCGCCTCAACCCCTTGACGTTGTGTTTCTATTAGCCGCACGTTGCCTCCGTTCTCAACCACTCAACGCCAAGTGCTTCTATTGGCCACACGACACAGCGGCTCCCCCTTTTTAAGTTTCTCAGTGACGAGCAACACCATCTGTGTTCACATCTCACATCAAAATCACAACACAGCTTTTGTCTCCTTAACAGCCTTGCACAGAAGTCACCAGCGTCGCCTCTCCAGTACGCTCAATACAACGGTATTCTCTCCGGTTCTGGTATTATTTTGCTGGTTCACTCATGGTGAAAGTTCATCACGGAACCGCTCCACCTCATTGGTTTGCTACGAAGTCTATACCAGCAGCATCCGCCCCCAAATTGAAGCCCAAAGTGAAGATAAAATTGAAATCGCATCGACTTTAGAAAAATCGAAAAGTGTTCCGGTAGCTATTGCTTCTATTGCCAGTCGGGTTCATCGACGCCGCGAAACTACTACCAATTCTAATATCACAGTTTTGGTGTCCAAACGACCCCAACATCAAGAAATATCCTCATCTAGTTCTGAATCAGAACCATCAGCAAAAGAAGATTCATCCCCAAATAATACAGGGACAAATTCTGAACCAGTTTCTGTACCTGATGTTGAGGCTCCAAAATAATAGGTCGCTCGACGGAATCGAGTGAATAAGAAGAAAAACAAGGTTTCAATGCCACCACCCCCAATCGTGGTTGTACGCTTCGCTGATTCGGCCCATCAAACACGTTTTGATGAGATTAAAGATAACACTCTGACTTCAATTAAATCCCTTCATATACCTACTATGACTGAATTGGGTATTTGCAATGCTGTTTTAGAAGCTTTTAAGGCTATTGGATAGTCTCATTGGGTTAATTTGAATGTTCCTACATATTTTGAGCTTGTATATGAATTTCTTGGTAGTTTTGAGTTCTTTGATTTTAAGGCTGTTGATATCCATGCTCCTGGAGTTATTACTTTTTAGCTATTTGGTACACCTTATTCTATGTCTGTCACGGAATTCAATGTTGCATTAGGATTTATTGATGCTGCAGATATTAGTTCACCTTCATATGTGAATGCATTTTGTGACTTTTCTGATGAGTTTGATCCTTTGTTATTTTATTTTGAGTTGATTGGTGATAGTGCATTGCGTTTTAAACTAGGGTATTCTAAGACAAATAATATCTTAGATGCTCATTTGCGTTATATTCACAGATTTTTTGCATCTTCATATTCAGTTTGTCTTAATGGTACCAATGTGGTGACAAAAACTGTTTTTTTTTTGGGGTATGGTACAAGAGCATAGAGTGAATTTTGGATTTTTGTTAGCTTTCCAGCTTAAATCTGTTTTTTTAGGAAATAGTAGACCACTTATCTTGGGATCTTTCATTACCTTACTTGCTCAAAATTTGGGTATAGTTGATTTTTCTAGGTTTACTATTGGCTACCATATGCTTGATTTTGATATGAATACTCTATGTTCAATGCATCTTGTTGATGATTCCGAGAAAGGGAAAAAGCGTTTTCTTTTTGCAGCTGAATTGAAGAAGCAAGCTGGGAAACAAGCAGCGACCTTAGGTGGTTCCCATCAAAGTTTTAGCGCAAAGCTGGATAAGATTTTAGAGCAACAGCAACAAATTATCAATTTACTCCAACAGGCTGCTGCTCCGTAAAGAGTTCTGTACTCCCACTTCCACTTTTGTACAGGGAAGTTTCTATCTACATCCTCTACTTTTTTTTTTCTTCTGTGCTTTAAACATTGAGGACAATGTGGGATTTTAATGTGGGGGAGGGATTTTTTTGTCATTCTTTGTTTAGGTTTATTTTAGGTTATTTTATTTTAGGTTGCTTTTTTTTATTCCTTTTTTTAAAATTTTTTTAAAAATATTTAATTTAATTTAATTTAATTTTTTCTCATCTCTTATTGTCATGATTTAGTGTGTCTAATCTTGCTGCTGCTTTTGGGATTAACTTTTGTGTGACTAACTTGAGTCACCTTGTGCTTAAACTCGTTTTTTTGGGATTGGGAGTTTTCTTAACTAGTAGGATTTAAATTATTGCATGCTTAAGACGCTATAGATGCTTATAGAATTTTTGCGTAATCAGTTTTACAAACTTCTCGTGCTTAGGATTTTAGCAGAGCAGAAGGTCGACTTGAAAAAAAAAAAGAGAGAAAAACAAAAAAGAAAAAAAATAGAAAAAAATATATATGAAAAAAAATGTGCAGCAATAAAAGAGAGAAAAAGACAATATAATCTTGTGATTACCATCATTAGCTGAGATTGGTGGATCGGCACTATTCTCCCTTAAGTGACTTATGTATGGAGACGCTAATGAATGGGAGAGTTTTCCCCTTTTGGCCCGATAATAGCTCGAAAAAGTTACACATTTTTAGTTTACCATCACTAGCCGGAATAAGCGACACGACACTTTTTCCCCTTAAGTGACTTATGTATGGAGTAGCTGGTGAATGGGAGAGTTTAGTCCCTTTTGGGTCGTTCAAAAATTTGAAAAGCTGAAAATATTGATTGAATGTCAAAATCTCATAATTTTTTGGTTTACCAATTCTAACTGGTGTTGATGACACGTCATTTGCATCCCTTAAGTGGCTTACATATGGAAAAGTTAGTACTTGGGAGAATTGAGTCCCTTTTGGGGCCGTACAAAATTCGAAAAAACCAAATGTAGTTTAAAAATTATAATAGCATAGTAAATGGTTGCATTCATTATTGCTTTTAGTCAAGGTTGAGCAGTTTGTTTTGCAGATTACTAATAGTTCTGTTTGCATCTATTTTAAATTGAAGATGGAATTTAATTGTATGCGCTTAATCTGACTGCACGCTCCTTTTCCCCCCTTTAAATCTAATTTTATTTAGGTGATTTGAGCACTCTGTTTTTGGCACTTGTTGATTTTTGGTGATTCCTTTTTGGTGGCAGCTTTATTAGATCACTTGTCATTTGTTGGTCTTCTTTTTTGGGTTTTATTCATTGTCATACTTGAGGGCAAGTATGAGATAGTGTGGGGGAATTTGATTGACCATATAATGTGTATCATTTGTGCTATTTATACCATACTATTTTGGGCATATTTGATTATTTACTATTAATGTGGCTTGTTTTGTTAAATTTGTACAGTTGGAGCTGATTTTGCAGTTTTAAAGATTTCGAGGGTTGTTTAGAAGAGATTACAAATCAAGCACGAAGTCAAACAACAAATGAAGAGTAATGATGTGTCTTTGGAAACGATAGTTTATTATGTATTTGAACTTTGAATTTGTAGTTAGAATTTTTAGGAGATTTTGTGGGTTAGTTTTCTTCCTCCCACATCTTTAGCTTTAGCTTCTATATTGTTTTCTGAAAAAGAAGATTAGGGACGTTCGATTGGGGTTTTTGATTGATTTTTATTATGAGTTTTGATTCTATTCTGTTCTCTCTTTGAACGTATATTTTATAACTGTAATGCTAGCTATGATCATAGCTAGCTAAGTTATTATATCCAGTAAAGTTTATTAGTTTAATTATTTGTGTTATAAGATTTGTGCTTTAATATTTATTTCTGCAGTATTCATCACTTCACTATTGTTCATGGTTTTGGTTGAATGTGTTTATTTATTTATTTAGTTAATTCAGCCGGTTAATTGATCAATTAGGTTAATACATCGCTAGTTAACAAGATTAAATACGTAATCGTTTAATTAAGTTAACATAGGTAGCAAACAGTGTGATACGTCGTGCTGTGTGAAGTTGTGATCATAGGTTAGTGAACGCGCTTTGTTGATTTATTAGCTATGGCCAATAGGTCTTTCTATTTCTTAAAGCAATCTACAGTTAAACCTGTCAGGCGCTTGTTGGGGTTACTGATTAGGTTAGGGACTAATTAGAAGGCACTTGCCCGGTTAGTCTAATAGCTATGGGAAGATTAGGAGGTTAGGCACGTCGTCAACTGCTATAACTATAGTTATTAAATTGAAATAATTATACTTAGATTCGATGATCAACACATAATTAGCTATATACTTTGCTGGATTGTTTCTTCTATTGATTTACTTCTCCACAATTTTAATCTAGTTTATTTTCCCTATCAATTCCAAAATCTTAATTACTTCACTGGTTATTCACAGAATTTGAATTGATTATATCGTTCTCGATGGTTCGACCCTGTTTACTACTGTCTCTAGTATTTAGCAGGATTATTCTATTTTATCTTTGACGGATTCGATACACGTCAGAGCGCCAATTATAATATGGATTATTAGTATTAGTATTGATACTTTAATTATGTTAGTGATTATGTTATTATTATGTTTTGGATTATGAAATTTTATTATATTTTTTTTGATAAGTTTGGAATCAGAAACTTTGGAAAACAGATTCGTTTGAAATCGATAGATTTCGAAAAGGTATTCTGATATGGGTTAATAATTGACATGTGAACTTATGAAATGAGTTGTATGGTGGAACTTGTTAAAATGGATAATTGATGATTCTTGTAGTAGCTGCCTATGAATCTTATAGAACTCTTGGTATGAACATGATATCATATGTGTTTGATTGTCGTATGTCTGGAAAATACTTAGTTCGACCCTTATTATTGAGTAGATATGGAAATGTAATGTTCTTCTTGGTGGATGTGGAGTATTGGTTTTAAAAAAAGTGAAAATTCGCAAAATTAGACCTTATCAACTTTTTTATTTTAGTTTTAAACCAACCCTAAAATTTTCTCACTTTTAAACTATTTTATAAAAAAAATTATAAAAATAAACTTTTTAAAAGAAAATTTGCAAAAAATGAGCTTCTCGGTATGTGCTACCGGGAAGCAAGCAAATTTTTGTCAACTTCCCGGTGTGTAATACCGGGAAGCAAAAAATCATTTTCTGGTATTACACACCAGGAAACTGATTTGATTTTTGTCTGTTTCCTGGTGTGTAATACCAGGAAATGATATTTTGTTTTCCGATATTACGCACTAGGAAACAGGCAAAATTCATGTCTGTTTCCTGGTGTGTACTACCGGAAAATGATTTTTTACTTCCCGGTGTTACACACCGGAAAACTAAAATTCAATTTTGCCTATTTCCTGGTATGTAATACCGGGAAATTGCTGTGTATTTTTTTTTTAATATCGAAGGGTAAGATGGTCATTTTGGTCTGTTTTTGTAAAAAAAAAAAAATTTAAAAGTTCAGTTTTATAAAAATTTTAATGTTTGTGTAAAAATATAATTGTTTTAATAAAAAGCTCAAAAGTGCAAATGACTCTTTAAAAATAGATATACAAATTTTGACCTAAGACTTTTCAAAATAATCTAACTCTATATATATATTTTGGAATGAATTAGAAACCTATTGGAAGCATTTGAAATGTGTTTTCAATATGTTTTAGCCCATATATTTTTAAAAGTGTCTTAGAGTTTTGAACCTCCACCAAATTAGTCCTAATGAGTTGTACTCCGTCATTTGGGAACCATTTTAATGATTAAAAAACAAGTCTGGAGTGCTGGAATATATATATGAAAAAAGTGTAAATTTTTTTTTTTAAATTTAGTATTTGAATCTCTCCGAGAAAATGAATCAAAAGGTGAAACATTTTGGAGTAAAAATTGATATTTAGGTATTCTGATCACTTTGTGATCTAGATAGTAGAAAGACATCGAAATAAAAATGTCGTAATATTTTTTTCATTGAATTTTCACAATTCAATTGTCTTCCTAAGAATGATCATAATCAATCATTCAACTTTGAAATTTTTCATATTTTGATCCCGTGAACTAATTTTCAAATATTAAAGTTGACAAACTTTTTGTTAATAAACCTACCAAATTATTTAAGAACAGGCTCTTTTTTTTTTTAGATCCATATGTTTCATCAATAACATTATCTTCCTGCATAAAAATATACTCATTTATTATTTAAAAAATATCACAGTAATTATTAGTATGCTATGTCAACTAAATATTTTTTTTTTTGCCAAGCAAAAATCCCAGTTTGATTCACAGAAGGCAGCAATTGAAATTAACTTTATAAATCTCAATCAGATGGGTGTGTCCCTGTACATATAATGAGTTTGAAAACATATTTTATATTCGATGGTGGTGCACAGCATAAATCGAGGATGCAAGTGGACTAAGTTCTGCTTCTAAGTAACCACCAAACATAAAATTCTCGGACCTCTAAACACTTCCTTCACATGTCAAACTTGTTACTATTAGCATTAATTTTACATAATCCGAATTATATTCAATTTGCATGTGTTCACGTAATTTAAAACTAGCGTTGATGGCTCTTCAAGTTCTCAAGAAGTTCCTAAAACTAGTCAAAGCCATCCAAGTAAACACAAGATAATTTAAATTATTCTCATTAGAGGCCAAATTTTTTGAATTTATTTGACTACAACATTTGAAGATATTTCAGAGCTGTCAAGGTCTTCAAATAGCAAAAGAATATTCATATTAATGACAAAACTAAAAATAAAATCTGAAATTGTGTACTTAATTGAAGACTATCCAGGATCCATATGCATGTGAACTCGATCCACTGCATCCAATTATTTTTTATCTCAAGCAGATAAGAACTTATATAAAAAAAAAATTGGCGCATCACATGTTCAATTTTTTTTATTGAGTAAATATAGATGTAAACAATCATCACATGTTATGAAATATTAATTAAATATATTAAATTTAATGAATACAAAAAGATTTCAAATCTTGAGAAAATAAAACTCAAAATCATAGAAGTAAAATAAAAAGGCGCGAAGAAGCTAGAAATCCTCAAAAAGAGAAGATTTTGTCACATTACAATGATGAATCGACGGGGGATTTCGGGGAGAAGACTAAAAAGCGTGATGTAAAAAAGATCCAAAAATTGATTAAACAAAACTCTGAATTCGCTGATAAGCTGAAGATAAGGAAGTAGCTCATACAGTAGGACCCTATTCAAAGAATTGATCACTTTTGCCGAGAGGCCAAAAAGGATCTAACATCCAACCTGATTCGTTAGGAAGAAACCACTAATCCAGTCCCACATACAGTATAAGCAACAATTTCTGGCTCTACAACTCCCCGAAAAGGTCTTAGAAGCCACAATTTACTAATCAGTCGGCCTAAGCTTTAAAGGAGCTGCACTCGAATGGTTCTACACTATACCTAATCAGAATATTAAGTCATTCAAAAATTTAGTGAGTTATTTCTTTGAACAATTCTCAAGTCATTGTAAGAAAATGAAGAATGCGATTGACCTATTTACCATAAAACAAGGAAATTCTAAAAGCTTTCGAAGTTATATGACACGATTCAACAATAAGAAAGTCTGTATAAGAGAGCTGCATTCATATATTGTTGTGTTATCTTTTTGCAGTAGGCTGAAAAAAGGTTCAAAACTTGCGTAAAATTATTGAGAGAAGGCCCAATCTGATAAATTCAATTTGACTATAAGAGAGCTGCATTAATTATTTATTGTTCAAAGCTTATGACTACATGAAGTGGAGATGATCAAATTGTGGGAGGTAATTGCAGAACTTACAAAAGAATAAAAATTTGATAAATTCAATTTGAATGACGAGCAGCCTTCTAGCCTATGTCATTTAACTAGAAGCTGAGATGATCAAGTTAGTTGACCAATCTTGCCGACCACTAAGAGTAGCTCTCTTACTTTATAAAACATAAAAATTAATCTAGAAGGATATCCATAAGCCTTCCAATCGAACCAAATATCGCCCATAAAGGTATTATTTCTAAAAACTTTCCATTATTCTTTTAGTTATGTAGAAATTAGATACTTTCTCCTCACAAAGAGGTCCTTGTTCAATTAAAATTTTTGCTCTTATGCATTATTAAGTTAATTCAGCAATCTATAAAGTATTTTCCCTAGATGATATGTCAAAGTTTAGGGCAACTTCATGAACCAATCCTACGACGATCAACTGAAGTCAAGGACTAGGTTGAAACACTCTGCTAACTAGTTTTCCTCGATGACAAGTCGAAGTCTTGAAATTTAGTAGATCAACATCATGAACCAATCCCACTATGATATACTGGAGTCTAGAACTTGATCAAAACATTCTACACACTGTTTTCCCTCGATGACAAATTGAAGTCTTCGAATTCAATTGGATAACTTCATGAACCCATCCCACATGACGAATCAAAGTCAGGACTTGTCAAAACACTCTATGAACTATTTTTCCTTGATGACAAGTTAAAATCGTGGAATTCGATCAACGAGCTAATTTCACTATGATCAACCGAAGTCTAGGACTTGGTCGAAATACTCTACGAGCTATTTTTCCTCGATGGACTAGGGGCTAAGTCAAAACACTCTACAAACTATTTTTTATCAATGACCAGTTGAAGTCTCGGGATTCAGTCGAATAACATCACGAACCAATCCAACACGATCAATTAAAGTCAAGACTTGGTCAAAACACTTTACAAACTATTTTTCCTTGACGACAAGTTGAAGTCTTAGAATTTGGTCAAACAACTTTACGAACCAATCCCACTATGATCAATCGAAGTCTAGCACTTCATCGAAACACTCTACCAACTGTTTTCACTCGATAAGAAGTCGAATACTTGGGATTCAGTTGAACAACTTAATGAACCAATCCCATGATGATCAATTGAAGTTAGGGACATGGTCGAAACACTGTACAAACTATTTTCCCTCGATGACAAGTCAAAATCTTAGGCTTAAGTCAAACAATTTCATGAACCCACCCCACGACGATGAACGGAAGTTAGGGATTTGGTTGAAACACTTTATGAACTATTTTCTCTTAGTGAAAAGTAGAAGTCTTGGGATTCAATCAAACAACTTCATGAACCAACCTTACAACGATCAACAAATTGTGGGACTTGGTCGAAACACTCTACAAATCATTTTCCTTTAAAGATAAGCTAAACTCTGGGGATTTGGTACAATTTTACAAACCAATCCCACGATGATCAATCAAAATCTAGAATTTGGTCGAACTATTTTACAATTCATTTTCCCTTGATGATATGTTGAAGTTTAAGAATTGAGCCAAATAATTTTACAAAGCGATTCAAGACAATCAATCGAAATTAGAGATTTGATTGAGCACATCATAAATCAATTCAAAGAGGATTAATCAAAGTCTATGATTTGGTCGAGCAACACTCCAAACTTAAAAAAATGTCGCAATACCACCCCTTATAAAACTAACTGGAAAAAATGCAGGCTCACTCTATAAAGTTGAATCAACTGATGGAGGATTACTATAATTGAGAGAAATTACCTCGTGTAGAGTTAAGAGAAATGGTGTAGAGTTAATAAAAGTCGTGTGGAGTCAAGAGAAATTATGTGGAGTCAAGAGAAGCATGTGATGTAGAGTCAAGAGGATCACAACTACCAATTTCTCACGCGATAATTCCCAAGTCTTAGTGTCGCACAACACTGCCGAATTTCGATAAGTTCATAATCCCACTCTACAGTCCCACTATATTGTTCCACTCTATAACACCACTTGATAGTCTCACTCTACAACACTATTAGACAGCCCCACTCTACAATCTAACTCTGCAGTCTCACTCTACAACACCATTATACAGCCTCACTCTATAGCACTATTAGACAATACAACTCTACATTCTCAATCTACTGTACCATTAGACAGTCCTACTCTATAGCCCCACCTTACGACATCACTCGACAGCACAGTCTAACACCATCAACAACTTGAAAACATCCCAAGTCACATGACACACGAATGCGCCGAAATGATATAACCATAAAAAAAGAACTTACATCACATGGCATAAGGTTTGAATTCTAACCCTAATTGGTGTGAGACTCTACTTCCACACCAAATTCTTTACAAACTCAAATCTTATATGACAACTAAATAGGTGTTGAATTCCGCTCTCAGAATGATTTCAAGTCCTACTAAAGTAGAAAATTTGAACACTATAAATAGATATCTTCATCAATATATATATTTAAAAGCAAATAGCAATAGCAATAATCATTTTCTTTTTACAAAAATCCGTTGTTACAATTTTAATTACAAGTTATTGAGATCCTATATCTTTTGGAGATTCAGTATTGATTTTGATCTCTAATACAGTAGTTTATGAGCACTACAGGTAATATAATGAGTTAATTATAAATTTTCACCCCATAATTTTCAATTTGATCAACTTCTATTCAATTTTTATCCATATGTAGAATTTTTTCAATAAAATATTTTTAAAATATTTAAAATTTATTCGATAAGTAAGTAAAAAGTATAGTAAACCTTTTTATCTTTTTCTGTATAAATGAAAAGTTTAATAAAAATAGACAAAAATAAAATTAAACATTTAATTGGGTATAAGTAAATTAAACTTGAATACTGTGGTTGTTTTAGTAGTTGTATATATAGGTTAAATGGCAAGAAAATTTAAAAATATTTGGACTAAGAATTTAAAATTTTGAAAAAAATACTATTTTAAATGTAGTAATTTCTATGAAAATATATTCAAAAAGTAGTCATTTATATTTCAAATTTCAACACTACACATTTCAAAACGTCATTCTTCATTTCTATTCAAATAGCTCTTTTATTATTTTTATTGAAATTAAAAAATAAAACGATAAATATAATATTAATTTAAATTTTAGGTGGTGTTAGAATTTTTAGAATCAAAAGGATTTTTTTAATTTATTTTACTTATAAATATAATACCAAAATATGTGATTCTATATTTAAAATTTAATTATTCTATTTTAAACATATATATTCTATAATTAAAAATACAAAAAAAAAAATACATTTTCCAATCATTATAAATAAGTTTATGCCGGGTGGATCTAGAAAAAAAATTAAACGATATCAATGATTTAAATAAAAAAAAATAAATTTTTTTAATGTTTATAAAAATTGAAATAGGTGGTGTCGGTGAATTGATTTCGATATTAAGAATTTGGTGGTCATAGAAATATATATTAAAAAAAAGGATATAATATGAGTAAATTGATTTGGGTGCTAGGGATTTAATTTATATTTTTAATATTTAAAAATAATAAAATAAATAAAAGTATAATATCAATTACTTAAGTTTTTGCTAACACCTAAGACCATCCGCAGCGGCGTCTCTCACCCCGTCTCTCGTCTGACACAAAAATTGGGTTGATCGTCTCTTTGCGTTGAAGTAAATTAAATTTTAAAATCAAGTCTCTCAATCGAGAGACTCGTTTTTGCAAACCAAAACCCAAAAAATGACACGTGTAAAACTAACGTAATAAAAAAGAGCATGACATATACTTTAACTCTTTTAAAAATATATATTATTATTCTATTTTAAGAGACGTTATATGTATAGCCGTTGTTGTTTTTTACCATTGGTTTTATTTTATCATCTATATAAACACTAATTCAATAATATTTAAAAATTAATTATACAAATTATTAAATATACATCACCTACAAATAAATACATTTATATTCATTTAATATTAAATAAATATTTTCTGAATTTAATATTAAATTTGAATTTTTTAAATAATTTATTATTTAAATTAAATAATTTTAATAATTAATATTTTTTAAAATTAATAATATAAATAATTATATATACATCGCATAATATTTATATATATATATAATAATGACAAGTATAATGAAAATTTTATTGCAAAACTAAAAAGAAGAGACTTGCATTGGAGTGAAAATAATGGTTTATTTTAGGTAAAATCTCTTTGTCTATGTGTCATGGTTGGGCCCACGTAAGAGACTCCAACAGGAGACTTCCACTGAGGATGGTCTAAGGAAACAATCCATTTAATTAAAACAATACATTTAATTAAAAAATGAAACTCTTTACTAATATATAAAGAAAGCTATATATGTTGAAATTTATTATAAAAATTTTATTTTTATATATAATATAATATTAAATTTTTCTAAGTATTTGACCACGTTCATATCATGTAAATATCCGCCCCTAGCAAAAATTGGAAATAATCTATAATGATCGGCAGATATAAAATCCATCTTCTTAGACATGATCGGTAATGGTTATCTTGCAATATAAAAGTATATTGAGTATGGTTTGTTTAATTAAGAAATTTGTTAGACACCTTAAGTTAAATAGCTATCTATGCACGTAAAGTGAACATGTGACAGTCAAGGAAGGATTAATTTTTGTTTTTTGTTTTCCATTTTTTTAAATATTCTTTTATATGGTAATATAGTGAATGTTATTTTATAGATTATTGTCAAAACCTGATAGGGATAAACCAAAATATTCCATTAACCGTGCATACTGCACAACAACTAATTGAACAGAAATAGTCGCGTGCTTAGAGATCATGTTTGGTTCATGGTGAAACTGTTGGTTTATGAAGTTCTAGAAAATACGTCATTAGAGCATCTCCATTGGGGCGGTATATTTTCTCATTTGTACAGCCATGTGAGTTTTTTTAGATAAATGCGGAGAATTTTGTATCTACAATATTACTGTGAAAAATAGATGTGAGGCTTATGCGGTGTAGACATTGTCTAATAGAACTTCTATTTGTAGAGGTCTTTCTCCACAGACAAGTCAGCATTTTTTAATTTTAAATATTTTTTATCCAATAAAATTCAAATATTTACTCATATTTCATCTAAACAAAAAGAAGTATTGCAGACTGAATTGAAAACTCTCGTCTTTTCCTTAAATTTAGGTATCATGTCACGATTCACATCCGTTATTTGTGATGCCACATATACCCCAATCCACATTAGTATTGGAGATGCTCTTAGAGCATGTTCAATGTTAAAATGAATTGTTTTAGTGAGATATGGATGTGAATTGTTATATATAAATGGCATACAATTCACATGTAACTAATTATCATCTCCAATGTTACTTACGGATTGCTTTAAATTTTTTAAAAATAATATTAATATAATATTTACAAAGTTAAAAAATTTAAAAATGACTGTTAATAACTTATATTTACTAATTAGAATGTTAAATAGAGTATCTACAACCAGAGGATCAAGTTGACAGTGTGAAATTTTTTTCTTGACACGTTAGATGTTCAATAACATGAATTTTATACTTCAGAGAAGAAACAAATAAAATTTTACAGATGTGGCAACATTGGAGAAGAAACAAATAAAATTTTACTGATGTGGCAATTTGAAAGACCAATTCATATCCAACATTGTGTAATTCTAAAAGTTGCCACAATATATGCATACCTATTGGAGTAATTTCCTTTTTTGTAATTACAAACAATTGCTACATTTAATTTTTATAACCATTTGACACGTTAATAATAATAATAATAATAATAATAATAATAATAATAATAATAATAATAATAATAATAATAATAATAATAATAATAATAATAATAATAATAATAATAATAATAATAGAAAATCCATAAAAGTAATAATGTGACAAATTCGTGATGTATCATTTACGTAGTATTTATAGGGAATAACTGAATGTCAAATCTGGACGTCATTTCCTTCTTTCTTTTTATTATTATTATTATTTTTTTTTTTTTTCATTAATTTAATTTAACTGAACGTCGATGAAATTTCATTTTTTTTTCTTTATCCTTAAAATTTTCAATACTCTTTATCATTTACTATTATCTTCACTCTCATGATTTTTAATTCTCTATCTTCATCTTCCTCCTTTTTTTTTTTCTAAAATTTTTAATTTTTTTTATTTTTTTAGTCTCTTCTCTTATTCTCACCATATATTTTTTTTGGAAAATAATTCCAGTAGTTCCAAATAGATATTCAAAACTCTCTTCCTAAAATCCATTAAAAGTGGTCGACTTATTTAAATGGGCGGCGAATATGACAATGGAGATGAATTTGGATAATGTGGTGGTGGTTGTAGCAATTGTTGTCTCACTTTTGTCGGGTATGACATGGAATTATATCTTGAAAAGAAGAAAGCTTTTGGGGTTTGTTAAGAGGTTGTCTTAAGTTGAGTTTGGAGGTGATGGTGATGCATAATATGTTAATATTAGTGAGGTGAGTCAATTGTTTTATTGAGTATTTTTCTTTTGAAATTTCCAATTTCAAAATTGTAAGATTCATTTTTAATTGATTTCAATGTATAGTTTTCTTTTTTTTATTTTTTTTTTAAATTTTGTGTTATACTCTCTTTTATTACGTGTAACTTCCACGACAACTTTATTTTTATTTTTTTTAAATTCTTTTACATTCCTCCCACCTAAAAATGCTAAGATTTTCATTCTACTGAATTTAGTATTTAATTTTTTTATCTTTTACAATATGGATATATTTGTTTCATTTTCGTAATGATGATTGTTATAGGATGAGAAGATGAATAATATATACCACAGTTAAGAATTTTTTTAAATGATTTTTTTATATTGTTAATTACTTTTATATATATATATTGGATGCAAGTAAATTAATATATTTAGTTTTTTGTATTTTATTTTCAAAATAAAATTATTTTATTAATTTATTATAAGAAAATCGAAATCAATTTAAATAATTTTATGAATCATATGACTCTAAACTATAATTTTAATATCTACTCATTTTTTAAACAATTTTTTTTTATTTAATTGGATAATTTTTGTGCAGTCATGTATATTAGAAACTTATATTTTTAAATTTTATTTATAATCTTGTATTACATCAAAAGTCATCCATTTTTCTTCTTCTCTTCTTCTATTTATAGCATTCATTCGATTTACCCTTTTATCCCCTAGTTTTAGTTTTAGTTGAGTCTTTTAAGTATTTAGTGTATCCTCAACTTGCCCATCCTTTCTTTTTTTTTTTCAAGGCCCATTTCCCATTCTTAGCTTTTGGAAACCTTGTTTGATTTTCTATTTTTTGTTTGACATCTGTCTCTTTTTCATGAGTCCAGATTTTGCTTTTTCTTTATTCATGTATGGTCTCTTTATAGTTGTTGGGTTCGAATATAGACTTGCATTGCCTAGCCAATTTTTGACTGCTTTTCAATTTGACTATATTGGCATGACTGGATGGATTAGATTCTTTATCAGGTTGGGTTGGCCATCTCTTGGATTTCGGGTTGGGCTTTCCATTCTATTGTCTTAATCCAATTTCAATTTAGATAGAGTTGGGCTGATTGGATTTCTCAATTCATATGGTTAAAGTAACCCCTAGGATTGGTCCATGAATGCAATGAAGCAAGTCAAGCCCATCTTGTTTTACTTCATCTTCTCAGGCCCTTTTACCACAACTAATTGACCGAGTCCTGTAGTCTCTTCATATTCTAACTGGTAGTTTATTGTAATCATGACTTAACCCTGACACGTTAATCAGTGTTAATTTGTGCAGTCTTTTCTTAACTGCTTTGCTGCCCACTTTGTCATCCTTGCATGTCTACCTTTTTGTTTTCCAACAAAGGTGATCTTCGTAAAAGATTGATGGTGGCCACAGGCAGATTAATCGGCTCCCTTCCCTTTTATCTTTTTATAGGGGGTTCTCTCTATTAGTGTGATATTCATTCTCCATTCAGGTAACCTTTTGTTCTCTATCTACTTTTTCTCCAAGAGGTATTTTTCTTTTTCTAATAAAACTAACAAGTCCCGAAGACCTTCACCTGGTATTTTCTCTATTTGTTCTCCTCTTCTCTCTAAACTTTGGTCTCTTCCTTGTAACTCTCAGTCTTTTGCGATTAACCCTTCCTCTACTCCTATTGCTAAGTGTCGCATTACCTGTAGTGTAGTTAGAGAGTCTTTTCTCTCAGAATCTTCAGACTTAAACCTTTTGTAGGCGAGTCAAGTCCTCTGATGAATCTATAATCACATTGTCTGAATCTCCCTCCCCTGCACTAGGGTCATGAGTAGTCACTTTGACAAGCTTAGGTCTAAGGTTTCACCGCAGGAGTTACTGAATGCCTTGAGTCATATCTAAGTCCCTTCTAACATCTCCATTAGGATATCGAAGCCATCCAAGCATCCCTCTCGGCTGAGACTGGATGAGGTTGCTCTAAACGTTTTATCATTCGGGTTGGGCGTCACATTCTCACTTCCTAGTTACCTTCATCGTATCCTCTGCAAGATAGGAGCCGCTCCAGTTTAGTTCACCCATACATCTTTGATTTTGTCTCTTCATGTCACAATTTTTGGGTTTCTAAGGATGGGGTGAGCCTTCTTTTGTGAGTTTACAAGGGATTAAAGAAAGATAAGATAGACATTGTTGTTTGTTGCTCATGGGATGCTTCCATGAACCCCACCTGCCTGAGTTCGTTCTTTGATAATTATTGGTCATCCAAATGGGTTGTCGTGTCAGGTGATTGGGGGGACGAAACTGAATCAAATATTTTATTTTGTATGGTTCCTACCGTGTTTAACCTCTCATGTGTTTTTTTTCACTTCTTCTCTTTTTTCCTACCATTTCTCTCTCTCTCTCTTTCTTTTTTGTGACCTAACTCTTCTTTGGTTGTTCTTTCAAAACTACCTTATGCATTTTATTTTCTTTGTCTAGGAGAATTCAAGTTTTAAAACTCTTGGTTTACACTTCCTCCCAAAAAAAATTGAGATTTTGCGTGACCACGTGTTAAGTATGTACGCTCGTCACAGTTCCTCTAAAGTCTTTGAATGTTTCCTTATTACCTGGCTCTGTCAACACTTGTATTTATACTTATTATCTTGTGTATATTTTTTGTATTTTTTCAGAGATGGATCTGATGCCTCCTCCTCCTCCATCGGTTTCGTCACCGCCATTAGTCGTGAAGGAAGAGAGTTCAAGTTTGAAGGGAAAGTCCAAGGCGGTGGCTTCTTCTGCCAATCCTTTTATTGACCATTGCTCCTTGTTGATGAAGGCCCTGTCTCCGCCTGTTAGTTGTTGACATGTCTCTGCCTCTCCTATAACTCGAAGATTTGACTTATCTTCCCTCGCCAAACGTTCTTGAGATCTCCCATCATCTTTCAGTGCCAGAAAGTTTTATGAGGCAGTCGCCTTCCTTGAGGCCAACCTCATTGGTGCGAATGTGTGTGAAGTTGCACCTAACTTCCTGTCAAAGGTTGTTGAATGTTGTGGATCTGTCGCTTGCTTGATAAGTCATCCTTTCTCTCTCACTTCTATTTTATGTCTTTTTGCTTCCCTATATTGGACTTTAGGGTGCATGTAGTTGTCATTATTGTCATTTGTTGTGTATTTAGTAGGATTCTTCGGACTTTTTGAATATAGGTGTTAATTGTCTTCTTTCTCTTCCCTTTTTTATGGCCTTTATAGTTGGACTTATGCTACCCTTAATTCCAAGAATTTTGCTGGCAAAATACTTGATGATTATGAATTGTTAAAGGCCAAGCATAATGAGACAATGCCAGATTTATTTTCCTCTCAATTATACCTTGAGAAATCTCAACAACGGGTTGCCAAGCTTGAAGCTAAGTTGCATAACTCTCGTGATTTGAATGACTCCCTGAATGATTTATTCATCAACTCTGAGACAAGTCTTGAGAAGCAAATGACCAAATTTCAAGAAATCGAGTCTCAATAGGGAAATCTTCTCTGTGAGGGTTTCCTATTGGCATCAAAAGAAATCTTGTGCTCTATCCTTACCTTTATCTCTGTGGGATGAGTGTCCCTCCTGTTGCTACTAACACTCTTAATGTCAATTCTCACTCCTACGAAGGCATTTGAATTGCGTGCCAACACTTTATGCCTATTATGCAAGTTTTTATTTACCATTTTTATTTACCTTTCATCTTTTTTTTTTGGACTTGTGATAGGTTTTGGGATTTAAGTTATGTTTCGAGCTTTAGTCATGTTTTAGACTTTTATCCGTGTTTTTGCACTTTAATTATGTATTGGGCTTTAGTCAAATTTTGGATTTTAATTGTGTTTTAGGCTTTAATGACGTTTTGAACTTGAACCATATTTTGATTTCGGGCCAATTGGTCTGGTAGACCTATTTGATCTCTTGATCTCTTTTGGATTGGGTTCCTGATGGATTTGCTCTCTTGGGTTTTATTTTATCTCTTTTGGACTTCTTTGAGCTATAATTATGTGACAATCACTTTATTGGACTATTGACTTGATCTAGTATGTTCAATGTTTAAGCGGGCCAGTAATATCTCATATTCTTCACGTCATTATTATTTGACTCCAACATGCCATGTAACGAAGGGTTCAGGTTGTTCCAAGAAGCTTTCAATTGCCTTTAATGTAGCATGCATATTTAATTATTGCCACCGACTCAATCCTGCCATAGATCGATTGACTTTTTGGGACGTCTCCCTTTACATCAACTAGATTTCCAACCTTGCTTTGGTTTTAGCGTCAGAGATTATTCTTTCCATTTTTCAATCTTACAATATCGAGTAGTTACCCTCCGTGATATTTTTGGGACTGCAATAAGATTATGCCTTCTTTTTAGGCTATTTCACCACTCTCTTTGGTGGTTTTTAATGAATCATGTGTAAAGCTCGTCTTTCCACTATGTTGGGTTATTCTCAATTTCAATTCAATCATCAAACACTATGACACTCAAGATTTAATCCTTTCATTTGTAGATAACTTTCCATTTAATTTTACATATACAAAATGGGGACAAAATAATCTTTCATGAGTGATTCCTGTGTTCCATTACACTTCTTGGAATTCAAACACGTCCTACACATAACTTCATTGGTAGTACCTTTTTAGATGCTCCATGTTCAAGAAGTGTTGGCGTACCTTTCACATTCAGTCACTCAGCTTATATATTCCTGATTGAAGTTCTACATCAATGCAATATGGCCCATCCAAATTTGACCTGAGTGTCTCTTCTTCCGGCTTCTTTGTGTTTACAGTGACTGTTCTCTGTATGTAGCCGTCATTTATTAATTTTCTTAGCTTAATCTTGTTGTTTTAGTACCTTGCCACTCTTCTTTTGTAGGTCTTAATTTTTATTGCCACTAATTCTTGTTTTTCTTCCAACAGATCCAACTCGCCTATCAGTTTGGCATTGTTTGCCTCCTAATTTTTTTTATTTTGACCTTGGTATTATGAACATAATTTTGGCAAGTTCCATCGCCTCTACTTCAAAAGGCAATACGAAGAGTGTTTCCCCTATCGATATCTTTTCTATCATTTGGTACGCCCACAACACACTCGGAAAATCCTCTGCCAAAGTCCATTTCCTATTATCTAGCCTTTTCTTCAATATCTTCTTAATGATCTTGTTCATAGCTTCCACCTGTTAATTTGATTGTGGGTGAGCAACCGGCACATAATGGTTTTGGATTTCGTAGCTCTAGCAAAAATCTCGAGAGTGCTAGTTGTCAAATTGGATTCCATTGTCCAAAATAAGGGCTTGCAGAATGTTGAATCAATAGATTAGAGATCTCCAGACTAGGCTGGTAATTTTTATTCCAGTTACAGATGCCAACACCTCTATTTCTACTCATTTTGTGATGTAATCTATTACTACCACCGCGTATTTCAAGCTTCGTATTCCTTTTGGCTTTGGACCATTTGAATCGATTCCCCATAATGCAAATGGGCAAGGTGACGTGCTGTAAGCTAAGTTCACTGGTGGCAAATGGTTTATGTTGGCATTCCTCTTACATGCATTTGCGGATGTCGTAATAGCCAAAAATAATTTCCTGCAATTATGTAGTAACATTAATAGGGTCAAACCACAGAGTGTGTACTGAAAACCTTGAATTATTATTTAACCAAATTACCAAATCTGTTTAATGAGGTTACGGATTTAAATCAGATTAAATTGAATGCTAAAGTAGAAACAAATAAATAACAGTATGATATAATTAATCCAGCAAAGCTATTCATTTAGTGTTGTGTTGGTCATCGAGCTAAAGAATATTCGTGAAAATTGATAACCCAAGTTATAATAATTGACAAGCGCCGTATTACCTAATCACTTCTTAGATCTTAGACCGACTGGATACGTGCTTTCTAATCAGCCCTTAGTCTAAATAGTAACCCCAAAACGCACCTGATAGATTTAACCCTAGACTACTTTAAAGAAAGAATGACTTAGACTCTTAATCCCCAAATCATCAAGCGTGTTAGTTAATTAAGATCATGTAAACCCACAGTATAACGTATTACCTGATTGCTACTTATATCATTTTGGTTAAACTATTTCGTATTTAACTTAATGGCTAGTAGTGTATTAACTCACCTAGTTAACTAACACGCCTAATTAAATTAATTGATAAATTCATACATTTCTCCTAATTTCATTATGCACAAAATAAGTATGAATACCATAAACACAAGCAATTATAGACAAATCTCACAACACATATGAATGACCACTTCACTGGATTGTAGAAATTTAGCTTGCTGTGGGCACAACAAGTAACATAACGAATATATTTGAACGTAAAAAATAAAGATAGAGAATAAAATGCAAATCTATTGATCAGTAAATACATCCAAGCTAGTCGTCCCCAAAAAACAAGAACTAATCTTCACCCTAACTTAACAATAAATCCCAAGATAAATTTCAAAAATACCAAAGGAAAAGTAACATGGAAAATCAAATCTCCTGATATCTATGAACAAATTTACAAGTTCAAAAAACTTAAATAAATCCTAAAATCTTGCGTGTTGACTTAGTCTTCAATTTTAACTAAGCTTTAAAATAACAGCTGTGCCCCCCTCAAGTGCTCAAAATTTTTATAACTGTCTCAAACATGTAGAAAATGTGAAAAGAAGATAAATAAATATTAATCCTCACAAATTAGCTCAAAATCAATATCAAAATAAGACACAAATATTATATATATTATGACTTGTCATGCATCGCAGGTAGTCACGACGGTTCATGCATCCTGGTGTAACACATGACAATAATACCGTTACCTTAACACTTTATGTGCCAATGTCTGTAATCCAGTGTGTGCCCCGCATTCTTCTTCATGCACTTCAGTCAATTTTGCTTTTGCTTCATGATCATGTACACACCTTAATAGGGTAGTGAAAATCCCCGCCTGTACAAGGTTCTTCTACTATGCTGAACCGGCACGCTTTTCATCGTAATTTTATCGGCTCCTTTACATCATCAGGTAGCTTTCCCTGATCCAAGTAATCTACAATTGGATCCATCAAACATGGGGTCTTCTTAAAATACATAAGTTCCTAGTTTCTTACACCTAAATTATTGGTTCCTTTAGTCCTCTCAGTTGCACTCGACACAGGACTAGCATCTCCGGATCTGAGGCTGTCTTTCCAAGATTGTCTGCCACTTTATTTTCTTCTCGTGACTGTCACGTTTGTAAGTTGGGGCTATTTGTTTTCGTATTTTGGGAATTTATTTTCATTATCAAAATTTTCGTATTTTGGGAATTTATTTTTATTATTTGAATTTTATTTCAAATTTTATCTTTTTTTTGTTAAAGGGTAAAATGGGTATTTTAAAAATATTGACTTTCTGGTTTGACTAATTTGAATTTTGGGTTAGTTTTGAAAACAAAATGGAAATTTGATGTACTTTATAATTATTTTTCAATTTGGATCATTTTAAAACCACTTGATTACTTGTGGGTTTATGGTAATATTTACCATTCATATATAAAGTAAAAATAAAGGGTTTTAGAATCATTCTTCATAGAAACCTAATAATTGAAAATAAAGGGTTCTACGTGTTCTCTCAAACTTTTCTCTCAAACCAAAACCTAGCCGCGGATTTCTAAACTACGTTTTTCAAGATTTCAATTTGGGGATTTAATTTCTCGTTGGTTTCTTTTGTTTAGGTAATTGTTTTATTCTCTTTTCTTAATTTAATCACTTTAACTTTAATTTGGGATTTTTTAAAAATAAATCTAGGGTCTCCGAAATTAGGGTTTTGTTTCTATTGATTTGAATTCCGAAACCCTTGTTGTTACATTATATATTTTTTGTTTAATTGAGTTTCAATCGCTGCTTTAATTGTAAACCCTAAATTTCTAGAATTGGGTATTTATATGTTCTATTCTTGATTTGATTTAGATCAAATTGGGGATCGTCAACCGGAGAGATATGACATGATTTTTGAATTAGTGAAAAAGGTTAGTAGCCATGTTTATGCTCCCACGTTTGTATGTCCTGTCTGTTCTCTGTTTTGATAAGATTAATTTAATATGAAACAGGTAATCTGGAATTTATGAATTGGATCACCGTTGCTGCAATGGGTATGAATTTCTAGCTGTTTATCTTTTAAATGATATCTGTAATATGTTAGTCTTAGTATTGTGGCTATTTGTTTATTCTGCTGCTTTAATAGGGATGTACGGAATGATTTTCATATTTGTCTTCTAAACTGAGAATATAACTCCGTTATCTGTATAAAAGTCATGTCCTATGTTAATACGATAAGACCAGCATGCTGTAGGAAAAACTAGATGTATACATCGATGTACGAAAACATATTTTGCCTTGATTGCCAACCTATTTTCAAGATACAACGACATCATTTTAGAGCTTTGCTCATGTCTAGATGCGACAATATCACTTCTGGGATCTTTCATCCATCATTGAGGGTTTTACCATATCTCTGTCTGTTTTTGATATCCGATTTTTGTTATTAAGCTAAGTCAGGTCTGGTAAGTTTTACTTGATAGTAATATGGAAATTTAGACTCTGCTAAAATTTGGTTTAATGTTTAATTTGCCTTTGTATGTTGTCATGCACTCTTTTGATCTCTGTTCGTTACTCATTACTTGGGTTCTAACATTTGGGTAGCATGATTTTGTCTGCTAACTGGCCGTGGGCGATAGGAATAGACTCAAATAGATGTTTAGAGTTTGAATACGAAAATATAATCTGAAATAGGTTGAAAACATGAACAGGGGTCTCTGGCCGAACTTGTTACCGACCTGTGTACCAAATTATAATTCGGTGAGCCTCGATATCATAAGAAGCACTATCAATCCGAATTGATTACCGAATTAGCTACCGAATTAGAGTTCGGTATGAACCTTAGAATTTAAATTTGCCTTCTGTCAAGATTACCGATTGAACTGACTACCAAATTAGAATTTGGTAAAACCATAGGATCTAAATTTCGCTCTCTGTCCGAACTCTTCACCGAGCTTCCTACCGAATTACAATTCGGTGAGACAATAAGACTAGAAATACCTTTTTGTCCGAACTAGCTACTGACTTACAGTTCAGT
This sequence comes from Cardiospermum halicacabum, assembly GCA_031304145.1. Taxonomy (NCBI): domain Eukaryota; kingdom Viridiplantae; phylum Streptophyta; class Magnoliopsida; order Sapindales; family Sapindaceae; genus Cardiospermum; species Cardiospermum halicacabum. Next base: position 10,204,309 of record CM062397.1, read on the forward strand.
ATAACTTTTATAACCATGATAACAATTCTATCTGAATTGCACATCGAGCTTGCTACCAAATTACAACTCAATACAGCTCGGAGTGCCTTTTGTTCGAATTGATAACGAAACTCGGTACCGAGCTAATAGTTCAGTGTCGGACTCTGTATTGAAATAAATTGTTAATTTTAAATTCTACTTTCACACGGTAATTGCAATATTCTGTAATCACTTATCATTAGATCACTTAAAGGGGATTTAGATAGGGATAATTTGGTTTAATAACCAACATGTTAGATCATTTCTATTACTCCATGTTTTTAAACTAATCTGTGTATGTGTGTGACACTTTATTCTATTAAGTAAGACGCATCCTATGTGTGCTTGTTGGACATTGACTTACTAACCAGACATCAATAGTCTGACCATTCGTGGTTTATTTTTTAATCTTGTATGTTTTGAATCTGTTAGGGATGGAAATTGCTAAGTTCAGACACTCACGTGGAGTAGGAAGATATTACACTCATGTTAGCATTAGTCATCATCTGTCATCTTTTTCAAGATTTTTTTCCTTATTATTATATTTTTATTTTTGGACTCAATTCAGAACTTTGTAACCACTGCATTACGTTTTAGGTTTTGATTTCAAAGTAGATATTTTGGATATTCCAATATTGATTCTTAATTGTGTATATGGTCAGTATGTAGGTATTTTTATCTATCCATTCGGTTCTGCATGTGACATACGTTCTCCACGTCCCTTCCATCAGGGTGGGGGTTCGGGTGTTACATTTTTTGTATTAAAGCACCAATTCTCGGTTGCTTCTTGTTGTGCATTAGAAGTAAGTGTGGTTGTGGATTGTTTTCCAACTCATGACATTGCATACGTGACATTGCATATCACAAATTGAGTCTTAATGGTTATATCCTTGCCAACACCTACTTTTAAATATTTTCCAGACGCGTACTTCTTTTGACTTGCTGCTTTCCGAATTATGGCTAGTAGACCCATAATATCCCCACTGGACATGACAGTAACTCTGGTGATAATCGTGCACCCGATAATGCCGTTGCTCAGACTCAAACTTTTTCCAGGACATTGTCACAATCCTTTCTGGGTTGCAGGAGGAAGGAGTTAGGCAGGAGAAGTCGGTGATTGAACAGCTTCCTAAGAAGAAGATTGAACTATTGAAGGGGACAAGTGATGAAGGTCCAGAAATGGCGGATAGCTAGTTGAGTGTTATGTCTCGTGTCTATGATGAGATCAGATGTAATGATCCTGAGAAACTGGAATGTTCAGTTTCTCTTTTTCGGAGTGAAGTAGTCCATTGGTGGGAAGGAGTGGTCCAAACTATTACTCTAGATCATGAAGTTGTGGTTAATTTGAAGTTCTTCTGTGAGCAGTTTAAGAAGAAATACATTGGGCATGTCTAGGAGAAATAGAAGAGAGTTAAGTTCCTCTATCTGAAGTAGAGGGATAGATCTGTCTAGGATTACAAGAATGAATTTGTGAAGCTCTGCAGGTATCCGCTTGAGATGGTTCCTACTCCAGCTGACCGTTGAAGGAAGTTCTGATATGGAATGAACTTTGAGATTCAGAAATTATTGGTCATTATGAGGACTGATGATTTCTATGAGATGGTCGAAGCTGTAGTTGACATTGAGATGTTAGTCAAGAGAGATAAGAAATGTGATAGAGACACCAAGAAGAGACCTGCTGTGGTTGCCAACATCACAAAAAGGCAAGACTCATGCGCAGAATGATGGAGGTGGCTTATTTAATCACCCTCGGCCTAATAAGGGTACTAGAGGAGGCTCTAAGCCGATACAACTAGTGCTACTGCTCTTACTCATGGCAGCCAGGGTGTGAGTTATCCTATGTGCGCTACTTGCAAACGTTGTCATCCAGGTGAATGTTTTAGGAAGACTCATGGTTGTTTCCGGTGTGGTTCTAAGGATCACTTAGTCAAAGATTGTCCTCAACTGGGATCTAGTTCTGTTAGGGTGTCTGCTTCTGAGGATGCCAATTCTGTTCAGAGGAATGAAAGACCAGCAGCAACTTTACCTAATGCTAGTAGAAGTGGAGCTCAGTCTGGAGTTACTCTAAGGAGAGAATTTAGGACTCCTGCTCGTACCTATGCTCTGAGGGGTCGTGAAGAGGCTGATACTCTTGATGTTGTGACAGGTACCTTCTCTATCCTTGAGACTCCTGTTTATACTCTGTTGGATCTGGGTTCTACTTTGTTGTATGCCTGTAATTGTGTCTTAGAGGATAAGGGTAGGGAATCTGGTTTGACTGATAAGGATCTGTATGTCATTAATCCGTTGGGTAATTGTGCTATGGTGAACCGAGTGTACCGTGATGTTCCAATTGTGATTGGTGGAATTACTTTTTTTGGGGACTTGTTGAAGTTGAAAAGTAATGAGTTTGGTGTTATTCAAGGTATAGAATAGTTATCTAGTAATGAAGCGATTATGGATTGTAAGGCGAAGAGGATTACCCTTTAGTCTCTGAAAGGTTGGGTCACTTTTGTAGGTGATCGTAGGAGCCCGCTTGATAGGGTTGTTTCGGCGGCTTTCTATGATAAGATGCTTCAAAGTGGATGTGAAGCGTTTTTGGCTCATGTGGTGGAAGTGGATAAGTCATGTTATGATGGGATGTTCATTCTGGCAGTTAATGAATTCTTGGATGTCTTTCTGGATGAAATTTCAGATTTGCTGCCACAAAGAGATGTGGAGTTTACTATCGAGGTTATTCTGGGTGATGCGCCAATTTCTATGGCTCCATATCAAATGGCTCTAGTAGAATTGAAAGAATTGAACGTGCAATTGTAGGAACTGTTGGATAAGGGTTACATTCGGCCGACTACTTCGCCTTGGGGTGCTCCGGTTCTGTTTGTGAAGAAGAAAGATGGAACTTTCTGGTTTTGTATTGACTATCGACAATTGAACAAGCATAATGTGAAGAATAAGTACCCTCTTCCTCGGATTGACGATTTATTTGATCACTGGAGAGGACTTAGTGTGTTCTCTAAGATCGATTTGAGGTCTGGTCATCAGTTGAGGATCCGGGAGTCGGATATACCTAAGTCTGCATTTCGGACCAGGTATGACCACTATGAATTCGTGCTGATGCCTTTTGGTTTGACGAATTCTCCTTTAGTATTTATGGATTTGATGAACATGGTGTTTAAGCAGTTTTTAGACTAGTTTTTATAGTGTTTATTGATGACATTTTGTTTTACTTGGAAGACAAGGAATAACATGCTAAGCATTTGAGAATAATTTTGTAGATCCTCCGTGTGAAGCAGCTTTATGCAAAACTGTCCAAATGTGAGTTCTGGATGGAGGAAGTTTCCTTCCTTGGTCATGTGATTTCGAAGGATGGTATCAATGTGGATCCAAAGAAGATTGAGGTTGTAATAGCTTAGAAACCGCCTGTGAATATGACTAAAGTTAGGAGTTTCCTGGGTTTGGAGGGTTATTACCGTCGATTTGTGAAAGAATTCTCCTTCATTGCAGGTCCTTTGACTGAACTTTTACATAAATGAGCTAAGTTTGAGTGGACTAGCAAATGTCAGGAATGTTTCGACACATTGAAGAAGTTTCTTATTGAAGTTTTAGTTCTTGTTCTGTCGGTTGAAAGGTTGGACTATGTTGTGTACAGTGATGCTTCTTTGTATGGGCTTGGTTGTGTGCTTATGCAAGATAGTAAGGTGATTGCTTATGCATTAAGGCAATTGTGAACAGATGAGCATAACTATCCTACTCATGATCTTGAGTTGGCTGGAATTATCTTTGCATTGAAAATCTAGAGGCATTATTTGTATGGAGCGAAGTGTTTTGTGTATATGGATTATAAGAGTTTATAGTATCTGCCTGTTCAGAGGGATTTGAATTTGAGATAGCGTAAATGGGTTGAGTTCCGAAAAGACTATGATATAGAGATTAATTACCATCCAGGCAAAGCTAATGTGGTAGCAGACGCTCTTAGTCGCAAATCCATACATGTTTTGTACTCTATGATGGCAAGGTTGAGTCTAAAGGATTATGCTTTGGTAGTCGAACTGGTAGTGAAACAAGATTTGACTGTTAGAATTTTAGAAGCATAGAAGTCTGATGATTTGGCCTTGGAGTGGGTTAAGAAATCTGAACAGGGTAAGAGAACTGAAGTGTCTCAGAGGGGTAATGGTAGCTAGTATTTTGGTGACCGAATTTATGTGTCGTTATCTGATAATCTGAGAGGTGAAATATTGACTGAGCGCATAGGTAAGTGTGTGCTATGCATCCTGGTGCTACCAAGATGTATCACAATCTGAAGATGATGTATTTGTGGTCAAAATTGAAGAAGGATATTATTGAGTTTGTTGGTAAGTGTTTGGTCTGTCACAGGTTAAGTCAGGACATCAATTTCCATTTGGTTTGCTTCAAGCCGATATCAATTCCGAAATGAAAGTAGGATCAAGTTACTATGGATTTTTGGTTGGTTTGTCGTTGACTCGTGAGAAGTTTGATGCGATCTGGATGATTGTTGATCGTTTGACCAAGTCCGCTCACTTTCTGCTGATAGAAGTTGATTACTCTCTGGAGAGATTGGCGGAATTGTATCCGAAGAAAATTTTGAGGCTACATGGGTTCAACCGTCTATCATTTCTAATAAGGATCGTAGGTTTACCTCTAGATTCTAGAAGAAGTTTCAGCAGGCTTTGGGAGCGATGTTGAATTTCAGTACCTCATTTCATCCGCAAACTGACGGGCAGTTTGAAAGGACAATTCAGACCATAGAGGACATGCTTCGATGTTGTGTTATTGAATTTAGTGGTTCTTGGATCAATTGCTTGCTGTTGGTTGAGTTTGCCTGTAATAACAATTTTTAGGCAAGTATCGGTATGGCTCCGTATAAGGCTTTGTATTTGTCGGAAGTACCATACTTTGTTGTGTTGGATCGAGTCGAGTGAGTCTCGGATAATGGGACTGGATTTGATTTTGTAAGCTGAAGAGAAAGTTAAACTAATTAAGGTGAAGCTTAAGGAAGCATCAGATAGGTAGAAATCCTATGCTGACCTTAAGAGCAGGGACGGAGCCATGGGGGGGCTGGCAGGTGCCATGGCCCCCCCGCTCCTTGAAACTTGTTTATATGTTTAATAGTGTATTAATGATTTCAAATAACATAGATGGCTTGGTGGTTAAGATTGCTATGTGTACCAAAGAGGTAAGTATTAGGTTAGAGATAAGATGTTTCCGAAGGTGTCTCCATGGAAGAAAGTTCTTCGATTCGGTAGGAAAGGCAAGTTGGCACCATGTTTCATTGGGCCTTATGAGATCCTGGAAAGGATTAGTCCAGTTTCTTATCGACTTACTTTGCCACCTGAGTTGGAAAAGGTCCATGATGTCTTCCATGAATCAATGTTAAGAAGGTATCGCTCTGATCCTTCTCACATCCTTACGCGTGAAATTGTTGAGATTCGACCAGATTTGAGTTATGAGGAAGAACCGGTTCAAGTTCTAGGTAGGGAGGTGAAAGTTTTAAGGAGTAAAATTGTGCCCTTAGTTAACGTCCTTTGGCGCAACCACGCGGTTGAAGAAGCGTCGTGGGAACCAGAAGAGACAATTCGACGTCAGTATGCACATATCTGCTCAGTTCAGGTAAATTTCGGGGATGAAATTTCTTAGGTAGGGTAGTTTTGAAAACAAAATGGAAATTTGATGTATTTTGTAACTATTTTTCTCATTAGTTGTCACATACGTAAGTGGGGCTATTTGTTTCCGTATTTTGCCTATTTAATCTCATTATTTGAATTTTATTTAAATTTTATCTTATTTTTTGTTAAAGGGTAAAATGAGTATTTTAAAAATATAGACTTTCCAATTTGACTATATGGTTTGACTAGTTTGATTTTTGGGATAGTTTTGAAAACAAAATGGAAATTTGATGTATTTTCTAACTACTTTTCAATTTGGGTCTTTTTAAAACCACTTGATTACTTATGGGTTTATGGTAATATTTACCATTCATATATAAAGTAAAAATAAAGGGTTTTAGAATCATCCTTCACAAAAATCTAATAATTGAGTTCTACGTGTTCTCTCAAACTTTTCTCTCAAACCAAAACCTAGCCGCGGATTTCTAAATATGTTTTTCAAGATTTCAATTTGGGGATTTAATTTCTCGTTGATTAATTTCTTTTGTTCAGGTAATTGTTTTATTCTCTTTTCTTAATTTAACCACTTTAACTTTAATTTGGGATTTTTTAAAAATAAATCTAGGGTCTCCGAAATTAGGGTTTTGTTTCTATTGATTTGAATTCTGAAACCCTTGTTGTTAGATTATATATTTTGGGTTTAATTGGGTTTTAATTGACTTTAAATCGTTGCTTTAATTGTAAATCCTAAATTTCTAGAATTGGTTATTTATGTGTTCTATTCTTGATTTGATTTAGATCAAATTGGAGATCGTCAACTGGAGAGATATGACATGATTTTTGAATTAGTGAAAAAGGTTAGTAGCCATGTTTATGCTCCCACGTTTGTATGTCCTGTCTATTCTCTGTTTTGATAAGATTAATTTAATATGAAACAGGTAATCTGGAATTTATGAAATGGATTACCATTGATGCAATGGGTATGAATTTCTGACTGTTTATCTTTCAAATGATGTTTGTAAACTGTCAGTCTTATTATTGTGGCTATTTGTCTATTCTGCTGCTTTAATAGGGATGTACAGAATAATTTTCGTATTCATCTGCTAAACTGAGAATATAACTTCGTAATCTGTATTAAAGTCATGTCCTATATTAATACGACAAGACCAGCATGCTGTAGAGAAAACTAGATGTATACATCGATGCGCGAAAGCATATTTGGCCTTGATTGTCAACCTTTTTTCTGGATGTGACGACATCATTCTGGAGTTTTACTCATGTCCGGATGCGACAGCTTCACTTTTGGGATCTTTGATCTATCTGTGAAAACTACAACATTTTTAACTTTTTGTGAACCGCCACAAACCTCTACGAATGATACAATTGAGGTGGTTCACTGTGTGAACCGCCACAAATTGAAGTCGGTAGTGGCAGTTCACTTTATGAACCGTCACAAAAGACATAATTGAGGCGGTTCACTTTATGAACCGCCACAAATGAAATAATTGAGACGATTCATTATTAGAACCGCCACAAATAACCTAATTGAGGCGGTTCACAATATCAACCGCCACAAATGACATAATTGTGGTGGTTCATACATTGAACCGCCACAATTAAAAATAGGGTGATTTGCACTTTTAGACTTTTTTATTAAAAAATTATATTTTTGGACCAACATTAAAATTTTTACAAAATTAAACTTTATGAAAAATTTTTTGCAAAAAATAGACCAAAATGACTATTTTACCCTCCAATACCGAGAAAAAATATATCCTGTAGCTTCCCGGTACTAAACACCGGGAAGTAGGCTTGAATTTTGCCTGCTTCCCTGTGTGTAATACAGGGAAACAAAATTTTGCTTCCCTGTATTACACACCGGGAAGCTGATTCAATTTTGCCTTCTTCCCGGTAATAATACCGAGAAGCTCATTTTCTGCAATTTTTTTTTAAAAGTTTAATTTTACAATTTTTTTATAAAATATTTTAAAACCGTAAAAATTTAGGGTTGGTCTAAAACTAAGAAAAAAAAATTGAAAAAGTCTAATTTTGCTTATTATCACTTAAGAATATATATATATATATATATATATATATATATATATTTTTATTAATATATTTTAAACTTTATTTTTTTAAAAAAATTTAAAAAATAATTATAGAGTTTTATGACTTAGTAATAATATAAATTATTTATTGTATTATCAGTATCATAAATTTATAAATAGCTCAATGGATCCACATAACTAAAAAACTTAAATGTAAGCGTGTTTGGTATAGGAGAATGTAGATGGGTGACCTATTAGGAAGTTATTTTTTACTCATAGGTACATCAATTGTGGCATCTTTCAACCGTCACAAATCCAATATTTGTGGCGCTTTTATACCGCCACAACTATATCACATTTGTGGCGGTCTAAAAGTACCACAAATTTATTTGTGGCCCCCTCATTTATGGCGGTTGAAAAACGCCACAAAAGCTGATTTGTGATCTTTTTAAGCGCCTCAAATGAGGATTTTTGTTACAGTGAAGGAATTTACCCTATCTCTGTCTGTTTTCTGTTCCCGATTTCTGTTATTAAGTTAAGTACATGCCTGGAAAGTTAATCACTTGATCATAATATAGAAATCTAGATTTAGCTAAAATCTAGTTTAATGTTTAATTTGCCTTTGTATGTTTTCATGCACTGTTTTGATATCTGTTTGTTGCTTGTTACTTGGGTTCTAACCTTTAGGTAACATGATTTTGAGTGCTAACTGGCCGTTGGTGATAGGAATAGACCCAAATAGCTTTTTTAGAGCTTGAATAGCGAAAATCATAATCTGAAACAGGTCAAAATCGTTACCGAGCTATGTACTAAATTATAATTCAGTGAGCCACGAGATCACAATAAGCACTATTTGTTTGAATAGATTACCAAATTAGCTAGCTAATTAGAGTTTGGTTTGAACCCTAGAATGTAAACTTGCTTTTTGTCTGAATTACCTACCGAACTGACTACCGAATTAGAGTTGGGTAAAACCATAGGATCCGGATTTAGCTCTCTATCCGAACTCTTCACAAAACTTCCTACCGAATTATAATTTGGGGAGACAGTGAGACCTAGAAATACCCTTCTGTTCGAACTAGCTACTAAAATAGCTACCCTATTACAGTTTGATATAGCTCTTAGGAACCATGATAACTATTCTGTCTGAATTGCATACCGAGCTTGCTACTGAACTATAATTTGGTACAACTGGGAGTGCCTTCTGTCCGAATTTGATCATTGAACTCTGTACCGAGCTAACAGTTCGGTGTCGGACTCTGTATTGAAAATAGATGTTAATTTTAAATCCTACTTTCAGACTGTAATTGCAATAATCTGTAATCACTTATCCTAGATCACTTAAAGGGGATTTAGACTAGGATAATTTGGTTTAATAATCAACATGTTTGATCATGTCTGTTACTCCATGTTTGTAAACTAATCTACATATGTATGTGATACTTTATTCTATTATGTAAGACGCATCCTCTGTGTGCTTGTTGGGCATTGGCTTACTAACCAGACATCAATAGTCTGACCCTTCATGGTTTATATTTTTTGTTTTGTATCTTTTGCACCAATTTGGATGAAAATTGCTGAGTTTAAATAGTCAGGTAGAGTAGCAGGATATCACACTCATGTTAGAATCAGTCATCATCTGCCATCTTTTTCAAGACTTTGTTTTCCTTATTATTATATTTTGATTTTTGGACTCAATTCAAAACTTTGTAACCGCTGCATTACGTTTTGAATTTTGATTTCAGAATAGATATTTTGGATATTTCAGTATTGATTCTTATATATTGTGTATCTGTTAAGTATGTATGTATTTATATCCGTTTGTTCAGTTCTGCATGACATCCTTTCTTCGCGTCCCTTTCGTCGGGGTGGGGGTTCAGGTGTTACAGCGACACTTGTTTGATTTCAAATAGTTTTAGCATTGTTATCTGCTTTCTTTCTTCCACGAGATACTTCCTCATGTTTTCCTGTTTTCCCTTGTACTCACCCTTTACATAGTTTAAAATGATAAGTGAATCACTTTTGATTTCCAAGTGGCTAACCTTTAGAGTTTCAACCAATGATAATCCCGCCAGCAGAGCCTTGTAATCTGGCACATTATTGGATGTCGGGAATTGAAGATGTAACGCCATGGATATCGCGTTTTCTCCTTGGTCCTTTAGCACAATTCTAGCCCTACTCTCATGCACAATTCTAGCCCTACTCTCATGCACAATTCTAAACCCATTGACATGCATCTCCCACCTATAAGCCCCTACTTTAATTTTCTTTTCCATGTCCTCATCAATCTTCTTGTTATTCTTCACTTCGCTTTCGACTTTCTAAGGTTTGTCATCGCCGAAACTTAATTTGGTGATGAAATTTCTAATACGTAATTCAAACACTAAGCGACTATATGCATGCGAAAGTGTAAATAACTTTTATAAATTAGTAGTATTATGAAAGTATAAAATCAATTGAAGGCCCATCAATGAACAATTACAACCCAATATAAAAAATTTTAAATAGTTTCAAAGTTCAATGAAAACACAATTAAAAATTAAAGATGCCATGATCATGAAGATGTGTCGACACTATGAGAAGACCTTCGTGCTCTGCTCGATCGTACCTGTCAATCTACTTGTGCATTCACATATGTAGGGAAAAGAAAATGAAAAATAAAGAAAAGGTCAAACTTACGTCTGGTTTGCACCAAGTCCCAAAACAATCACACACGTATGATCTTCCCTAACATATAACTTCTATAGTGCAATGCGATCACACAATGCAATTCTATAGTAGATATCTCTAAATCCACTCTCTTTCATACAAGGCATAGGCACACATATCCTATCAATCATGGATCCACCATCATGCAATATGATGTTGTAATACTTTGTAACATAATAACAATCATCTCACACATCCATACATCAAGTATAATATATAAAACATATACAAGTATAAGTCACCAAGATTTATTCAATTATTAATTATTTTAAATGTTCTAGTTACATTTTTCTTCGATCAAAAGAGCATTCATGATACATTTCAATTTTGTTCAAGAGACGTTCAAATAAGTCTAACAACGTAACAGGGCCAACAAGTTTATCACAATAAATTATCATCAACCAAGTTCACTATTAGGTAGTCAAATCACCTATATGACTAACAAGTTCACACTAATCAATAATCGATATTCAAGAGCACAACATAAACCAATTCTCAAGTTGACTAAATTAATAGTTTAACTGCATTTATTCAATTTGAGGATAATCAAATTTATAATTTGGTAAGTAACATTATAATTATCTAAACAAGTTTATATAAGACAATAACCAATCACCCAAAGCACAACAATTTACCAGTTTATAAAGTTGATTGCCCCTAATCTAGTATCAATAATGAAACGGGATCAATTAGGACGAAGCCACCAATTAGACCGAAGCCACACAATAGGGTCTGAAGATCGAAATCCGTAGCGCCGTTTATTCCCCCTTGGGATGGACAACTACCTTAGGATTCCATCAATTAGGTCCGAAGACCACTATGCAATAGGCTCGCATGCGGTGGTGCCGTCACACCCAATAGGAGTTGTCACTCATTTCCAATAGCGGTTAACTAAACCAAAATACCTATGTTTTCAATAAGTTGAGAATTCTTGGGTACCCCTAATGACATGTCATTCCATCACTATTTCAACCACGACGAGTGCAATCATTAGTTGATTAATTTAGGTGATACAATGCACACACAAGCAATTCAATTTCCATCATTTACCATTCCAATAATCTCATAGAGTGAACACATTCAATTATTCAATTAAAGTTGTCAACAACTCAATTTAACACTAATATGCATGTCTCTGTAATTTAAATCCTATTAATCAATTCAACGCATGGACATATATTAAATATATGAGTTCAATTATGCTAAGACATAGGCAAACTAACCATATTTTAAATCATTAAAAACAACACATATATCATGGTTCCATTTTTAACTTAATAGTCCAATAAATTCCACGCAAATCAGTACATACACTACCATTCAATTTTCAAGAGTAATAACATTATGTTTAATATATATTACACACAAATCCATGTACACATTCAACTAGACATTTATTCAAGCACATGTACATCAAAATCAAGTACAAATTTAATCAATTATGGTTATATACTTAGTCCATTTAAAAGAAGAAACAATAAAGATTCAACACACAATCTATAGTTAATTATTCTAATGTCACAAACATTCACAACAAACAAGTCCATAGTCCAAATATACCCTTTTCCATTTATTGATCCGTTAAAAGGGGTGAGGCACAATCAGGGTACACAATATCTTAGTCTACAATTATCCATCTATCGATGAGTCAATTTATTTCATTCTTATACTTTCACATCTATCAATTTCATAATCGAATTTATTTTATATCGTGCAAATATGTAAGTCTCTACATGTCTCATACAATCCTATACATGCTCCTATAACTATGAAAACAATAACATAGATCCTGTAGGGCAAAAAACGGGATACGAACCTTTAATCGTAGATCAAAAGCTTGCACTTACTTAGGAGGATTTGAATATAATCTTATATTGCTATTAGGACCTATAAACTATCCAAATAACATACATATATTATGTCCAAATAACATAATATAATTGACTAGAACAACCTAAGACAAATAACACTAAATAAAAATAGTTCTGTCGAGTTTTAGAATTTACCATTTTCGTCTATGTGATCGTAGAAAATTACAGATGGAGTCTTCACAATATTTGTAGAACAAAGAACGAAGAAAAAACTCAATTAGAGTTTTACCATTCGAAGATCAGATGAAGGAGATATGACTGGATGAATATGGTTCATCGCTTGAGCAATCCTAAAGACTGACGTTTCGATTTTGGGAAAATAAAACCACACTGATGTAAGAATCTGAGGACAGTGTCTTCATGAAAGTTATATAAAATTGAAATAATAAGCAAACCCAATTGAAATCAAGTCATTCCAAGTTTGGACGAGAACGTTATGGCCATTTAAAATTAGATTCCAGAACTGACATCTTCTGGACAAACAAGGCTGAGTTTTTGACAATCTGAATAGATTTCGGCAAGGTTTAAGATTCAAAGGTTATAAGAGTTTATAGAGAGATCAAGTTGAATTTCATAGCCTTTGAAATCACGTCAATCGGACGTCTGCAGAAAAAGTTACGACAATTTGAGAGTAGACAACGTAGACCAAAAGTCAGGGTTTTCGAGAGAAAATTTATGTAGGGTTTTTAAATTTGAAATAAAAAGATGAGAATTCTCATTAGAGTAGGAAAACAACACTTATATACATATTGGCTAATGGGCTAATAGAGTGGGGTTCCTTTAGGAAAACTTTTATTACTTTTAAAATCACCCAAAAAGATACTTTAAATTAAAACCACTAGTTTTAAACAAATTTTCATATTTTCCAAATTAAACCTGTTTTAAATAAAAATTATTTTGAAACCAGTTTTGATGGACCATTTCAATTTAAGACTTATAAATTTAGATTTTAAAATTACCATTTTACCGTCCGGACATAATTTCCAAAAGTAACCATTTTAACTAAATCCAGACTATTCGTTCTCACTCAAAGAATTTTCAAAAATTCAAAAGCCTCTAAAAATAATATTTTTAGTTCCAAACATATAAAGTCAAATACAAATAATTTAATAAATGATTTCAAAACGGTTCAGCTTCAAGGCCGGATTTGCGGACGTTACATTATGGCAGTATCTAATATTGTTAAATATAGATTAAGCTTCTTGTCATCCACAGGTGTGGTCAGCATGGACGGACTCGTTAGGTAACTCTTCAATTCCTAGAAAGCTCTTTCACATTCATCACCTAAGCCAAATTGTCTCTCTTTGCGTATTGCTTTAAAAAATGGCTGACACCGATTAGAAGCTTTAGAGATAAAACGACTCTGCACAGCTATGCTCCCTATTAAGCATTGTACTTCCTTTATGTTCTTCAGGGATTTCATTTCCATCACAACTTTGATTTTTTTTGAGATTGGGTTCGATTCCCCTCTTATTTACCACGTGACCAAAGAATATTCCTATTTGTACTCCATAAAAGAATTCCTCAAGATTTAATGTCATATTGTATTCTCGCAGCTCTTAGAAGGGTTCCTTAAGATGTGATAGTTGATCCGCTGTTTCCATGGATTTGGTGATCATATCATCCACATAGACTTTCATTGTCTTCCTAATATATTGCTTGAATAGACAGTTAATCAGTTTTTGATAAGTAGCCCCAACATTCGTCAAGCCAAATGACATCACTTTATCGTAGAATAGCCACTTGTCAGTGATGAACATGGTGACCTCTTTATCTTGTTCATAATCTTGATTTGATTGTATCCTAATAACGCATCCATGAAGCTTAAGGCATTATATCCTAGCATGGTGTCTAGTAACTGATCAATTCGCGATAATAGGAAGCTGTCTTTGGGTCATGCCTTATTTTAGCAAGTGAATTCAATGCACATGCCCCATTTACAATTTTCTTTTTTACCAGTATGATATTGGCTACCCAATGAGAGTACCTTGCTTCTTGTATGAATCCTGCTTCCAATAGCTTATTAACCTCACGTTAGATGGCTTCTGTTCTTTCGAGGTCAAATGTCTTTCTTTTTTGCTTCATTCATTTTGAAGCAGAATCTATGATTAATCTGTGAACTACGGCTAATGGGCGTATTCCTATCATCTTATCATGATTCTAGACAAAGATATCATTGTATCCCCTTAATAAGGTTGTCATATCTTCTTTTATTTTGGCGTCAAGGTATTTTCCTACTCTCACCTTTTTAGTGGCATCGCTCTCAAGTATTTGCACCTTTTTAATGTCATTTTCTGATCTTGCCATGTGGAGTTCCACTTCTTTCACGCTTTGTTGTAGCTCCTCCATGCGACATTCCACTTCATGTTTTCTTGTAGCTCCTCCACGTGGTATTCTAGTTTCTTCATGTTTTCTTACCCACTATCACGATGTCTTGTGGTTTGACCAAATCCGTTTAGCATCACGGGAGCACTATTGATCATATGGTAATCACTACCCAACCACAGAAACCATATAATGGCGTGTTCACAGGTTTCAGCATGACGTTTTCTAGCCCCATCCATTCTAGATCATCATGGTATTATACATCCGTCGAACTCCTCGTATTGATTAATATGCACACTACTCTTTAGCTTGTTATCTTCAAGGTGACTATTAGTGGGTCATAATGGGAATAACATATTTCTTCTTCATCATCCCCAAACATGATGCTCGGATAATAGTCCAGCACTTTATTGAGACTCATGTGACTCATGAGGATCATCCATGTAGTGCTTCTCCCTCTAACTTCTCTTACGTACCTTTTTCTTGATGTGTTAATATCTTCCACCATGTTGATCCCTCCGCTTATCGTATGGACTATGACACCTTTTCCTTTTGCCATCATTGTCCGCTTCCTACTCCATTCGCGCCTTCTTTTGGACCTTTGTATCCTCCCTAACCTTCGTCAGAAACTCACCAAGGAATCCTTCCTTAATTAGATCTTCAATTTGTTACCTTAGGCTATAACAATTCGACATGTGGTGCCCAAAGTCATCACAGAACTCACAGTAATCCTTCCTTAACGTTGCGTTCAGCGGTGTAAATTTCTTCGGTGATAGACTCATCTTTCCATCTCTCTTGAACTGGGTAGCAAAAAGCGGGGTTATTTTATCCTTACCTCTCTAGGAAGCTCTCCTCTGACGTTTTTCCGCATGACCCTACTATCTCTTGTACCTTTACCTCTTTCCTCTCCCTGCAACTCCATTTTCCTTCTAAACTGTAGTGATTCTGCTGCTTCTTGACATTTTTATATTTGATATTTTTCATATGTTTGAATTTGTTTTAATGTGTTTATGTATGCCTTTTGATAGGTGATGGGATTATTCTCCTCAAACGAGCTCCACAACTGTCCCACTCGAAGGTTTCACCAAAACTTTTGTAGTGCCTCTTTCGTGCCAAAAACATCTAAGTTAATGACTCTCATTTTCTAGATGTTTTGCCACGTAATCCTTTAGACTCTCATTTTCTAGATGTTTTACGTACTGTATTATTGTCGGATCCTTGGGTAATGGCTTGACTCCTTGGAAAAATGTGAAGAAAGAATCCACGCTATACAATGGGAGACACTTTAACCATTCCCGAGCGAGCCCTTCTAGAGTTAATGGGAAGATCCTGCATATAATCATCTGATAATTCTTACAAGATCATTTGTTCACGAAAGTTCTCAACATGAGCGATCGGGTTACTCGATCCTCTACATTTTTCCAAGCTCAGCATATTGAATTTCCTTGGTGGTCTAACCGACCGGATTCTCTCCATGAGAGGTTTTTCAAGTGTCTCAATAAAATTTTCATCCTTCTCTCTCTCTTTCACTTGTTGGAGCTTGATTATCTCTCTCCTTATCTCCCTTATCATGGCTTCCACTTACACCGTTTCTACTCCTTGCATGTTGCCTTTAACTGACCTTATTGGTCTCGCTTTGTTGGTCTTTCATTTTTCTCCATTCTCTTTGCTTTCGTGCTCCTTGCCATTATGGCGACGCTGGTCATCTTCATCAGTGCTGGATTCGTAATCCAATATTCCACTGATTGCTAACCTTTTTGCTTTCATAGTTAACCTTCATCTAAGTTGACTTTTCTAGTAACTTTGACATGTTGTCGTCTCGTGTTTTCTTCATTCTCTATGTGATATCAGTTTCTTCTATCGTCTCAAAGGTGTCACCACCACCACGTCGCTGCTTCAGCTAGTAGTCGCATTATATTTAACATAATAGCCACATTTTCCTTGATTCATCGTTGACTGTCCTCCATCGCTTCTATGTTTTACTTCATTCCAAGCATTTCCTTCTTCCAGGACTCTCTACTCGTTGATCCCTCTCCATGTTGTCTAACTAACTCCTCCAACTAGATCCCTCTCCATGTTGTCTAACTAACTCCTCCAACTAGATAGGGGCTTCCACCTACCTCGCCATCATCTCTTTACTCGCTAGTCGATATCCTAAGTTCTTAGTTTCTATGTTTTAGTTAGTTTCATGACTTTACATAAAAAGTCTACCATTTTTCTTCTTCTCTTCTTCTATTTATAGCCTTCCTTTTATTAACTCTTTTATACCCTTGTTTTAGTTGGGTTTTCTAAGTATTTAGTGGATTTTCGACTTGCCCATACTTTATCTTCTTAGAAGGTCCTTTTTCCCTTCTTGGGCATTGGAAACCTCATTTAACTTTCTACATATTTCTTGTTAGGCATTATCCTTTTCTTTCATGGTTCAGGATTTTTATTTTTCTTTATTCATGTGTAGTCTCTTCACGATTGTTGGGCTCGAACCTGGACTTACATTGCTTAACTAATGTTTGAATGGATTGGATTCTTCATCAGGTTGGGTTAGCTATCTCTTGGATTTTGGGTTGGGCTTTCCATTCTATGGTCTTAACCCAATTTCAATTTAGATGGATTTAAGTTGATTGGATTTCTCAAAATTCACGTGGTTACAAATCCATTGCTCTTGAGGGTCATAATTGTAACTCTTGAATTTATTATTTCAATAATAATAGTAGTAGTAAGTGATAAGAGAATATAAAAGAATGAATTAAATTTATTTAAAGTAAATGATAACAAATAAAAAAAAAAATTAAAAGTTACAAAATATGAAAATATTTTAATTAACATTATGATTAAATTGATATTAAACAGATAAATTAATTTGATTTTGTTTTTAATTAACTTGAATAAATAATATTGATTAAAAATATAATATTTTAAAAAATATTAAATATCCAATAATAAAAATGTAAAATTGATTGCCTACAAAATCCACAAAAATCCACAAAAATTTTGAATAATAAATATGAAAATGAAAGTAATGTATGTACCATTCGAATAATGAATTATGTGTTTTATACCTAAATGAATATTGTTTTAAAATAAATTTAGCTGGCCACCTTATATTATATGTAAAGTTGTCACTTAATTATAATCTGTAGATTAGTCGATCAAGTAGATTAGTCGAATTATTATAGTTAAATTGAAAAAAACTAAGAGCTATAGTAAGGTTATTCAATAATAGTGAGTTAGCCAACTATGAAATAATTAAATTAAAATAAATAAAAATATATATGTTGTTGTCTTTTATCTTCTTTTTAGTTTACTATTTCACACAGCTATGCAACTATGAGCGGAAAACAAAATTCACACGCATATGTCCTACCAAATAAGAATTCTACTAATTTAATTACTTAATTTTTCTAAACTCTATTATCATAAACTAATATTTACTTGAAAATGAGTTTGTTTCTCACGACTAAAATAAAATAAATGAAGCGGTAAAACTGTCATGTGAATCATTTAGAAAAAAGATTTCAAAGTCACTTTTTTGAAATTAACTTACTTTATATTTGCATGACGTGAAAACAAGAAAAAAAATAATATCATCAACAACCCATTTAAAACTATCATATATTAAATATATGAATATATATAAATATATGTATATATATATAAATTTATATTTACTTTTCATTTTTATCTTTAAAAATTATTAATTAGTGTTTATATAATGCGAGTTTTTCTTTTAATTAAGATAGTTATATGAATTTATTATTTGATGGATGAAAAGTGACAAAATTATTTAAGTCTTAAAAAGGACAAAATACTAACATAACTCTAAGATAAAATAAAAATAGTTTAGAGATAAAATATGTATTTGTTTGATGACAATCTTTAAGGACTAAAATTTAACTAACTAATAATGTGTAATAATTACTTAAATATTTTAAATTTATTTGTATCTTTTAAAATTTTTTATTTTAACATTTCCCGTTAATAAAATAAAAGTTTTAATAATAATAATAATATATTTTTCATGATAAATATATGTGTTAAGTTTTTTTTTTAATAATTGATTTTAATATTATAAATTAATATTACGTATTTGCTATATGGTTCAAATACAAAATTGTATGTTGATAGTCACGATAGTTTTATGTTTAATTAGTTTGAAAGTAATGAATCTAACACATTTGAAATAGTACATAAAAATGTATTTACAAAAGTCAACTGCACAAAACATGTAATTTACAGGATAGTAAATACTCTTTTATTTATTTATTTATTCATTTATTCACTTAAATTGTTTGGAGTCCAAAACAGAAAAAGGTTTAAAATTTTCCGGTTCCTTTAAGCTGCGTAACTAAAAATGATAAATAAATATATTATTTTTAACTTAGTTACTTCGTTGTTGTAAAATAAATTTGAAACCCTAACTATGATAATAACTGTATGAATAAATTTTAAATGCTTCATACAACAACACACTAACTCCATTTTCCATCTTCTTTGTCAATAATAATAATAATAATAATAATAATAATAATAATAATAATAATAATAATAATAAGAAGTGCAGAATACTTTGTTTGTTTTTTATTAAAATAAATAATAAGAAAAAGTAAAGGACATATTATTAGTTTTGTAGTTATTGATAAAATAAGAGCATTACTAAATTTCGCAACAAAAATGTTATATACCCAATGAAAATATCAATTCTATCCTTCTTAATAATATGATTTTTTTTATTTTATTTTGAAAATTCTTCTTAATTTGTATAAAATATAAAATTTTACAGTTCCAGTACTACGTTACCACATTAATATGTAAAATCAATTATTTTTAATATTTTTCTAATATATTAAAATTTCAAATATAATAAATTAATACTACATTACACAAATTAAAAAATAAATTTTAAAATAAAATTAAAAGAAAAAATCTTTTATTTATTGGTTTGAATATCCTTTCTTTAATTGATACATTACCCAACTCAGACTTTTCTTATCCTTTTAAAATAATAATTTTATAGTCATTTTATTTTATTTTCATATTTAAATAATTATTATTTTTTAAAATAGAGTTTAATATTTTTTTCTTTTTAAATTAATAACACCATGAAGCGATATAAATAAAATAATAATTTTAAAAAAGGATAGAATCTCAGTATATGAATTTAAAATAATAAAAAAATTGAATATAAAAATAAAAAATTTAATTAATATATTTACTAAGGACATAATTGGAAAAAACTTATGTGTTTAACATAATAAGGTGCAGGATTTAACATATTTGTAAAATAATAATAATAATTAAATAAATAAATAAAACAAAACATGATCTCTTTTTGCAATTAACTTCTCGAGATATTGGATTTCTACCATTTTCAAAGATTTGAGTTTGTATTATATTTTTTCGAAGAAAGACGAAACTTAAGATGGAATTTCATTTGTTTAGAATGTGTGTGGAATTTTCTATCTATTAATAACATTAATATTCTCATACTTTTATAGCTCTAAATTTAAATCAAACCACATGACTCCATCCTAAATAGAGTATTTATTTAATTGTAATATTATGTGATTATAGATAGAAAAAAAATACTAATACATATTTAATATAATAATATCAAAATAATGACAAACACTGTGTAAGGCACATATTTGTTACCTAGTTCAAATATAGACCATAACTACATTCGACTATTTAATTTGACTACCGTATGTATTTTGTATTTACATATGTAGTCCACAGATAGAAAATTAATTCTAATAGTTTCTCATTCAGACTAATATATGTTAAAAAAAATACATGTACCTTAAGTAACTACAAATAACACAATCATATAAAGTGTTTATAAAAATCTCGTCCATTAGTCATATTAAAAAAGAACTGAATGGTCGCCAGATCTCATAACACAGTCCATCATCAATCACGTTACTAATACCCTAAACGACGTAGATTTATTATAGAAGTATAGCATAAAAACTACATGCAATATTATCTAATCATGTATGTTATCAACCAATCAAAATATAAATAAGATCAATCAAAAAATAACACAGAGTGCACTAAAACAAAATTAGTACTCTATTCTCTACATGAACAAAATAAACCATATGCAAAATAAAATAGAGTATTATAAAAAAAAAAATTGATAATACTAAATACATACTGAACAAAACTCCCGCTAAAACTAGATAGTTTTAACAATATGATTCTCGTATGAGCAATGTGCTCATTGAAGACTTTCGATATGACTGCCTTAGTGAGTGGATTTGCAATATAGAGTTTTTTTGATATGCTCTATGATATATATCCACTATGTACACTCTCACTTACAACTAGGAACTTAACTTTTAATATGTTTCGATCGATAAAAGTTCTTGAGTTATTAGAGAACAAAACTATAAAGTTATTGTCAGAACATAATTTTAATGGCTTTTAATGCCACCTACATTGTGCAGTCATGTGGTAAGATTTCTCATCCAATTAGCCGATTGGATACCTAATAACATGCTATAAATTGTTCTTTGATAGAGGGGTGGTTATAAGATTTTTTTTCACCCTTCCTCGAAATAGCAGCACTGGCCAAGAGATGGATGTAGCTCAATGTGAATTTTCTACTATCTTGGCATCCAGCAAAATCGTATTTAGTACACCTAATGATCTCAATCCAATTTCATCTTCTATTGTGAGCATATGGTCAAATAATCCATTCCTTGATTGCTAATATATCGACCTTACATACCATTTATAAAAGAAATGTCAGGACAAGTACAAGCTTGAGTATACATCAAACTCCCAGTTGTTAACGCATAAGGGATCTTCTGCATTTGCTAAATATTAAGCTCATCCTTAGAAAAATAATTAAGATCAAATTTATTTTCTTTACTTATTAGGGTACCTTCTAATTTACAATCTTGCATATTGAATCTCTTGAGCACTTTCTCAATATAGCTCTTTTGTGATAATCCAAGAATACCTCAAGAATGATCTCGATGTATCTAAATCCCCAATGTAGAAGAAGTTTCCCCTTAATCTTTCATCTCAAAATGCTCTAAAAGAAAGACTTTGGTTTTATACAACAAGTCCTTACAAGTAGCAAGAAGTATGTCTACAAAACCAAAAAGATAAACCTACTCCTACTAAACTTGTGATTCACACAATCTTAAATAACATTTGTCTCAAATCCAAATGAGATAACTACTTGATGAAACTTAATGTACCACTGACGAGAAGCTTGCTTGAACCCATAAATGGATTTTTTTCAATTTGCATACCAAATGTTTTGAGTCTCCAAATGCAAACTTTTCTTTTTGTACCATATAGATGGTTTCATCAATGTCCCCATTTAGAAATGTAGTCTTAACATCCATTTTATGAAGTTAAAGGTCAAAATGTGCAACTAAAGCTATATTCAATGAAACCATATAGAAGTTCTATTTATAGTCAATCCCTTCTTTTGTAGTGAAGCCTTTAGCCACCAAACGAGCCTTATATCTTTCAACATTACCCTTAGAATCCTTTTAGGTCTTAAATATCCATTTATAATCAATGGATTTTTTACTTCAAGTACTTAGACAAGATCCCAAACTTGATTGTTTTGCATAGACTTATACTCTTCACCAACTACCTCAATCCACATACAAGAGCTGGAACTTTGCATGACATGATTGAAACTAACTGAATCATCATCTACAATGTATACCTTATCCTCATATTCTGAAATAAATACTTTGTAATCATCTAGAATAAAACTTATTCCCTCTCTAGTAGATCTTCTTAAGGATAAGGTTTTGGCTCAAATTCTTGAGGTTGTTAAGCTTGATCTTGAGGAAGATTAACTTCTCTATCTTATTAGGGAGGTTGTTCACTATTATCTTCTATTGAATCTAAAATTACTTCATAAATAGTGACAGGTGTACGAACCTGAACACTACTTGGAAAAGTTATAGGAATCAACACTAAGTTGTTAAATTTAAATTGTGAACAAGTTGAAGAGCTTTGATAAGGAAAACAGTGGAGAAAACCTTGGGGTGGTATGTAAGGTTTTGAGCCTTATAATTGTTTATTTTCTTCATGAGAGTGATAAGTTTTATTCTTGTCCTTATTAAACACATTTATGATCAGTTTCTGTTCTATAAAAGCAAAGCCTTATTAGGATTGCTTTGGATTTCCCATGTATTCCTCAAGTGCACAGGCTATTAGTCGAGAGAAGTTCTGCCAAATTATTACTAAAGGAAATGATCTAACTTGATAGAGTGTGTGAAACCACTTAACTGCATTAGCTTGCTTGATATAACCTGACCTTGATATCCTGTAAGGTAAGTCATTTTGTTCCATTCTCATCTTAACTTTTCTTTGGTCCCCAATCATGTCCAAACCATAAACAATGAGACTTGTTCTCAATCCTACCCTTCAGACATACCAGTAAGTTAGTGGTGAAAAGTTCGGAAGTAAGAACATAGTAGATAGTTTTTCTTTGAAAGTGTAAAATATATATATATATATATTTATATATATATGTGATGAAAAAGATTTTTTTTTTTTGGGTTGAACAGTTGAAATGACAGTGGAAAAGAAAAATCAAAAGTTGCAAAAGCAATACATATGAAAAAAAAAAGAAACGAGTATGCAGAAGCAAAAAAGAAAAGAAAAAGTAATACAAAAGAGATGTGTAAACATAATAAAAGACCCTTTGAAAAGAAGCAGAGGGCAGGTGTTTATAAAATAAAATTTCTTTGAGTGGGGAAACACTAAAGAGTGAAAATTAGAGGGAATGTGAGGAACTTACTGGTATTTCCAAATTTTTGAATCCTTTTTTCATTCCTCTTTTTTTCTTAAGCTAACCTGACCCCATTTTCCATATAAATACAAGTCAGTGATCTTAAGGTAGGAAGGAAGACAAATATGATAATTGGAAACTCTAAGTGCTATGCAGTACATGGTAGAGATTGAATGATTGTGAGGACATTAAATTTCTTCATACGTACTTGTGAAACACTAGAATCACTGCCAACTTGGTACATTACTCTGATTCTTTGAAGTAACTAGTGTATTATGAGACACTTCTCGAATCAACGTCTAATTGTAGAATTTAAAATATCGTCTCCATAATGATCGCGTTTATAGAAGAAATAATGGATAAAGATTTAAGATAAATTGTTGGTAAAAATCATCGAGATCAAAGAATCACAAAGAATCATAAAATTTCATGTAAAGTTGATAGTTCAGTGAACGAAAGTATGAATGTTATAAACTTTTTAGAGTATTGATTCAGTATACAGAACAGGTTCATCTACTGATCTCAATTGTCTACCTTAATCACATGTAGAAATCACCTTAAGAATTCAAAACAACCTCTTAGATTATCATAACTGATCAATTGAAGATCTCTCGATTTGATTAAATTGATCCTAGTTATCAAACAACATCTATCTCTATAGTACAAAATTGTGGCTGATAAAGTTCAATCTATAAAAAAAGAATCTGACACAGTCTATCTCTAAAGAAATGCTTTGATACTCTATTTTTAAGAATAACATCTAAACACCATCTCTGGTCTAAAAATGATCTCATAACAAAATTGCTTGACTCTCATCCTCACAATGCAATAAACTTAAGCAAAATAGTTGATCTCCGCAGATCACCATGAGTGTTTAGCGAATCATAACTATATCAAATTTAGCATTTAAACTCAAATACTCTATAGTTATGTTATTCAATGAAAACCTTACCAAGGAATAAGAAAGATAAGTTCTGTCACAATGTTCTCTTCTTAACTTCTACTAAAACTCAGAGATCACACTCACCAAAGTTCTAAAATTAGAAGAAAAATTATCACTGAAATGGAAACTGTTGAATAATAAGTCCAAGACTCAACAATTTAAATTTTGTTTTAAAACTGTCTAAAGACATTAATTGCATCAACTGAGCCCCTATTAATAAAGTTTGAACCCGATGACTATTTTGTAGATTTAAAGACAAAGAAATAAATAGTGGCGATACTCAAATATATCAGCACAATCCATCGCCTTTTCCTTCGCCTAGTATTCGCAATACTTACGTTGTTCAATCTTCATAACGCCAATAACCATCACCCCATAAATATATAGAGCAGGCGATACTAATTCCCATCACCAGTACCTATCACTAAATGCTGAGGCGTAACCTTTATCTATCGCTAGTGGCTTTCGTCAGCGCTGGTTGGTACTTTACTTATTTGCTACCTATTGCCGACATGCTATCACTAGATTATGTTTTTCTCCGGTGATAGGTCCTTCTGTTACCCGACCATCACCAATGAATCTCTTTAGATCTAGACGACACAATTCCAGCTCCAAGCTGCTATCGCCATCTATTGATTCTGTTTGCCGAGGCTGAGGCGATGCTATTTAAAGCATTGGTTATCACTAAACTTTTAAACATGGACAATTTCAATTTCAAAACAAATTACTAAACATTTGTAATTATGTTTATATATTCAAAAGAAATTTACATTTCAATACAGTACATTTCCAAGATTCTCCTTCACCTGTTTAGAAACAATTTATCAATTTAAATGTCGACAATAAAATGAAAGCGGAAGACTAATAAATACATTCTTTTCTAAAATATTAATAGGTGTAAAATCATATAACAAGGTTCAGATAAGTTTCAAATAAATAAAGCAACCTTTCAACAATTTTAAAATGCAACGTGAATTAATAATAAACATTACTAATTTTTAAGATACACATGTATGTTCATATGCATCTCAACTTGTAAACACATCATGAGAGTGCTAATTCCGAATACTATACTCGATCGGACCAACGTACAACTCAAGGGAAAAAGAAAAAGAAGAAAAGAAGGTTCAAACACACGCCTTGTTTGCATTCCATGTCCCAAAAGAAGCACACACAAATGCTCTTACCTTTCTATCGATATACAATGCATATACACATCATGAATTTCTATTGTGAGCATCTTTAAGCCCACCTTATTATATGGAAAGCAATTACATACAATTTCTAGCATCAATTCATGCTATCATATCAATCATAAACGTATCATTTCACATATTATATTCAATTCATGAATTTGTGTTCACTATGATTAATCAATTTTTCGTATTTCTTAACAATTATGTGCAAGATAAAGGCTCTTGTCATGTAAAGCATCAACTGTGACGTCCAACCCCCGCCCACAGCGGAGCCACGGAACGTTGGTCGGAGCGCCACATCTGCAATATGCATTCAATACGATCCAATAAAATATTGGTTGAAATATATAAAACTAATTTATAAGAGGTACTTCAATACTTAACTCATACACTATGCGACTATGTATGTGGAAGCGTAGATAGCTTTTTTGTAAATTAATAGTAATATGAAAGTATAAAATCAATTGAACGCCCATTAATGAATAATTAAAATCCAATATAAAAACTTTACATAATTTCAAAGTTCAATGAAAACAAAATTAAAAACTAAAGATGTCATGATCATGAAGATGTATCGACATTATGAGAAGACCTTTGTGTTCTACTCGATCGTACTTGTCAATCTATATGTGCATTCACACATGTAGGAAAAGGAAAAAAGAAAATAAAGAAAGGTCAGACTTACGTCTGGTTCGTATCCATGTCCCCAAAACAATTACACATGTATGCTCTTCCCTAACATATACCTTCTATAGAGCAATGCAATCACACAATGCAATTCTATAGTTGATATCTCTAAATCCACTCCCTTTCATTCAAGGCATAAACACACATATCCTATCAATCATGGATTCACCATCAAATAACATGATATTACGATACTTTATAACACAATAACAATCAACTCATAGATCCATATATTAAGTACAATACATAAAATATACACAAGTATAATTCACCAAGATTTATTCAATCAACAATTGTTTTAAACGTTCTAGTTATATTTTTCTCCAATCAATAGAGCATTCATGATACGTTTCAATTCCGTTCAAGAGGCATTCAAACAAGTCTAACAACCTAATAAGTTCAACAAGTTCATAACAATAAATTATCATCAACCAAATTCACTATTGGGTAGTCGAACAACCTATACGTCGAACAAGTTCACATTAAAAAAATCATTACTCAAGAGCAAAAAATAAAACGAATTCGCAAGTTGACTAATTTAATTGTTTGACTGCATTTATTCAATCCGAGGTCAATCAAATTTACAGTTCAGTATCGCTAAACAAGTTTATATAGGACAATAACCAATCACCCAAAGCATAATAGTTTACCAGTTTATTAAGTTGATTTCCCCTAATCTAGTATCGATAATGAAATGAGATCAATTAGGCCGAAGCCACCAATTAGGCCTAAGCCACACAATAGGGTCCGAAGACCGAAATCCGTAGCAACGTTTATTTCCTCTTGGGATAGAGAACTACCTTAGGATTCCATCAATTAGGTTCAAAGATCACAATGCAATAAACCCGCAGGCGGTGATGCCGTCACACCCAATAGGAGTCGTCACTCTGTTCCAATAATGGTTAGCTAAACCAAAAAGACCTATGTTTCCAATAGGTTGAGAATTCTCGGGTACCACTAATGACATGTCATTCCATCACTATTTGAACAACGACTAGGGAAATCATTAGTTAATTAATTTAGGTGATACAATTCATACACAAACAATTCAATTTCCATTATTTACCATTCCAATAACCTCACAAAGGTGAGCACATTCAATTATTCTATTAAAGTTATCAACAGATCAATTTAAACAAATACACACGTCTCTGTAATTTTAATCCCATTAATCAATTCAATGCATGGACATATATTAAATATATGAATTTAATTATTCTTAGACTCATACAAACTAACCATATTTTAAGTCTTTAGAAACGACAACACATATATCACAATTCCATTTTTAACTTAATAGTCCACTAAATTCCAAGCAAATCAATACATACACTACCATTAAATTTTCAAGAGTAATAATATGAAGTTTAATATATATTACGCAGAAATTCATGTACACATTCAACTAGGAATTTAATTCAAGCACATACATATCAAAATCCAATACAAATTCAATTCATCATGGTTATATAGTAAGTCCATTTAACGGAACAAACAATGAAAATTCAACACACAATCTATAGTTAATTCTTCTAATGTCATAAACATTCACAACAAACAAGTCTATATTCAAAATACATCTTGTTCTATTTATTGATCCATTAAAAGGGGTGAGGCACAATCAGGCTACACAATATCTTAGTTTATAATTATCAATCTCGCGGTTAGTCAATTTATTTCATTCCTATACTTTTACATCTATCGATTTCATAATGGAATCTATTTCATATGGTGCAAATGTGTAAGTCTTTACATGTCTCATACAATCCTATACATGCTCATATAACTATGTAAACAATAACATAGATTCTGTAGGGCGAAAAATGGGATACGAACCTTTTATCGTTGATCACAAGCTTGCACTTGCTCAGAAGGATTTGAATATGACCTTATACTGCTATTAAGATCTATACACTATCCGAATAGCATACATTATGTTCAAGTAACATAATAGAATTGATTATAACAACCTAAGACAAATAACACAGAATAAAAACAGTTTCATCTAGGTTTAGAATTTACCATTTTCAATTATGAGATTGCAAGAATTTGCGGATGGAGTCTTCACGACATTTGTAGAGGACAGAACAAAAATGAAAAATCAACTAATTTAACATTATTCAGAGATCAGATGAAAGAGATATGATTAGATGAAAATGGTTCGTCGCTGGAGTGATGGTTCGTCGCTGGAGTGATCCTACAAATTGACGTTTAAGTACTGGGCAAATATGACATGCAAGAATCTGAGGATGTAGTCTTTATGAAAGTTGTAGAAAATTGAAAGACAAAGAAAATCCAATTAGAATCAGGTCATTCCAAGTTTGGACGAGAAAGTTATGGCTATCTGAAATTTGATTCAATAACTAACATCTTTTGGATTGACAGGGCTGATTTTTGACAATCTGGACAGATTTCGGCTTTGTTTGAGGTTCAAAGGTTACAAGGGTTTGTAGAGGGATGAAAGAGGATTCCTTAGCCATTGAATTCACATTAATCGAACGTCTACAAAAAAAGTCACGGCAATTTGAGAGTGGACAACATATACCAAAAGTTAGGGTTTTTGAGATAAAAGAAATTTAGGGTTTTGGAATGTGAAATAGAGTAGATGAAAATTTCTCATTAGATTAGGAAAATAACACTTATATACAGATTGAATAATGCGCTAATAGACTAGGGTTTCTTTAGGAAAACTTTTATTATTTCTAAAATCATCCCCAAAACATACTTTAAATTAAAAACAACTAGTTCTAAACAAAATTGCATATTTTCCAATTAAACCTATTTTAAATAAAAATTAGTTTGAAATAAGTTTTGATGGACCATTTAAATGTAAGACTTCTACATTCGGGTTTTAAAATTACCATTTTACCCTCCGAGCATAATTCTGAGAAGTATCAATTTTAACCCAATTAAGACTTTTGGTTTTCACTCAAATTTTTTTATAAAAATTCAAAAGACACTAAAAATGATATTTTTAAGTTCCAAAATCATATCAAGTCAAATACAAATAATTCAATAAATGATTTCAAAATGGTTCAACTTCTAGGCCGTGTTTTCGGACATTGCATCAACAATTAATCGATAAATCACTTAATCAAGAGGCAATCAATCATTAATCTATCAAAAGACAATCAAGCAATCAATCAATCAATCAGGAGACAATCAAATGACAATCAATCAATTAAGAGACACTAAAATGATCAATAAATTAATTAAGAATTAATCAAGCGATCAATCAATCAAGAAACAATCAAGTGATCATACCATCGATCCATCAATTGAATAACAATCAATTGAATAATTAGTCAATAGCCAAAATCTCGCCCTTAGTCAAACAACTTGACTCTAAGAAGACCTTAAACTAATGTAGTACTTCTGATGATTATAGGACAAGACACAAGAAAATCTTCTTACAATGACATTTAATCAATAGAAAAATATTACAAGGGTTCCAAATTTGCAAAACTCAAGCATGTTCAAATACGTTCAAAACGTTTTTGTCAAGACAATGTTGAATATCAAATAAAATTTTAAAATAGCTAAAAATAAATTGGTAGGAAGAAGATTTGGATGAATGGTTAAAAATATAACATTTGCCTTTGATTCAAGTACAATTTGAAATAATCTTTTTCAAACACACCAATAAATGTAATTAAATGGCAAGCAATTCAACTAGTGAATTTACTTAAGTTTCTTAATCGCTCCATTCAATCTATTTATCAATCTTTACAATCAATTAAGCAAGTCATATAATTCATCTTATTCAATTTTAATATTTATAAAGGTAATTATCAAGCATACATATCATAGATGAGACCACAACATCTAGACAAAGAACCTTTAAGCTTACAAAACTTAGACAATATAACTTAAAAATCTTTGTAGACTATAAGCAATTTATGTTGTTTGTATGTTGAATTGAATTTAATGAAGGCGTAATCCTAGTAGCTAACATGTAAGCTGAGCTTTAAACCGCCAAAAAATAGACCCTCTAGATAGTACATTGATGGAATCAGTAATAAGAAAAGAATCTGATTAATATGTGTGGCTTAATCACATTAATCAATAATCGGCTGGTTGGTAGGATAATTTGGTATTTTGTTTATTTTAGCAGATTCTAAGAAATCTGTAGAGAGTTGCATTGCGTGCTCCCATGGTTAGAGTAGAGTCTAAAACATTGCATGTGTTAGAACATGAGCTGTTAACTTAGACTATTCCGTAATTTAACATTGCCTTTTTCCTTTCTTTTCTATTTTGTTTCACTTCACGGAGCACGTGCATCCATCAGC
Organism: Cardiospermum halicacabum; assembly: GCA_031304145.1. NCBI lineage: Eukaryota > Viridiplantae > Streptophyta > Magnoliopsida > Sapindales > Sapindaceae > Cardiospermum > Cardiospermum halicacabum. The sequence continues at coordinate 10,234,765 of CM062397.1, forward strand.
ATATTTTATCTTTTGCTTTTTTTTTTACAATTAGTTTTATTTCTGGAATTTTTGACTTTCGGTTTTGTTTTTGAACAGGTACTTTCTGTTGCTGGCTATTTGGATTTGTAAACACTTTTGGATATTGTTATTTTCTATTATAAAAGGTTTTGAGGACTCTCTGGTTTATATTTGTGCAATAAATGTAGACTGTATAACATTACGGGTTAATTGTATTAGTTTTGAGTAGCGTCAGTCTCTTTATCCTGTGTTTATACTAGGGTGGAGGTTTGGTGTTGCAGAATATACTGCACCAAAGTCCCTTAAGGAGCCTTTATTGCAACCTCACTAGTTTCAAGTTGTAGAAGAGGAATTTAATGCTTTACTAGCTAAAATACTTGGACATTAGTTTCTTACTATCATTTTATAAGTGTTGTTGGGTGTAATGGATCTTTCCAGCCAAATACAAAGCTACTAGATCTTTAAATAAGTTCAAAGCAAGACTTGTTGCTAAAGCCTTCTATCTAAACTTCTAGAATTGATTATACTAATACCTTTAGTCCATTTGTAAAGTCTGCCACCATTAAGATCATTTTTATATTGACAGTAATAAATGGTTAGACGATTAGACAAGTTGATATCAACAATGGTGATCTAGTTAAATTAGAGTATATGGTTCAACTTGAATGTTTTGAAAATTTGTGTTCATACCAACTCATGGATGTCAGTTAAAGAAGGCACTTTATGCTTTAAAGCAGGCGCCCAGGGCCTGGTTTCAGAAACTAAAAGGTGCATTACTTACATGGGGATTTTGTAATGTTGTTTTTGATCCCTCATCATTCATTCTAAAGTCAAGTTCTAAGCCCATTCATATTCTAATTTATGTTGATGATATATTGATAACATGTTCAAATTTCACTAGTCAACATCTATTATTCGTCAACTACGTCATGTCTTTACTTTCAAAGACCATAGAGAGATTAACTATTTCCTAGGATTTTAGGCTACTAAATCAAAATGGTGTTATACTTTTATGTCAATGAAAATATATTTATGATATTCTTTCTAAAGCAAATATAGCTAATTGTAAAGCCATGACACTTCTGTGGCTAAAGGCACTATGGTATTTGTTGAAGGTGATTCTTTCAAAATTCTTTTCTTTATCGAAGTTCTATAGGTGCCCTATAATATCTCACCCATAAAAGACCTAATATCTCATTCATTGTGAATAAACATAGTCAGCATCTTTAATAACCCATAATCACTTTGCCACAAATTAGCAAACGAGTTTGATGGTATTCAAAATTCACAACTTCGATTAGACTTACTTTTCTTCCAACCTAATATTTTTCCCTAGAAGTTTATATCGATGCCAATTGGGCAGGTGACTTGGGTGATCGACGGAGTACCTCTAGGTTTGTTATTAGGTTTGGAGGAAATGTGGTGTCCTTATGTGAGAAATAGACAATGGTTGCTCGATCCAGCACAAAATCTGAACACCAAGCAATTACTTTAGCTGCAAGTGAGGATTATGGATCATATCTCTACTAATTGATAAATTAGAGTCTCATTCAATCTTATTACTATTTGTTAGTGTGATAACTTAAGTGCTACAGCTCTGACTTCCAACTCTATTTTACATGCTAGAATGAAGCATATTAACATAGATATTCACTTCATTCAGGGAAAAGTGGTTGCTAAAGCCCTTGATCTTCATTTTATTCTAGCTACATTCAATATGCCGACGTTCTAACATTTTCGGTTTTAGAGTTCCAAACTTGGCTTATTCTTCCTCTAGGTACCAGTTTGAGGGGGAACGTTACCTTGAAGCGTTAGCTTAATATTAATCTATGTTATACGATAACTCAATATCAACAAATTCTATTCATCAATCGTATAAAAACATCATCATAGAAGTGGAGTTAAAGTAGTAGGACAATCAACACAAGTATAGTAGGGCATAACAAATTCAACAAACAAATAGCCACAATGAAACATTCTAGAAAAAAAAAATTAGCACAAAAAAGTTAACTACAAGTAAAATGTCAAATGGCATTCATCTAGGTAGTTTGTTAGAAAGTGGTTAGCTTTGGATAGTTGAGATGAAAAGTAACTCTATATATATAACTCTGTAATTTGTACAACATTTAGTCAATGAAAGAAAATCAAAATTACCATACAATTATTCTTCTATTCTCTGCAGCATTTTTTTTAACGGTTGTTGTGCAATCATGAATCTCATTTCCAAATAGTAAGTTTTTCAATCCTAATCGTTTGTTGGAAGTTTCATGCACTTCACCAAAAAATCATGATGCTAATTTGAATAAAGAAGAGTCAATACAGAAAACTCCTTCATTATCTCTAATAATCGGAATGTCAATTTTTCTATTCCCAAGAAAATTAGTGCGTTAGAAACTCCAAAAAGTGATAGTTCACTCAATAAGTCTGCGTGTATAATTTTGTGGATACTTAAAACTCATGAAAAAGGAAAAGTCACTTGTTGACATCAGAATCCATTATAGAAGTTTTTTAAAATCTTGGTCTCTCTCATACTTTTGGACTGTTATCTAACAATTTATAATGAGCCCCAAAATTTAGTCCTAATAAGAAGTTCCTTCCAACCCTAAGTTTTGCAAGGATCACTTTGTCAAGTATGTCAATTCCCTTAAAGCTGAAGATTCCTAATTGGGTTGCATTCACTATCTTTAGTCTTGACCCTAATTTTAGTTTTCAATAATGGTGTTGTCATGGAATATTAGAAGTCTACATTTCTTTAGTAAAAAACATCAATAAATAATTTGATTGTGAAGAAAAAGGTGAACATAATTTGCATTAAACTTTTCAATTTTTACTCCAGAATGATTGAAGGGAAAATATCATTTCAATGGAGATGTGTAGAATCAATTGAACAAAATAGCGGTATTTTAATCTCATGAGGGTCAGATTTCTTCAACTTATCAAATATTCATGTCGGTTTCCATTGGTTTACTGTAGCGGGTTATCTCCTTAGAGGTAGACAGGCTCTGTACTTTTATCTTAGTTTATGCTCAGTTATATAGGGTGAATAGAATAATTGTTTTTAGATCTCTTTGCTCTACCATTGACATATGGAGATTTTAATTTTATTTTGTAAAATAAGTAAAGATAGAGCCTTCCTTGACTTTGTGAATAAATGCGACCTTATTAATCTACCTTTAGGTAGAGGTAAATTCACTCGGAACAACTTATTAATACTTCTTCCATTTTTTAATAGGTGAAACATTCCCTGCGGACACGCTATCCAATATTTATCTTTAATGGTAAATATCTTTAATTATATACAACAAAAAATTATAATAATTTAATATTTGAAAAATAGACATTAAGACAAATAAAATAAGATTCACTTCGACTATATTATTTTTTATAGATAGAAAACAATATGTGAAATAAATTGATTGATAAATAGTGAATACCATGCAAATGTTTCAACTATTTTAGAACGGAGATAGTATATGAAGTGTAACATGTGTATACTTTATTATTTCTTGAAACATTTTATCTTTACTTAGATATATAACACTTTAATTATCACATACTCTACTACATCTGGAACAAATATTCAATTTCATCAACAAACCCTATAACACATCTGTAAAAAAATAAAATTTATAATATTAAGTAAACATATTCCTACAGCTCCACAACACCTACATTATTATTCAATACATGGAGTTACCCTATTGTAAAATTTATGCGTTGATGGATACAACTTTTGCAATATGCATAGGAAAATCATGAATCTCATCCATCCAAGGATTTTTCTCCTGAGCTGTATCAACAGTCTTCAAAGCTCGCCAAACAGCAATATTACACTTAAAACCCGACCCGAATGCAATCTGCCATATTTTATCACCCTTTTGGATCCGTCCTTTGGCTTCCGCATAAGCCAATTCATACCACAACGAGCTAGAAGTGTTACCAAATCTATACAGAGTCATCCTTGAAGGCTCCATGTGCCACTCCGACAACCTTAAATTCTTCTCCATCTCATCCAACACACCTCTGCCTCCTGCATGTATACAAAAATGCTCAAAAGCCAGCTTGAAATCCGGAACATATGGTTTTATCTTCTTCATCTTGAACACTTTCTTGGCTATAACTGATGCTAGGAACAAGAGTTGTTCCGACATTGGAAGGACTAGTGGTCCTAATGTCGTGATGTTAGTTTTAAGTGCATCTCCAGCTACTGACATCAAGTCTTTAGAGAGTGATACTCCGATTTCGTTGATTTCGTCTTCCTTCTTCATGACGCAATTGTAGCACTTGTCCTCTGCTCCTTTGTGGGTTCGGATTGTGCGGAGGAGTTGGTACTTTGAGCGACCACGATCGGTTGAGCGATTGGATAACAGAACGGCTGCACCACCTACACGAAATAAGCAGTTTGCTAGAATCATCGATTTATCGTTCCCTTTGTACATAGTGCATAAGTATTGGGATTTTCCTGCACAAAATGTACATTATTATATTTGTATACAGAAAACAAATAAATAAATAAATAAATTACAAACAAACCTGTAATAAATGCTTGGCAAGATCAATAGAGATAAGACCAGCACTACAACCCATACCACCAAGGTTATAACTCAAACTGTTCTCTCTAAGCTTGAATCGGTTCACAACCATAGCGGACAAAGACGGCGTCGGATTGAACAAACTACTATTCACGACCAGAATCCCAATGTCTTTAGCGTTGACTCCTGTCTTGTTCAAAAGTTCCTCCACAACACTAAAAATAACATCCTCAGTCTCTTTCCTGGCACAAAACATTGTGGTTTTCCAAGGAATTTCCATGAACCCATCAGGTCCATAAGTCATATCACTAATTCCTGATCTCTCCAGGATTTTTCTCATGAAACTCAAACTCTCTTCGTTGTAAAAACCCGTTCGCTTCGATATTTCCAAGAATTGTCCTATGCTGCACATATTGGCCTTATTAGGCTTGTAACATGCGAAATCGACCAAGTATATTTTCCTTGGACGACTCATGAAGTACACTATAGATGTGAGAATGATTATGATTATTGAAAGTGTTAGTGTAGGGAGATTGAGATGGGTTTGTTTGAATTGGATAATGTGGTTGAGTGAAAGTGATTGTGTTAGGGTTGTGAATAATAGTGGTATGAGGATGATGTAGAGAGCATTGGAGATCAAGTAATGGTAGCCAAGCTTCACGTATTCATTGGCCATGTTTGATTGATGTAGGACGCGATACAGACTTTGGGAGTTTATAGTACTTGAGGATCTTGCAAATACATCTATTAAAAATTGAAACATGGACAAACATGTACAATTCGTGATTAAATTATTAATTGATAGGATTGGTACCCGGATTCTCGTGAGTAAAATACACATGTTCAGACATACTATCATAATAGTAGGTGTTCGAAGAATAAATTTACTAATAGAAAAATTAGCTGGTGATTTCATAAATCAATCAAAAAATTGCATGTCCATGTGGGTTCAAGCGCCCTTGGTGCTAATGAGAAAAATTAAGTGTGTTTACAAAAGACTTTAAATTAATTTTCAAATTAATATTTACAGGAGAGGCTAGTGGATGTAGAACAAGAGTAATAAAGAGGATTGTTTAGATTTGATTGAGTTATTGGTAATCAACTACTATATAGATAAACTCTAACTAATGAATGTAAAGCCAAATTTTAGAGAAAGTTATAATAATATTACTTAATGATGTTCGAATAACATAATATGCTTGTTTAGAATAACATAATATGTTTAGTGCAAAATAAACTTAAAAATAAAAATAAAAATTCAATTTGGAAAAAAAGTTTGGAACTAGTAAAAATAAGAAAAGGTCAAATTTTAAAACAATTGAATTTTGGCTCGACAACACTAACTTTAACCCATTTGTCTTTCACCAATCGCTAATCATATTTTGTATTCAACTTTCCACCAAATAACTAAAAGTTCTTCTTACATTGCTACTGAAAGGTACATTTTGCATGTTATTACAATTTTAAGTATTGTAGAGGTGGTTTTAGATATGTAGGGGTCTAGGATATATAATTTTATAATGCATAGAAACATCAATTGATATATTAAGAAAGTGTTTCGAACCGATTTTTAGGTGTTTGAGTCCAAATTTACGAGATTTAGTTTATAGTGTCGAATTTTCATTTTCAGCTCAATTGGTTCCCGTCTTCCAATACTAGGAAACGGAGCTTAAATTGGTTTGTTTCCCTGGTTTGAGCATTGAAAAAAAAATAAATTTTATTTATTTTTTACTTTCTTACTTCACTAACACTTTTTTTAACCAGAATGTGATTGAAAAAGACCTTAGTAAGGTGGATTGGGTTGAAGGAAGGTACAAGAGTGGAGAAATGATCATTATGCTTCTCAATACCAATAGTTTAATCTCTCAATAGGTATCAAAATTTTATTAAAAGCTACAGATTGAAGCTAGTTGAGAATTTTACAATACATTCATTGGCAATAAGTTGTAAAGAGATTAGTACAAAATTAGAGATGTGAATATTCCAATTTAAGATGGAGGAGCTTACGCAGCATGTGTATTAATTTGTTGACACAATTGCAAAAGACCAAGGAATTTTTGTACAAGTCCATGGAGTTGAAATTTGAAATACGGAGCGAACCACACCGAGGAAATATCGTTTAAGGATCTACAATTTGATCTGAAAGCCACATCGCCTATGTCTTATTTACTATAAATATATAAATAAGTTGTATATATCACTTGTGTTATGACGTATAAACATCATTTCTCCATTGTTTTTTTAAAAAATATATATTTGGTATAAAAGAATGAAACTATGAGGTTTTGGGGTGGGTTTTGACATAATTTGATAAAGAAATGTGTATTTTCTAGGTATGAGAATTGGGAAACAAAACTCAAGATTAATTATTTTCCAGTTTTGAAGGTCTAGAAACTAAATATTTAGTTTTTTTGGTCATTAGACCCCGGAAACAGTTCATTTTTGGTTCAATTTCCAGTCTTCAAACTCTGAAAAAACCAATTTCTCCCACACTTTTGCCTTTTTCACACCAATTTTCTTGTAACATATTCTACAAATATTTTAATAGTATGGAGTTGGTATCCCTCACTCTTCTCCTATAGATTCACACTTGGATATATTGTAATATTTATATAATTGGGTTAATAGAGTTTTCGGTTGCTTTAAAAATTTACATGTAGATGACTAATCCTTCTTACAACTGGGGAAACATAATTAGATCAAAATTTACCATAATTTTAAAAGTAAAAAAAAAAAAGAAATTATGTTTTACTTGGCCTATGTAGGAGTGGATAGCTTACAAAGATAAATCTTACGTAGTTATTCGATTGTAGCTTATTTCTTTGAAATCCTTGACACTTGTTTTGTATTGCATTATGATATTATGTGGCTTTATGGTGGGTTTTCTCACAATGTGATACAGAAATGTGTGTTTCCTATGCATGAGAACCGTAAAATAAATAAAAACACTGTTTTCTAGTTGTGAAGGTCGGAAAACTAAATATTTTGTTTCCTGACCATCAGACCCTAGAAACATTTAATTTTGGGTTCTTTTTCCCGGGGTTCAAGTCCAAAAAACACTCATTTCTCCTATATTTGTACATTTTTTCGCACCAATATTTTTCGAACACCTTCCACAGACATTAAGATGATATGAAGTTAGTTTCCTCACTCCTCTCATGTAGAGTCACACTTGGATATATTACAATATTGATATAATTAGGTTAACGAGGGTTTTGGTTGCTTTGCATGGCTATAAGTAGACGACTAATCCTTCTTACAACTAGGGAAAATAATTAGATCAAAATTTATTATAATTTAAAAAGTAAAAAAAAAAAAAAAGATTATGCTTTACTTGGCCTATATAGGAGTGGATACCCTCAGAAGGATAAATCTTTCATAGTTATTTGACCATAGCTTATTTCTCCAAAATTCTTACCACTTGTTTTTTTTTATTGCATTAGGATATTGAGTGGCTTAAAGCTGGTTTTTTGCACAATTTGATGGAAAAATGTGTAATTCTAGGGCATGGAATTGGGAAACAAACCCAAAATTAACAGTTTCTTGGTTCTGAAGATCGAAAAACTAAATATTTTATTTTCCGGCCATCAGACCAGGAAACAAATAATTTTAGGTTCTGTTCCTCGGTCTTCAAGCGTGAGGCACACCTATAACGTCCTCATTTTAGGGCTAAAAGATTCAATGTTTTCGAACCGTGTTTGACTTTTAAATTTTATGAAAATTCTTCTGTGATTCTTGAAAACATTTGAGAGTAATAGAAATGATATTATGCTTATTGAATTCTTTACGTTTTTTATCGATTTTATCTTGGCCATTCGTTTGAATAGGAGTTGAAATAGAGTCGAAAGAAGGAGAAAATGGAGGTGCACAACACTGCAGGTGCTGGTGACATAGCCCTATTTCGCCAACTATGTCACAAACATAGGTAAGATGCAAGCCAATCAAAGGACACCAGACTGTAGGTGCTGGCGACATAGGCCTCATGTCACCCACTTTGTCGCCAGAGACCATCTAAGTTAAATTTAGGATAAAATTCTGATTGTTTCGATTGACCTCATTCTTCTCTCTTTTCCCAAGAATGTACAAAACGCGTGGGTGGTTCTCCTCTCGAAATTCTCTCTAGGATTATGAACTCGTAACCCTAGTAAGTTATTCTAACAACCCTAAATCGATTCCTAATTGCTATAGACTTGAATACTAGGGTGGATTAGCGTTGTTTCACTATTGGTTTGGTTTGGTTAGGGTGTTATAGTAGGAAACCCAAACTCTTGGGGTTGATCGAATTGGTATTGATTTGAAGAGGGTTTTCGTGGGTTTGACTTGCGTTACCAATTGTTAGTCTCGGATTGTCGAAACCCTAAGCGATTAGACTAGGTTTCTCTTTTGCGCACCAAGTGTTTGATTAATTGTATAAACAAGTTATTGTTGTTTGTTAGAAGAAGCAAACGGGCCGAGGATCGTGCCGGTGACACTTAACTAACTGTCCATAGAATGAAGGTTAGCAACCTCGTTTTTTACTCCATATGTTGGTTGTTGTATTTTTATTGATTGAGCATTAAAATGGTTAATAACATGTCTACTAGAGTTGCTTAAATGGTATAATAATGTAATGGTAATGAAATGAAATGACCATATCGTGAAATAGTGGTTTTAATTGCATATAAAGTTACTGTTGTTATATATATATATATATGTGTATTTATGCTATACTACATATAAGACTTAGGCTTGGTTAGTTAGAGGTGGAAATAATTGGATAAGGCACTAGTAATGTACCCGAGATCGATGATTGAAAACTAATTTGTTTTATGTGCATTGTATCGCTTAAATAAACTAACAAATGATTATCCTAGTCATAATTGAAATAGTGATGGAATGACATATCATTAGGGGTACCCGAGAATTCTCAACCTATTGGAAACATAGTCTCTTGGTTTAGCTAACCACTATTGAACTGAGTGACGACTCTTACTGGGTGTGACGGCATCACCACCTACGGGCATATTGTATTCTGGTATTTGGATCTAATTGATGGAATCCTAAAATAGTTGTCCATCCCGAAGGGGACTAAACGGTGCAACAAATTTCCGTCTTCGGACCCTATTATGTGGATTCAGCCCAATTGGTGGCTTCGCTTAATTGATCCTATTTCATTATCGATATTAGATTAAAGATAGTCTAAAACAAAAATGGATTTCTTAATGTGATTGAAATGGTATGATGATTGTATTAAGTATAATTGTATGCTTTAGAAGTTTAAATGACTATTAATGAATTTGCCTAGACCCTAGGTAATGTTGAGTGAAAGCATAATTAGCTCGAATGAGTAATGTAGTTTATACACGTTATAAATACTGCAATTGGGTGGGTTTGTTTTCCCTTATGGATGTTGATAAATTAGGTGCATTTGTGTGCCAATCTCATGTTGAATGTCAAATAGACGTATTTGCTTATCCTTTTTTTGAGTGTAAAGTTGCTAAATAGACATCGATAGTCTGACGTTCTCTTTTCTCTCTTTTTCTTGTCTCTCTTATTGAAATGTGAAATAGGTGATCGAACAGTTTAAAGAGTTCAAGCATCCCCATTGAAGCATGTTGATTTCCATTATATCTTGTTAATGTACTTGTAAACCGTTTTAGCATTTTTAAATTTTTAAGTTTATGAACGATTTATTTTGGAATTTTAAAATATTTATTTGATATTTGTTATTGATTTGAGATAGTTTTTTTTTAAATGATAATCGAACTATTTCTTTATTACTATTATTTCCGCATTTATTGCTTACGAATGAATGAACTGAATGAATGTAATGTAGCGTCCCGGTCTCCAGTTGCGGTTCCGCCGTGGTAGAGGGTTACGTGTTACAACACCCATTGTCATCAAACAAATACATATTTTATCTCTAAACTATTTTAACTTTATCTTAGAGTTATGTTAGTATTTTGTCCTTTTTAAAACTTAAATAATTTTGTCACTTTTCATCCATCAAATAATAAATTCATATCTGTTAGGAATAGAGGAGACAGAATAGCACCAACCAGAGTAGAAACAGAACAACAAAGTATGGAAAGTAGAAAGAGACACGAGAGATTTAACGTGGTTCGGCAATGTGCCTACTCCACGAAGGAAGAGAATAACAATCCACTATAATCATCAAAGGGATTACAAGATATCACACAAAATAGCCACAAAAGGCTACACTCAAATCTCACAACCCAAGGCACCCAAACTAAAACCCCTAATTCTCGAATGTGTTTCCCACACTCACAATGTGAAATTCTCTTTAAAACTGGATGCTTTCTTCTTTGTGAGACGCCTCTATTTATAGTGATCACAAAACCCACTTTCCTAATAGTTTCTTTCCAATAAGGAAAAGTAAACCATAACAATTGGAAAAAACAAATCTCCTCAAATTAGGAAAACTAGCAAATAGGAAATAGATCCAAAAACCAAAATAGAAATTCCTTCCAAAAAGGATTCCTAGTGAATCAAGTAATTTAGGATTCCTTATGATTCAAGGCATCCTAATAAATCTCCACCTTGACTTGAATCACCTCAACTTTTCTGAATCTTCTTTCTTTGATCACTATCAATTATATCTTCACCTTGACCCATAAACAGACTTCGAATTGTCTTCCTCTTCCTTGTATCCCGTAAGGGAATCTTAACGATCACAAATTCCAATCAAGCTTAAACAATGCTTGAACTTGATTATAGATAAGGACTTGGTCATCATATCAGCAGGGTTGTTTTCAGTACCAATTTTCTGAACCGTAATATTACCTTCAAAAATTACATCTCGAACAAAATGGTACTTGACGTCTATGTGCTTAGTGCGTTCATCGACCATTTGATCCTTTGCTAGATGAATCGCACTCTGACTTTCACAATGGACTGCCGTCACCTTCAAATCTTCACCGAGTTCACCAACCAATCCTCTCAACCAAATTGCTTCCTTAACAGCCTCAACCATGGCCATCTCGGCCTCTGTTGTTGACAAGGCAACAGTCGCTTGTAAGGTAGCCTTCCAACTAATTGTGCAACCTTCAAGAGTAAAAACATATCCAGTAATCGATCTTCTTTTGTCAAGATCACCGGCATAGTCCAAATCAACGTAACCAACAACATTCCCTTTATCTTTACCAAACTCCAAGCAAACATGAGTAGTACCCTTTAAATATCTCAATATCCACTTCACAGCTTGCCAATGTTGTTTTCCAGGATTAGCCATGTAACGGCTAACTAAACTAACAGCATGTGCGATATCGGGACGAGTACACACCATTACATGCATGATACTACCAACAGCATTAGAGTAGGGAACTTGTGACATATATTCTATGTCCTCATCAGTTTTTGCTCACAAATCAGCAGAAAGCTTAAAATGAGAAGCTAATGGAGTACTTACCGGTTTTGCGTCTTTCATCCCAAAATGCTCAACAACTTTCTCTATGAAGCTTCTTTGAGTTAAGTAAAGTTTACCGGCAACTCTATCTCGCTTAATCTCCATTCCCAAAATTTTCTTTGCTCCTCCTAGATCTTTCATCTCAAACTCACCATTCAACTGATTCTTCAAATTGTTGATCTCAGACTTATTCTTGGCAGCAATTAACATGTCATCGACATATAAGAGTAGATAGATATATGAATCATCAGATAACTTTTTGAAGTACACACAGCTATCAAAATGACTCCTTGTGAAACTATGCACCATCATAAACGAGTGGAACTTCTTGTACCATTGTTGAGGTGACTGCTTTAAGCCATATAATGACTTCTTGAGTACACAAACACGGTCTTCTTTTCCTTCAACTTCAAAACCTTCTGGTTGAGACATGTATATGGTCTCTTCAAGTTCACCATGTAAAAATGCAGTCTTCACATCTAGTTGCTCTAACTAGAGATCATGAATAGCAACTAAACCAAGCAAAACACGAATAGAGCTATGTTTAACAATAGGTGAAAAAACATCGTTGAAATCAATACCTTGCACCTGACTATAGCCCTTTGCAACCAAACGTGCCTTGTATCTTGCTTTCTCGACCCCAGGTATGCCTTCCTTTTTCTTGTAGACCCATCTACATCCAACGATCTTCTTTTCAATAGGAGGCTTTACTAGTTCCCAAGTTTTATTTTTATAAAGAGACTCCACCTCTTCTTGCATAGCCACCAACCACTTACCAGAATCATCACTCGAGACAGCTTCACTATATGTGACTGGGTCATCAGATTCTTCGATTTCTTGTGCAGCGACACAAGCTATGGTAACATAATCATCAAATCTCAAGGCATTCGTCTCTCTCTCAAGGGTCTTCCTCTGGCAATGATTTCAGTCTCTATCTCATTTGGCTTTTCATGATTTTCGGATGGAGACTCAACCCTAATACCTTGCATCTCTTTTTTCTCCTTCTCAGAACTCTCCACCTTAGTGTCAGAACTAACACTTTCCTTATTTGGATAAAGCATGGTATTCTCATCAAAGATGCAATTTATGCTAATTATGGATTTTGGTGTCTTTAGATCAATAAGCCAAACTCTGTATCCCTTCACACCATTCGGATAACCCAAAAATATGCCCTTATTTGACCTAGGTTCTAACTTTCCATTGTTCGAATGAACATAGACAGGACATCCAAATATCCGTAATTCAGAATAATTAGCAGGTTTACCAGACCATACCTCTTCAGGAGTCTTACACTCGATTGACGCGGATGGAGAACGCTTTACCAAGTAACAAGCTGTCGCCGCAGCCTCTGCCCAAAAATCTTGCGTCAATCCAGAATTACTCAGCAGACAATGAACCTTTTCCAAAAGGGTTCTATTCATGCATTCGGCTACGCCATTCTATTGGGGTGTCCCACTAACTGCGAGATGTCTCACTATGCCCTCTTTCTTGCAGAATGAATTAAATTCCCCACTACAGAACTCTAACCCATTATCATTTCTCAAGCGCTTACCTTTCTTTCCAGTCTGCTTTTTAACCAATGCCTTCCAATCTCTGAAGGTCTCAAAAGCTTCAGACTTATTCTTCAAGAAGTAGACCCAGACTTTTCTTGAAAAATCATCAATCAATGTCATCATGTAACTAGAACCACCTTTTGATGCAATACGTGATGGTCCCCAAAGATCAGAGTGAATATAATCCACCGTACCTTTAGTTTTGTGTATTCCAGTGCTGAAACTGACTCGTTTGTGTTTGCCGAAGACACAATGCTCACAAAACTCCAAATTGGATATATTTCGATCACCCCAAAGACCCCTCTTACTCAGCATTGCCATGCCTTTCTGACTCATATGTCCAAGTCTCATATGCCACAACTTCGTAGTATCTGTTTCGCTTGTAGAAGAAACAGAGGCGGAACCCATAACAGTAGACCCCACCAGATAATACAGCCTACCAAATTTCTTCGCTTTCATAACTACCAGCACACCTTTACTAACCTTCAGAACTCCACCTTCACCAGTGAATTTGCAACCAGTATCATCTAAAGCAGATAATGAGATAAGGTTTGTCTTAATATCAGAAACATACCGAACGTCTACCAATGTTCGAATCACGCCGTCATGCATCCTAATCTTCACAGAACCAATACCAGAAACTTTACAAGCTTGGTCGTTGCCCATTAACACGACACCTCTTTCGGATTCCTCGAAAGAAGTGAACCATTCTCTTTGCCGGCAGATATGGAATGAGCACGCAGAATCAAGAATCCACCCTTGATCAGATCTAGTATTACCATCAATGACTGTGTAGACATCACAGTCTTCATCCTTATCTTGTACAACACTGGCTTCTGGAGGTTTTTCTGATTGTTGACTATTTTCTTTATTCTTTTTCTGAAGAGTCCAACAATCCTTTTTGATGTGTCCTTTCTTCTTACAATAATGGCAAACCACATACTTGGACTTTGATTTTGATCTAGAGCGATTTTTACCAGATTCTCTAGATTCGGGTCTTCCTCTAACCACTAAAACTTCAGCAGGATGATCTGCTCGGTTTTTGGACATCTAGTTATCAAATAACTCCTTCGAATAAAGCGCCAATTTGACGTCTTCCAACTTTAGAGAAGTATTACTATAGATCAACGTCTCTCTAAAGTTCTTGAAAGAAGGAGGTAGAGAATGAAGTAACATGAGGGCTTGATCTTCATCTTCATACTTGATGTCCATGTTAGATAGATCCATTACAATAGAAGAGAATTCATCAATATGAGACTTGATGGACGTACCTTCTGCCATCGATAGGGTGTATAAACGATGCTTGGCGATCAATTTTGTAGTGAGATTCTTTGTGATATATAGAGCCTCCAATCTATCCCATAATCCTTTTGCAGTATTCTGATCGATAAACTCTCTCAGAACCTCATTAGACAAACACAATTGGATCATGGATAATGCTCTCTCATCTATCTCCACCATCTTCTCTTCATCCCACGATTTGGGAAATTCTTCTTTCTTCAAAAGCGCCTTCTGCAATCCATGATGTGTCAGAATTGCTTTCATCTTGACTTTCCACATAGCGAAACTCATGTTTCTATCGAACTTCTCGATATCAAACTTTGTTGATGATGTTGATGCCATTACTAAATCCAACTTATGCTCTGATACCAGTTTGTTAGGAATAGAGGAGACAGAATAGCACCAACCAGAGTAGAAACAGAACAACAAAGTATGGAAAGTAGAAAAAGACACGAGAGATTTAACGTGGTTCGGCAATGTGCCTACTCCACGAAGGAAGAGAATAACAATCCACTATAATCATCAAAGGGATTACAAGATATCACACAAAATAGCCACAAAAGGCTACACTCAAATCTCACAACCCAAGGCACCCAAACTAAAACCCCTAACTCTCGAATGTGTTTCCCGCACTCACAATGTGAAATTCTCTTTAGAACTGGATGCTTTCTTCTTTGTGAGACGCCTCTATTTATAGTGATCACAAAACCCAGTTTCCTAATAGTTTCTTTCCAATAAGGAAAAATAAACCATAACAATTGGGAAAAACAAATCTCCTCAAATTAGGAAACTAGCAAATAGGAAATAGATCCAAAAACCAAAATAGAAATTCCTTCCAAAAAGGATTCCTAGTGAATCAAGTAATTTAGGATTCCTTATGATTCAAGGCATCCTAACAATATCAACTATCTTAATTAAAGAAAAACTCGCATTATATAAACACTAATTAATAATTTTTAAAGATAAAAATGAAAAGTAAATATAAATTTATATATATATACATATATTTATATATATTCATATATTTAATACATGATTGTTTTAAATGGGTTGTTGATGATTTTTTTTTTCTTGTTTTCACGTCATGCAAATATAAAGTAAGTTAATTTAAAAAAGTGACTTTGAAATCTTTTTTCTAAATGATTCACATGGCAGTCTTACAGCTTCATTTATTTTATTTTAGTCGTGAGAAACAAACTCATTTTCAAGTAAATATTAGTTTATGATAATAGAGTTTAGAAAAATTAAGTAATTAAATTAGTAGAATTATTATTTGGTAGGACATATGCGTGTGAATTTTGTTTTCCGCTCATAGTTAGCTGTGTCAAATAGTAAACTAAAAAGAAGATAAAAGACAAAAACATATATATTTTTATTTATTTTAATTTAATTATTTCATAGTTGACTAACTCACTATTATTGAATAACCTTACTATAGCTCTTAGTTTTTTTTTTCAATTTAATTATTTCATATTATACTAACTTATTACCATTGAATAACCTTACCATAGAATTATGTACCATTAGATAAAATAACAATTTGACTAATCTACTTGATCAACTAATCTACTTATTATAATTAAGTGACAACTTTACATATAATATAAGGTGGCCAACTAAATTTATTTTAAAAAAGTATTCATTTAGGTATAAAACACATAATTCATTATTCGAATGGTACATACATTACTTTCATTTTCATATTTATTATTCAAAATTTTTGTGGATTTTTGTGGATTTTGTAGGCAATCAATTTTACATTTTTATTATTGGATATTTAATATTTTTTAAAATATTATATTTTTAATCAATATTATTTATTCAAGTTAATTAAAAACAAAATCAAATTAATTTATCTGTTTAATATCAATTTAATCATAACGTTAATTAAAATATTTTCATATTTTGTAACTTTTAAATTTTCTTTTTGTTATCATTTACTTTAAATAAATTTAATTCATTCTTTTATATTCTCTTATCACTTACTACTACTATTATTATTGAAATAATAAATTCAAGAGTTACAATTATGACCCTCAAGAGCAATGGATTTGTAACCACGTGAATTTTGAGAAATCCAATCAACTTAAATCCATCTCAATTGAAATTGGGTTAAGACCATAGAATGGAAAGCCCAACCCAAAATCCAAGAGATGGCTAACCCAACCTGATGAAGAATCCAATCCATTCAAACATTAGTTAAGCAATGCAAGTCCAGGTTCGAGCCCAACAATCGTGAAGAGACTACACATGAATAAAGAAAAATAAAAATCCTGAACCATGAAAGAAAAGGCTATTGCCAAATAAAAAATATGTAGAAAGTCAAATGAGGTTTCCAACGCCCAAGAAGGGAAAAAGGACCTTCTAAGAAGATAAAGTATGGGCAAGTCGAAAATCCACTAAATACTTAGAAAACCCAACTAAAACTAAGGGATAAAAGAGTTAATAAAAGGAAGACTATAAATAGAAGAAGAGAAGAAGAAAAATGGTAGACTTTTTATGTAAAGTCATGAATCTAACTAAAACATAGAAACTAAGAACTTAGGATGTCGACTAGCGAGTAAAGAGATGATGACGAGGTAGGTGGAAGCCCCTGTCTAGTTGGAGGAGTTAGTTAGACAACATGGAGAGGGATCTAGTTGGTGGAGTTAGTTAGACAACATGGAGAGGGATCAACGAGTAGAGAGTCGTGGAAGAAGGAAATGCTTGGAATGAAGTAAAACATAGAAGCGATGAAGGACAGTCAACGATGAATCAAGGAAAATGTGGCTATTATGTTAAATATAATGCGACTACTAGCTGAAGGAGCGACGTGGTGGTGGTGACACCTTGGAGACGATAGAAGAAACTGATATCACATAGAGAACGAAGGAAATACGAGACGACAACATGTCAAAGTTACTAGAAAAGTCAACTTAGATGAAGGTCAACTATGAAAGCAAAAAAGTTAGCAATCAGTGGAATATTGGATTAATCCAGCACTGAAGAAGATGACCAGCGTCGCCATAATAGAAAGGAGCAGGAACAAAAAGAATGGAGAAAAATGAAAGACCAACAAAGCGAGACCAATAAGGTCAGTTAAAGGCAACATGCAAAGAGTAGAAACGGTGTAAGTGGAAGCCATGATAAGGGAGAAAAGGAGAGAGATAATCAAGCTCCAACAAGTGAAAGAGAGAGAGAAGGATGAAAATTTTATTGACACACTTGAAAAACCTCTCATAGAGAGAATCCGGTCGGTTTGACCACCAAGGAAATTCAATATGCCGAGCTTGGAAAAATTTAGGGGATCGAGTAACCCGATCGCTCATGTTGAGAACTTTCGTGAACAAATGATCTTGTAAGGATTATCAGATGATTATATGTAGGATCTTCCCATTAACTCTAGAAGGGCTCGCTCGGGAGTGGTTAAAGTGTCTCCCATTGTATAGCGTGGATTCTTTCTTCACATATTTCCAAGGAGTCAAGCCATTACCCAATGATCCAACAATAATACAGTACGTAAAACATCTAGAAAATGAGAGTCTAAAGGATTACGTGGCAAAACATCTAGAAAATGAGAGTCATGAACCTAGATGTTTTTGGCACGAAAGAGGTACTACAAAAGTTTTGGTGAAACCTTCGAGTGGGACAGTTGTGGAGCTCGTTTGAGGAGAATAATCCCATCACCTACCAAAAGGAGTACATAAACGCATTAAAACAAATTCAGACATGAAAAATATCAAATATAAAAATGTCAAGAAGTAGCAGAATCACTACAGTTTAGAAGGAAAAAGGAGTTGCAGCGAGAGGAAAGAGGTAAAGGTACAAGAGATAGTAGGGTCATGCGGAAAAACGTCAGAGGAGAGCTTCCTAGAGAGGTAAGGATAAAATAACCCCTCTTTTTGCTACCCCAGTTCAAGAGAGATGGAAAGATGAGTCTATCACCGAAGAAATTTACACCGCTGAACGCAACGTGCAAACAAATATTAGGAGCCATAAAGCATAAATGGCTCCTTTATAACTCAAGTTCAATTTCAGGAAATGTGAATACATGGGACAAGCAGCATTAATGTGAGTTCTGTAATGACTTTGGGCACCACATGTCGAATTGTTATAGCCTAAGGCAACAAATTGAAGATCTAATTAAGGAAGGATTCCTTGGTAAGTTCCTGACGAATGTTAGGGAGGATACAAAGGTCCAGAAGAAGGCGCGAATGGAGTAGGAAGCGGACAAGGATGGAAAAAGGAAAAGGTGTCATAGTCCACACGATTAGCGGAGGGATCAACATGGTGGAAGATATTAACACATCAAGAAAAAGGTACGTAAGAGAAGTTAGAGGGAGAAGCACTACACGGATGATCCTTATGAGTCACATGAGTCTCAATAAAGTGCTAGACTATTATTCGAGCATCACGTTTGGGGAGGATGAAGAAGAAATATGTTATTCCCATTATGACCCACTAATAGTCACCTTAAAGATAACAAGCTAAAGAGTAGTGTGCATATTAATCAATACGAGGAGTTCGACGGATGTATAATACCATGATGCTCTAGAATGGATGGGGCTAGAAAACGTCACGCTGAAACCTGTGAACACGCCATTATATGGTTTCTGTGGTTGGGTAGTGATTACCATATGATCAATAGTGCTCCCGTGATGCTAAACGAATTTGGTCAAACCACAATACGTCGTGATAGTGGGTAAGAAAACATGAAGAAACTGGAATACCACGTGGAGGAGCTACAAGAAAACATGAAGTGGAATGTCACATGGAGGAGCTACAACAAAGCGTGAAAGAAGTGGAACTCCACACGGCAGGATCAGAAAATGACATTAAGAAGGTGCAAATACTTGAGAGCGATGCCACCAAAAAGGTGAGAGTAGGAAAACACCTTGACGCCAAAATAAAAGAAGATATGACAACCTTATTAAAGGGATGCAATGATATCTTTGACTAGAATCATGATAAGATGTTAGGAATACGCCCATTAGCCGTAGTTCACAGATTATTCATAGATTCTGATGTAAAATGAATGAAGCAAAAAAGAAAGACATTTGACCTCGAAAGAACAGAAGCCATCCAACGTGAGGTTAATAAGCTGTTGGAAGCAGGATTCATAAAAGAAGCAAGGTACTCTCATTGGGTAGCCAATGTCATACTGGTAAAAAAGAAAATTGTAAATGGGGCATGTGCATTGAATTCACTTGTTAAAATAAGGCATGACCCAAAGACAGCTTCCTATTATCGCGAATTAATCAGTTACTAGACACCATGCTAGGATACAACGCCTTAAGCTTCATGGATGCGTTATTAGGATACAATCAAATAAAGATTATGAACTGGATAAAGAGGTCACCATGTTCATCACTGACAAGGGGCTATTCTACGATAAAGTGATGTCATTTGGCTTAACGAATGTTGGGGCTACTTATCAATAACTGATTAACTGTCTATTCAAGCAACAGATTAGGAAGACAATGAAAGTCTATGTGGATGATATGATCACCAAATCCTTGGAAACAGCGGATCAACCAGCACATCTTAAGCAATCCTTCTAAGTGCTGCGAGAATACAATATGACATTAAATCTTGAGGAATTCTTTTATGGAGTACAAACAAGAATATTCTTAGGTCACGTAGTAAATAAGAGGGGAATTGAAGCCAATCTCGAAAAAAATCAAAGTTGTGATGGAAATGAAGTCCCTGAAGAACATAAAGGAAGTACAATGCTTAATAGGGAACATAGCTGTGCAAAGTCGTTTTATCTCTAAAGCTTCTAATTGGTGTCACCCATTTTTTAAAGCAATACACAAAGAGAGAAAATTTGGCTTAGGTGATGAATGTGAAAGAGCTTTCTAGGAATTGAAGAGTTACCTAACGAGTCCGCCCATATTGACCACACCTGTGGATGGCAAGAAGCTTAATCTATATTTAACAATATTAGATACTGCCATAATGTAACGTCCGCAAATCCGGCCTTGAAGCTGAACCGTTTTGAAATTATTTATTAAATTATTTGTATTTGACTTTATATGTTTGGAACTAAAATTATTATTTTTATAGGCTTTTGAATTTTTGAAAATTCTTTGAGTGAGAACAGATAGTCTGGATTTAGTTAAAATGCTTACTTTTGGAAATTATGTCCGGACGGTAAAATGGTAATTTTAAAATCTAAATTTTGAAGTCTTAAATTGAAATGGTCCATCAAAACTGGTTTCAAATTAATTTTTATTTAAAACAGGTTTAATTTGGAAAATATGAAAATTTGTTTAAAACAAGTTGTTTTAATTTAAAGTATATTTTTGGGTGATTTTAAAAGTAATAAAAGTTTTCCTAAAGGAACCCCACTCTATTAGCCCATTAGCCAATATGTATATAAGTGTTGTTTTCCTACTCTAATGAGAATTCTCATCTCTTTTATTTCAAATTTTAAAACCCTAAATAAATTTTCTCTCGAAAACCCTGACTTTTGGTCTACGTTGTCTACTCTCAAATTGTCGTAACTTTTTCTGCAGACGTCCGATTGACGTGATTTCAGAGGCTATGAAATTCAACTTGATCTCTCTACAAACTCTTATAACCTTTGAATCTTAAACCTTGCCGAAATCTATTCAGATTGTAAAAACTCAGCCCTGTCCGTCCAGAAGATGTCAGTTCTGGAATCTAATTTTAAATGGCCATAACGTTCTCGTCCAAACTCGGAATGACTTGATTTCAATTGGGTTTGCTTATTATTTCAATTTTATACAACTTTCATGAAGACACCATCCTCAGATTCTTACATCTGTGTGGTTTTATTTTTCCAAAATCGAAACGTCAGTCTTTAGGATTGCTCAAGCGATGAACCATATTCATCTGGTCATATCTCCTTCATCTGATCTTCGAATGATAAAACTCTAATTGAGTTTTTTCTTCGTTCTTTGTTCTACAAATATTGTGAACACTCCATCTGCAATTTTCTACGATCACACAGACGAAAATGGTAAATTCTAAAACTCGACGGAACTGTTTTTATTCAGTGTTATTTGTCTTAGATTGTTCTAGTCAATTATATTATGTTATTTGGACATAATATATGTATGTTATTTGGATAGTTTATAGGTCCTACATCTTCCATAGACATTTTGATGATATTGATTTGGTTTCCTTCATTCCCCTCCTATAGAGTTACACTTGGATGTATTGCGATATAGTTATAACTAGGTTAATATGGTTTTCAGTTGCCTTAAATGGATAAAAGTAGATGATTAATCTTACTTATAACTAGGGGAACATAATTAGATCAAAAAATTTACCACAATTTTAAAGGTAAAAAAATATTATATTTACTTGGCCTACATATGAGTGGATAGTGTATTGAGAATAAATATTACATACCGATTAGACTATGACTTGTTTCTCCGAACTCCTTAGAACTTGTTTGGATTGTATAATGATATTAAGTGGGCTTATGGTGATTTTTTTGCACAATTTGATGGAGAAATGTGTTTTCCAGGCATGAGAGCCGAAAAATAGAGCGCTAGATGAACTATTTATCGGTTTAATTTTCTAGTAGACCCAAGAAATAGTTTATCTTGGGTTATGTTTCCTAGTCCTCAAGCTCAGGGAAACATCGATTTCTCCCACATTTGTGCCATTTTTTGTGCTAATCTTCTTCTTAGACCTTCTGTAGGCATTTTGATGATATGGAATTTATTTTCCTTACTCGTCTCTTATGGAGTCACACTTGGATGTATTGAGATGTCAATGAAATTTGGTTAATAGGGGTTTCTAGTTGCTTTAAATAGATAAAAATAGACGCTTAAATTTACCATAATTTAAAAACTCAAAAACCATGATGTCTTACTTAGCCTACATAGTAAAGGATAGTCTATCAAGTATAACTCCTACATAGTTACATGAGAGTGTTTTCTGCTGGGTTGTCCGGATTTCCCCTTTGATAGGAAGGTGGAATTTTTTCAGGATTAAACTTCTTTCTTCTAGAGTTTTTTTTCTTTTTCTATTTTTTTAGCGTTTCTATCGAGGATGGCAGCTGTTCTTCCAGTGTTCGGAGAACATGATCTTTATTGTTGAAGTCATCGTGAACACGGCTCGTCATATTACTGTCAATTGTCGATAATTGTAATTACTAGTCAGAATGAGTTCAAGGCTCTTAACATTGTGGTCATGAATTCGAGCTCCACGGTGGAGACCAAACTTTAGTGTCAAATAAAATACAGCCAATTACAAGGTTAAGATTACATGAAAAACACCCCAGAGATTACAAAGAAAGTGATATGGCTTAAATCTCTAGAATTTTAGATCCTTTTCTAATCATATCTTTGTCCTATTTATAAAGGGTCTAAACACCCCGATCCTATAGGGATTAGGTCTCCTAGTCTTTCTGAAATAGCTTTCTTTATCGTACTCGAAAAAATACTCCTAATTAGACTTGTTCAAGAAAATCTGATCTGGAATGCGTTTGACTTTGCTTGGCTTGAATTATTTACATCCTGACAAAAGGGTCCATTAGACTCAAGATAACTTCAGTCGAAGGTAGCTTGAGTGTGTCTGATTTTGGTCAAAAGAGGTAATGACCTCATAGGTGCCCCTGGTGTTGATCATAAACGATAGAGCTGAAATGGCCTTTGGTCGTAAAGAGCTCCACCTTGGCCCGACCCATCTGGACTCGATGTCGAACCTTTGCCCCTTAATATTTAGACCGTTGGGTTATTCATTAACCCCTAGATGTCCTTGGTTATTTTCCCACCACAATATTCACCACAATAGTTATATTGCTACTAAAATTATAAATTATTATATATTTTTAAAAATTAATAATAAATATTTCACAAATAAATAAATATATGAATTTTATTATTGAATATTCAATTAAAATTACATGAAATTGTATCATACAACTGCTATGTAAAATACTTGGAAGTTTTTACTTTAATTTATTTATTTATTTTAATATTATCCACAACCGAAGGGGTCAACCAGTTCTCTACCTCAAGGAACAACTAGAGACACATACAAAAGAAAAGAGAAAAAAATCAAGACTATACCAAATTATTGTATTACAATTATCTTTGCCATTAGGGGGTTAGTTATTTGGGTGAACCCGAGTAACTGCTCGAACCGATTGAAATTTGATCCATTTGGTTTGACTAAACGGTTTGTTGGGTGGTTTAGGGTAGACCCAAAAAACATGAGAATAAATTTTGTTTGGGTTCGGGTGAAAAAAATTTGGGTTGACCCGAAACCCGAATATATATATATATATTAAAAATAATAATATATAAAATATACTTAAAATATGGAATATACTTATGTTATTTGTGTTATTTATTTTCCACTTAAACTGATTAGATAACTAGTGATTTTAAAATTTTCAATAACCTATTATTGCACATATGACTATTTTGTTACAGGTTGTGTTTGTTCTCTTCCCTAGCATGCTAATGTTTGTATGCCAATTCATAATGCTGTTATGAAATATGTTCAAATGGGAATTCACTTCATTTTGAGAGATATTTCAATAGGAATATAACTGAAGTGTAGAACATCAAACTGACCACGTATGTATATATATATATATATATATTATATTAGGTAGGTTAAAAGTTATTATTATTTATTTTATTTTTTAAATTAAAAAAATAATTTTTTTTAATGTATTGCAAGGAGAAAACATTTTATTTATAATTAATTTGGGTAAACCATTAACTGAACCAATTCACCCGAAATCTTATTTAGTTGGTTTGGTTTTATATTTTTTGGGTTTGGGTTTGGGTTTGGGCAGGTTGTGTGAGAGAAAAATCGATTAAACCAAACCGAACTTCACCCAAACCGCCCAAACCGCCCGAATTAACACTTCTAGGTGTCACTGATAGAAATCTCTTCCAATAGTTTGAAAGATTTAATATATAGTTTACGGTAGATAATGAAAATATTTAAAGTATGTTTAAAATACGATTTTTAATCAGTTGTTACTATAGTGGCAAGTTGTTATCTTAATTTATAAATAATCTATTAATTTAATTGTTGCATTATATGCTGGGTTAATTTCTAAATTAGCGGTTAATAGTTTAAATAATTAAAATGATAATTTATATATATAAAATATTTTAAAATTAAAAATATTATAATATTTTTTAGAGAAAATTATATAAAATGGACCACATATCTATATTATCGGGTCATCCAAACTTCGTTTACAAACTACGCATTCACATTTTCATAAATCAGTGTAAAAAGTCTGAACATAAGAGTAAAATGGTTAATTCGGCCATTTTTAAAAGTGGAAATTTGAAAGTTTGTTTTTATATATTTTTTTTTAAGTTTGATTATAATATATTAATCATAATTTATTATAGTATGTAATATGACAACTAATTAAAAGTTACAAAATAATAAAAATGAAATTCCCCTTATTTTTTTAATCATGATATATTATAGTCTGTAATGTGACAACTAATTAAAATATTCCATATCTTAAAGGAAATGCACTGATATTTTATTTCCTAGCATTCCATAATAAGGTTACTGTATGATCTCAAGTTTCATCCATTCGTCTTTATCTTCTTGAACTTCCCTTATTTACTGAAAAATAATTGAATATCTAAAAGTTGTTCATATGATATATAATTTTAATAAAATCATCACTTCATATATTAAAATCAATAACCCATCTAGAGAAATTGAAATTGTTGATGCATGGCGCTTAGATAGAATACAAATATATTAAATAATATGCAATTACAAACCAATTAAAAAATAAATAAGATCCCAACAGAGTATGAGCTAACCAGATTTATTTCTTCTAGTTCTACCTTTAACAGTACTATATTTTACATCTTGCATGAGAATAGGTAAATATTCTTAAAGAATTAACGGATATGAGAAAGTGATATTGAACTTATCATAGCTGTTAGGATTCTGAGGAGAATTCAGGTATACTACAGTATTCATAATTTGTCTGTAATTTTGGAAAAACTCAAAAACTGTTTTGGAATTGACATATTTGATTAGTAATGGTATTTCCTTAAGTGAATTATAATTAGGAAAAAGAGATCCTCGAGAATCTTAAATAGAAAAAGATTTTCTTAATGGTTTATAATTACTTTCTGACTAAGTAACCTAATGCTATAAATATGGTGCTTGTATTTATTATTAGACATTCTGAGAGAACAATGTAGATCTAGTTGATTGGGTTTGGGAGGTGTCTGATTGGGGTATAGGAACCACGGAGACCATGGAGATCTTGAGTTCTAGGATCGAGTCCTTATATCCTGTGAGAGACATATGGGGAAAGCTTATGTGTAAGACCGTGACCAATGTAATTGGATTGGGGATTGAGAGAGTGATAATTTGGTTGTAACTGTTTCTTTATTCTTACATAATGAATTAGTCTCTCATTGTCCTGACTGCAATCTTTTTTTTTTTTTTTTTTTGCATTTCTGATTTCCATGTAAAACCTTGCGTCTGATTTTTCTATATCTATTTTCTTACATTGTTTATGTTTATTTTACTTTGTGGTTATCGATACTTGTCTCCGCTATAATGGATCATTAATTTGTTCAACAAGTGGTATTAGAGCTAGCTGAGTTTTCTAAACAACTAGTATCAGAGCCCTTAGTTTGTGAGCTAGTTTTGGTGTGGTCTGTGAGTTTTGGTTAGGTTAAAGTAAACATGGTTTTAGGTAAGATCAAAGTGAAATATTTTGAATGATGGGTAAATCTCCCTGAGTTTATAGAAGTTCTGAAAAAAAAAAGGATTTGGTTTCTCTGATCGAGTTTGGAGCTAGATGCGTGAGAAAAAAAACTCAAGCTGAAAAAAAATATCTGCAAGTGGTGTTAAGATCAGGTCTCCGTTAGTCATAGAGATGGAAAAGATTCAGAAGTAGTTCTCGAGTGATGGTGGTGGTGATCCTCGACACATAAGATTGTGGTAAGGTGGTTTTGAGACTTTTGTGCTTCTATGTTAACGTAAGTAAAGAACAAAAGATGTGGTCAAAGATTCAAGTCTGGTCAAATAATCAAAATAAATTTAAGGATTTGACTAGTGATATTTTTGGGATCTCTGTGGGCTGGTAATTTTGATCAATTGGCTTGTGAACTGGAGTAAGGAAGGACTGTAAGGGGTAATTTGGCAAAGACTCCTATTGTACACTGATATAAGAGTTGTTATGGCATGTTTTGAACCATCAAGGTTGTCATGATAAAAGATGGAATATTTCTAGCGTGTCCATAATTGCACGGACATCTGATCAACATAGATGTGGGTGTGGTGGAAAGTATGTCGATGGCTGAGGGGTTTCCTAAAAGCTGATGAAGGAAGCTACACTCTAGTTTATTTAGCAAGTGATTCGACATGTGCCGAGGAAAGAAAATCTTAGGTTGATTGTTCCTAAGTGGTTTGTCTTCGGATGGATCGTACTAGAGTGGGTATACCTTCATAGTAAGGTATGATGACTCTAGTTTGAATTGTGGTCGTTAGAAAGGGACAATGGGAATTCTAGTCAAGGGGTAGTTTTTTAGGATTGTGACGAGAATTTGGTTATACTCAGCTATCCATAATTGGTTTGTAATTAGGAAAAGACTCAAAGATTGTTTTGTAAGTGACATATTTGATTAGGAATGATATTTCTTAAAGTTGATTCTAATTAAGAAAAAGAGATCATTAAGAATCTTAACTAAGAAAATGTTTTCTTAACGGTTTAGTATTACTTTGTGACTAACTAACCTAATGTTATAAATATGATGCTTGTGTCTATTATAAGATATCCTGAGAGAATAATGTTGATCTAGTTGGTTAGGTTTGGGAGGTGCCTGGTTGAGACTTGGGAACCATGCATACCATGGAGATCATGAATTCTAGGATCAAGTCTAGATATTTTGTGAGAGCTATATGGGGAGAGCTTATGTATGAGACTGTGACCAATGTAATTGGATTGGGGGAGTGAGAAAGTGGTATTTAGGTTATAACTATTGCTTTATTATTATATAGTGAATTAGTCTCTCGTTGTCCTGACGATCATGATTTTTTATCGTTTTGGGTTTCCATGTAAAACCTTGTGTCCTATTTTTCTATATCTATTTTCTTACCTTATATATGTTTATTTTACTTTGTGGCAGCCGATACTCATCTCCACTACAATGGATCACCGATTTGTTCATCAAGTGGTATCAAAACTAACCGAGTTTTCCCAACATAAACAACAAAAATTAATAAAAATAATTATTGTAGAATCAGAAATAGAAATTTAAAAAAATAAAATTCATTTAAAAGACCGGAGAAAGTAAAGCTTTTGAATGAAAAGGGTTAATTGATTACTGTAAAACTGTGTTTCATCACATAGTTAATTGAAACATTTTTAATTAAAATGAGAAGGACTAATTAATTATTTTAAAAGTGTTTCATCACAAAATATTGAATGAGAAACTGTTTTCATACATTTTTAAAATTTACCTCAAATTCTTAATAATATTTTAAAATTAAGTACAAAATATCTTTTAAAAAACAATCAAATAGTATTATTTTATAATTCAATCACTAATTTGAAATAATTTCTAAAAACACTTATATTTTCACAATTAGAGAAAAAAAAAAGCTTTAACACATGTGAGCATGTAATTGTTTAGCAGGATTGCTAAATCCCACACAAAAATACCAAAGGTGACGTAAGTGAAATTTCAAAAATATCCTTAAACTTTTAAATTTAATTTATTATTATATCATAATATCATATCTTTTATTATTTTTTAAATTTTATTTTATTGTAATAAAAATTATCTTAAAATATAAGTGTCTTTATATTATTTAATTTTTATTTTATTAATTTAATTCTAAAAATAAAGAATGGTGGAAAAAAATAAGTAAATAAATTAAACCGATAAAAATAATAAACAATAATAAAAATGAGGAGATCTCACTCATGAAATCATGTCGTGCTTATTCCAATCTACAATTCAAATAAATTATCAAATCCGATTCGGATCTTCCATTGCAGTGTCCGTACAATGCCACTATTTAATTTTTACCAGATTTGTGGTGGGAAAGTAACCATAAGGCATCATAGTCGAAGGTCAGAGCAAGCTCGGCCGAAGACAAAGGAGGTACCTAAAGGCTACTCTCGGCCGAAAGAGGGGCCAAAGTCCCAAAGAATGCCCGAGTCAGGCTCGACCGAAAAGGCCATAGGCCCAATGGAGTTCAACTCGGCCGAGCTTAGCAGAGTCCAAGCCAAAGCCCACCAGCCCGCCGAATGATTACCTAACTAAACAAGGATTCCCAAAGCCCAATCAGAAAAGGAAGACTTATCATACCAGGCCAAGGATTACTACAGCCCAGCAAATAAAGGAATACATATCTCACTAGATCAAGGATCTCTAAAGCCCGATAGATAAATGAAGACCAACCCCATTGAAAGAAGGAAACCAAGTCTAAAAAGGAGACCGAATTCAAAAAAAACAAGGAGTCCCAATCCAAATAGAAATAGGACCCAAATACCTTCGATAAATAGGGGGTAGGGATGATTGTAAAAAGATCCGATTTTCATTCATTAGAGCTAAACTCTGTGAGATTATCTCTGTAAGCTTTTTAGCTATTTTCTCAAGCAATCTTAGCCTAATATTTGGCTGTGGTTTATTTGGCACCACAAGATTCACTATACAGATCTACTTTACTCAATTTGAAACCTAATAGACATACATACCAATACATAATTAAAAGTTTTATCAAAATAAATAAATTAATTTAAATTAATATAAGAAATATTAAATAAATATATTAAATAAAAATATATAATATAATTAAAAAAATCAAATGTACATAACATAACTAAAATAAAAATTAAAATCTTATATTTAAGTCTATCCCTAGTTACTATATTTTATTTCATTAATGTTGTCCATTCATCCAATCATAATCCTAATTGAAGAAGGAAATTAAATTATAAGAGGAATAAATAATAAAATTAAATTATATTTTGAAAAGAATAAAGAAAATCAAATATAAATGATAAAATTATTATATAATAATGATAGAATAAAATATAAGTATAAAAATTAAAATAAAAAAATAAATAAATAAATAAATAAAAAACTAAAAATAAATATAAACTAATTTAAATATTTAAATTTAAATTGTGTATAAAAATATTTATGAAAATAAAATATGGTACTAACAAATTATTATTTGAAAATTAGTAATGTTTTTTTTTTTTAAAATTAATTAATGAAATGGCCACCTAATTTTTCTGTCAAGAAATATATTATTCCAACGCCTAAAATTATGATGCGCTGTCCGAACATGTGTTTTTGGCTGGCTACCTATATATAGAAAACATGAGAATTTCAGTACCGATTCTATCAATTAATAACTTAATCGCCATAATAATATGGCTGTTAGACACATGAAAATATAAAAGTGTTGAATTGTAGATAGCAACAAACCAATTAAAAAATAAATGAAATACTAATAGATCATCATTTGGTGGATTTTTTTTTTGGGTTTTTTTTTTTTTTTTTTGGTTTGAAGTAGTACTGTATTTTATATTTTGTATAAAACTGAATTTTTTTTTTAAGAAGAAATAAAGGAATGAGAAAGTGATATTTAATTTATTAAAATAACGAAAATTAATAAAAAAATACAATTGAATAAAAAATATAATTATAAAAAAAAGTCCTTTATAAAACTAAAAAAGAAACATTTAAAACGTCGGAATGAGAAAAGTTAATCGATTATTTTAAAATAGCGTTTCATCTTAAAATTAAATAGTATTTTTAAATACTGTTTTAAAATTTAACTAAAATTAAAACGATGTTTTAAAATTAAATGTCAAATACGTAAAGAAATTCAAACACTACCGACATGCTTCGGATTGCATTAGGTTACATTCTGAATCATTTTAAAACAACTTGAAAATGTCTATAAATATCCGTTTGGAATCTGCTTGGGGCTTGCAATATCTTTATCGAGAGAGAATTGGAAACCAGACAATTTTCAAAACTCAACCTAATGTTGAAAGTTACATGGTTACCGAATCCAAATTCGGTATTTCTTAGAGGTTGAATTTGACTTTTTGAATTTTTATTTTTACTAGTTTTACGATTCTCTTTTCAACATGAATTCTATTTTTTTTAAATTTATTTTACACTAAAAAAATCTAATGTTATTCTCAACATTATCCAACAATATTATTATAACTTTATTATTATCAATATCCTAACCAAACGAAAATGGCTACGGACAACTTACTTTTTCTCAATTACCAGAAAAAATGCTTGAACCCACAAGGACATACAATTTTTTAATGGATTTATGAAATCACCAGCTAATTTTTCTATAAGTAAATATATTTTTCCAACACTTTCTATTATGGTACCCGTCCAAACATGTATTTTTGACTGGCTATATATATATAAAAGAAAACAAGAGAATCCCAGCACCGATCCTATCAATTAATAATTTAATCACGACTTGTACATGTTTGTCCATGTTTCAATTTTTAATAGATGTATTCGCAAGATCCTCAAGTACTATAAACTCCCTACACTAACACTTTCAATAATCGTAATCATTCTCACATCAATAGTGTACTTGATGAGTCGTCCAAGGAAAATATACTTGGTCGACTTCGCATGTTACAAGCCTAATAAGGCCAATATGTGCAGCAAAGAACGTTACATGGACGCAGTAAGTCAAATGGGTTTTTACACCGAAGAGAGTTTGAGATTCATGAGAAAAATTCTTGACAAGTCGGGAATTGGTGATGCGACCTATGGGCCTGATGGGTTGATGGACCTTCCTTCGAAAACCACAATGTCTGCTGCCAGGAAAGAGACTGAGGATGTGATTTTTGGTGTTGTGGAGGAGCTTTTGAAAAAGACAGGTGTCGACGCCAGAGACATTGGGATTCTGGTGGTGAATAGTAGTTTGTTCAATCCGACGCCGTCTTTGTCCGCTATGGTTGTCAATCGATTTAAGCTTAGAGGGAACATTTTGAGCTATAATCTTGGTGGTATGGGTTGTAGTGCTGGACTTATCTCTATTGATCTCGCCAAACAACTATTACAGCGAAACCGTAACACGTATGCACTAGTAATTAGCACAGAGAACCTGACATTGGGTTGGTATGAAGGCAACGACAGATCAATGCTCGTAACCAATTGTTTATTCCGAGTTGGTGGTGCAGCGATTCTCTTATCGAATCGATCATCTGATCGTAATAACTCCAAGTATCAACTTCTTCACACCATTCGGACTCATAAAGGAGCTGACGACAAGTCCTACAATTGTGTCATGCAAAAGGAAGACGATACCAATAAAATCGTAGTTTCGCTCTCGAAAGACTTGATGTCAGTAGCTGAAGATGCCCTCAAAACAAACATCACCATGTTAGGACCACTAGTTCTTCCGATGTCCGAACAACTATTATTTTTAGCATCAATTATTGCTAAGAAAGTCTTCCAGATAAAGAAGATAAAGCCATATATTCCTGACTTCAAGATGGCTTTTGAGCATTTTAATTCATGCAGGAGGGAAAGCGGTGTTGGATGAGTTGGAGAAGAGTTTAGAGTTGTCGGAGTGGCACATGGAGCCTGCAAGGATGACTTTGTATTGTACAGATTTGGAAATGTTTCAAGTAGTTCGTTGTGGTATGAATTGGCTTACATGGAAGCTAAAGGAAGGATCCGAAAGGGTGATCGAACTTGGCAGATTGCATTCGGGTCGGGTTTTAAGTGTAATAGTGCGGTTTGGAGAGCATTGAGGAATGTTCATCCTACTCAAGAGAATAATCCTTGGATGGATGAGATTCATAACTTTCCTACTCATATTCCGAAAGTTGTATCAACCGATGCTTGACTTTTTCATATAGTGGTTTTATGTTTTTCCGTTTGCAGTGATTTAATTACCTAATTGAGCTTGTACAATGACGATGAATAAAGTGACAAAATTGAAATAGGAAATGTGTTTGCCTTAATTGTTTGTTGGGAACTATTTTGAAAGGGCCATCAAAAGATTGAGTTTTAAAAATAGATCCATTCTAAAATTATTGGAAAAGTAATATTTCAAAACTTTGTTTTCCCACTATAGGCTGTTTTGACTTATTTACCATTATAATTTAAAATTGAACTAATAAACCTAAATAAAATTTAGAAAAAAACTAAGAAAATTTAACCATTTTCTCTTTATTGAACCCTTGAAAAAAAAAAAAAAAAGAAGTGTTTTTCTTCTTTAGATTTTGATTGCAATTCCAACGGCCATTGACGACGACATCAACGACTCCAACAACAATGTCAAATCTGCAGCTCTCCGGAATGATGTCGTCAAGCAGTAGTCTCTACTGCTTGACTAGTAGAGGTTTCAAGAAGAAGAAGGTCGAACTCATTCAATTTTGGAGGAGTTTTGTTGCGGCGACGATGACTAAACTGTACAATTTCAATATCAATTTGAATGAATACATGGTAATGCTTCAGAAGCCTCTCGAAATTTGATTTGCGAAGTCTGCTGATGGCAGAATCTTCGTTCATGCTCTCAAAAAAGGGGTAATATTATTGAAATTGAACTGATTCTTGATTCTGATTGATTATTGTTGAGATTTTGAGGAATTATTGTGTGATTTGATGTTCTGTAGAGTAATACGGAGAAGTCCAAGCTATTTGGGTTAATCGACGTCACTCAAACTGTTCTCAGACCTTAATCCAGGTATGTAATTGGTTATTGATGCCATGAATTAGATGTTGTATCGATGTAGAAGCAACATTGATAAGTTTCTAATTTAGGGATTGCAGTATGGTTGTTTTCATCAGTGACGAAGGCATTGCTGATAATATTAACAACTAATCAATTTGAATTATTGGTGGAAGTGCTCAATTATTGTGTAATTTTTTATAATCGTAACTACAATTTGTGTTGTGATCAATTATAGTTTGAATATAACGTTAATGAATTGATATATAGGATATTGAATATTTCAGTTCTGTCTTGTTTTTGTTGATGTAAATAATATTTGATGAACACTCAATTGATTTGAATAACTTCTATTTCTTATGAGGAAGAATAACACACTACAAGATTTTTGACATATGATAACACACTTACAAAAACGTGTATTGATTTATGTTGCCATAAGTCCCCTATAACAACATGTTCTAAATGTATATTGCTATAGGAATTTTTAACAACACAAATTTAAATATATTGTTAAGTATCGTACATTAGCAATACAAATTTCAAGTTGTCAAAGGTCATTATATTTAGCAGCATGAAATTCGTGTTGTAGAAGAACATTACATTTAATAGGGAAGAAAATGGAACTTTTTATAAATGGTCTTTTAAAAGTTTAAATTTTAAAAATAGGCCAATTTTGAAATGCTTACAAAACTAATCTTTGGAAATCAAATTAAAAAACCAAATGAAAATTAGAAAAAAATAATAATAAAAAGTAGTATTCCTACCCCTTTGCAAACCTAATTAGATTTTAACCCTTCAAAATCGATTAACTTTAATGATTTTCTTCTTTTCCATGATTTCATATTTTCTACCTTTAACGACTTGTGACTTGGATTCTAACACAACCATTGACGACTCCATTAGCTTCCGTCTTCAACTTGTTCTTATCCAATTTTTATCGTTTCGATGTCACATCCGTCTTCAACCAATTCTTCGGATTCAATGATATGGAGAAACTGCGATTGTTGGGCAGCCGAAAGATTGCCACGAGTAACTCATTTTGAAGGACCAATGGTAGTTCTCCATGCACTACTTAACTAAAGGGAACGAACTTAGTTTCGTTTGTACCAGGGATTCCTGGTTTAACTGCTAGAAGATGAAGCTGCCAAAGAGTTGTGGGTATAAGTTTCGATTCTCTCATTATTTTCCAGTTTTCATCCTCTCTAATGGTATTTACATCCCTATTTAGATTTCAATATTCTAGGTCATAGTAAGTTAATGGATGTTTCCTGCTAAATTGATTTGATGAATGTTTAATGTTGATTGCAATTTTGGTTTTGATTTTTCTCTCCATTTTTTTTATAATATGATTAAACACGTAATATGCATATTAGTGTTATACTTCACTGTTATTTATTGGTGTATTTGTTGGATTGATGCTTAATTGCTTTATTTTGTTATTTTCTATAGATTATGGATCATTTTGCAGATTGTAGGATTTTGAGGGATTTAAAGAAAAAAATACAACTCAAGTCAAGAAATCACTTTTAGTGATGAAGACTAAGTCAAGCTCTGGCGGATGGTTTTTAAATTTCAAATTTAGAAACCATTCATTTATATTTTTAAGAGATTCTATGGACATATATTTTCAAATCTCATATTTTACTTTATCATTTGAACTGCACATAGTTGTATATTGCTTCGGTAGAGGAATAATGATAGTTAATCTTTCTTTTAATTTGGTAATAGGGTTTTAATTAATTATTCTCTGCTCTCCTTCTCTATTTTTAATTCTGTTAATACGTACTTTTATCAAGGTCTTGATGCTGACTATAACCATAGTCAGTTAAGCCTACATAATGTAGTAGAGTCTGAATGTTGAATTACATGTTATGAGATATGTTTTTAATTATTTATTTTTATTAGTATTGATTTTTTCTGTGTTTATTGGCTTTTGGTGGAAATAATTTAATTTATTTGTTTATTAATTTTGACTAGTTAATTAATTTAACATGTTAATGCCATGTTAGTCAAGTTAATTAAATACGTAATAGTTTGATTAAATTGTCACAAGTAGCGATCAGTATAATGTGTTGTATTATGAAATATCACAATCATATTTATACAAACACGCAGGTTAATTTGTTATTATGAGTCTGGGTCATTCTAGGTCTTAAGGCAGTCTAAAGCTGAATCTTTCAGGTGCTTGTCGGGATTGCTATTAGGCTAGGATTGATTAAAAGGCGCTTTTCTTGTCAATCTAAGATTTATGGAATGACTAGGTAGTTAGGCGCTTCGTCGAGTATTATACCTAGACTTGCTGAATCAAAATGACTTATCTGAAATTTCAATGATCAATACTGTAATTTGAAATAGGCTTTACTAGATTGATTTCTCTACTTGCTTACGAATTCATTTTTATTTTCAACATTTGAATTACCTTAAACAAACCTTCACAATCCCTCATTTATTTTATTTTTATAAAATGGTTCAATAATAAATTAAAATTTTAGTTTATTCTTTGTGGATTCGACACTGCCTGTATTTACCACAAAACTACAAGAACACTAACTTTGACGGTTTCAACACCCATCATAATACAATTAATATTGTAGGTTATGAATGTCGAATGCTGATTAATTTTGCTTTAGTTTTTTTTTTTTTAATTTAAATTTCATTGATCCCGTCTCTTATGCTTTCACCAGATTGGACTCTTATTTGCTATTGAAATGATAAACTTTTGTTTAATTTTGCTATCAAAATAAGTAATGATATGTTGTTTAACGTTAATAATATTAATTTGTTTAGTACGGATATTGAAATTAGTTTTATTCTAATATTGAATTGATATTACCAATTTGAACTAGAGATTTTTACTTTTGATATTGATGGATAATATTTTGGAGTTGATCTTGATCTTGTTATTATTCTTGTTTGCTTTTAGGGAAATGATAGATAAACTAAATTCTAAATATTACTTTTGATATTAAATTGATATTATTATTGTTTTGTTGATTTCAATTTTGCTTATGAGCTTACTGATTTGATTTTAATTTATTAATTTTTTCCAAAAATTAAACAATTTTATTATATTTTCTTATATAGATTGTTTCTATTATTTGTTAAATTGATTTTGTTTTTAATTAGTTATACTATTTCCTTTTTAAGTTTAATTGGTTTGATTATGTGATATAAGCTGTTTCATTTTTCTTATTAAATTGATTTGTTCTTAATTGATTAGACTTTTTTTTTTAATTTTGTTTAATTGATTTGATTATATTTTTTAATATGAGCTGAATTTTTATAAGAATATAACCAGTGATGGAGCTACGCGGCTGGCGAGGTCATAAGATTTTAATTATCTATCCCGTGTAAATGCGGATGTGAATGATCATCACACAAAATGAAATATTAATTAATTTATTGGATTCAAAAATTCAAATAATTAGATAATTTAAAATGGAGAATATGAAGCTTGTTTTAAGTCTTATGTTCTAAGACTAAATGTCACGATATTTTTAATTTGGAGTACTATTTAATTTTGACAAAATTTGTTGTTTTAAATCAGGCGTTAAAAATAATTATATGAATAAAAGGAATACAAATATAGTTATTTAAGTTAAAATTATTTCTTGTTTTTTCAAATGAACTATTTTGTTATTATTGAAATAAAAAGAAATCAAAACATTTATCATATTGATTTATCATTCGTCATTGTGGTGATATTGTTGAGAGAGATTTCTTTTGGAAGGATTTTTTTTCTTTTGAATTTTGATATATTACCTAATTATTTATTTAAGAAGGACTTTATTATACTAATTCAACTTATTAGTATTTTGAGTTATCTGAGCAATTGGTTATGGAGGGAGGGGTAAGAAATTGAACAATAAATCTAACTAAACCCTAGATCATGTAAAAATCAATAAATCTCAGAAAACCCTAAATTATGTAAAAATTACTAAATCATCAAAATAGGATTTGAAGAGAAATCAATTGTGTACTGACATCATCATATGGTGAATTTGGAGATGACGAACCGTTGGTTTGTGATCTTCCAAGAATACAAAATGAAATTAGAGGAAGCACTACAAAAGGAAAGTAATGTTTTTCTTCTAGTATTATTTTCCCAGAGAGCATGACCATATAAATTCCTAACTGCATAGGTTAATTTCTATTTCGATCCTTCAGCAAAATAGAAATTACAAAATGTCTCTACACTTTAATTCTTATAACCATTCGACACCTTAATAGTCAATAATCCAAATTTAGACCATAAAATTAATTGACTATATAATTTGACCACTATGTGTATTCTATTTATATATTTTGCTCACATTTAGAATATCAATTCTAACAATCTCCCACTTGGGCTAACATATGTCAAATAAAATACATACACCTTAAATGAGCTCAAACACAGTCACACAACGTATCCATAACAATCTCGTCCATTAGCTATATTGATAAGGAACTAAAGGGAAAATTGGCATTTTTCATTACTAAGTCTATCATTAATCACATCACCCATACCCCCAAACGACATAGATTTATTATAGGAGTGTAGCATGTGAACTGCATGCAATATTATCTAATCATGCTTATTTCCAACTGGTCACACTAAAGTGAGATCAAACACAAAATAATAGAGTGTAATAAAGAACAAAATGAGTACTCCATTCCATGTATAAATAGAGTAATAAAATATCCAAAATAAGAAATGGATCATTCAATTATATATATAATTACCAAACTCCCACTAAAGCTAGACAATTTTAAACAATATGATACCCCCATGAGTAGTGTGCTCATGAAAAACTTTTGGTATTACTGCCTCAATAAGCGGATCCGCAATCACGGAGTTTGTTCTTATATGCTATATGAATATTTGTTCACTTTGTACTCTTTCCCTCACATCTAGAAACTTAATTTTAATGTGTTGCGATCAAGAAGAGCTCATGTTATTATTGGAGAACAATACTGCTGATTATTGTAACAATAGAAATTTATTGGCCTTTCAATACCACCAACTATACGAAGCCCTGTGAGAAGGTTTCTGCCAAATAGCCTGACAATATGATACTCATATGAGTAGTGTGCTCATGAAAAACTTTTGGTATTACTACCTCAGTAAGCGGATCCGCAATCATGGAGTTTGTTCTTATATGCTCTATGGATATTTGTTCACTCTGTACTTTCTCCCTCACATCTAGGAACTTAATTTCAATGTGTTGCGATCGAGAAGAGCTCATGTTGTTATTGGAGAACAATACTGCTGAGTTATTGTGACAATATAACTTTATTGTCCTTTCAATACCACTAACTATACGCAGTCCTGTGACAAGGTTTCTCGGCCAAATAGTGTAATTTGATGCCTCGTAACTTGCTACA
The DNA here is from genome assembly GCA_031304145.1 of Cardiospermum halicacabum. Classification (NCBI taxonomy): domain Eukaryota; kingdom Viridiplantae; phylum Streptophyta; class Magnoliopsida; order Sapindales; family Sapindaceae; genus Cardiospermum; species Cardiospermum halicacabum. The sequence goes on from CM062397.1 coordinate 10,273,563, forward strand.
AATTCTACTTCCAGGGTTGAATTAGTTATAAGAGTTTGTTTCGCACTCATCCAGGAAATAGCATCACCAGCCAAAAGATAAATGTAACCTAGTGTGGATTTTCTACTATATTGGCATCCAACAAAATCAGAATCAGAATACCTAATGATCTTAAGCTAATCTTATCTCTTATATCTGAGCATATGTTCCTTAGTTCTTTGAATATATCTCAAAACTCTTCCGGCTGCCTTCCAATAATCCATTCCTGAATTACTTATATATCAACCTAATATGCCAAATATAAAAGTAATTTCTGGACGAGTACAAACTTGACCATACATCAGACTCCGAACTATCGATGCATATGGGATCTTTTGCATTTTTTCTCAAGTTCACCCTTAGGACACTGATCAAGACTAAATTTATCTGTTTTAGCGACTGGGGTATATGGTGGTTTGCAATTTTGTATACTAAATCTCTTGAGCACTTTCTCAATATAGTTCATTTGTGATAATTCAAAAATACCTTGAGAACGATCTCGATGTATTTGAATTCCTTATACAAAAGAAGCTTCACCTAAGTCTTTCATTTTCAAATGCTTTGAAAGAAAAAATTTGGTTTCATGCAACAAGTCTTTACAAATAGTAGCAAGAAGTATGTCATCCACATACAAAACCAAGAAGATAAACCTAGTCCCACTGAAGTTGTGATACACACAATTCTCTTATTATTTGTCTCAAAACCAAATGAGATAACTACTTGCTGAAACTTATAGTACCACCGAGGAGAAGCTTTCTTGAGCCCATAAATGGAATTTTTTAATTTGCATACTAGTTGCTTTGGGTCTCCAGACACAAAGTTTTCTTGTTGCTCCATGTATATAGTTTCATTAATGACGCCATTAAGAAACACAGTCTTAACATCCATTTGATGAAGTTCAAGATCAAAATGTGCAACTAAAGCCATGATTGTCCTAAAAGAATCCTTTGAAGAAACTGGAGTGAAGGTCTCTTTATAGTCAATCCCTTCTTTCTGAGTATAGTCTTTAGCCACAAGAAAAGCCTTATATCTCTCGATATTACCTTTAGAATCTCTTTTGGTCTTAAATATCCATTTAAAACCAATAGGTTTCTTTCCTTTAGGTAATTGAACAAGATCCCATACTTGATTGTCTTGCATAGATTTATACTCTTCACCCATTTCCTTCATCCACTTATAAGAGTTGGAACTCTACATGGCATGATAGAAACTGACTGGATCATTATCTACCATGTCTACAATGTCCTCATGCTCCTGAAGAAATACTAGATAATCATCTGGAATAACACTTCTTCTCTCTTTAGTGGACCTTCTTAAAGGCACGGGTTCTTGAGGTTGTAGAGATTGATTTAGAGGAAGAATAACTTCTCCATCTTGCTAGAGAGGTTGTCAACATTGTCTTGTATTGGAACTTGAACAGTGACAAGTGCAGGAACCTGAACACTACTAGGAGTGATGACAGAAATCGATACTAAGTGTTTTTGACTCGATTCAAGAATCGATACTAGGTGTTCTTGATTCGATTCCCCCTCAAAGACAATGTTTCTTTCTTTATTTCTGCCTCTAAACTCAACACCCTCAAAGAATGTTGCAATTCGCGTCCAAAAAATAGTTCTAGTAGTGGGGTTATAAAACTAATAACCTCGTGATCGCTCAAAGTAACCGATAAAGTAGCTGCTAGCAGTTTTAGAGTCTAATTTCCCCTCATTAGGCCTATAAGGCCCATCCTCTACATGACATCCCCAAACATGAAGATGCTTAAGGCTAGGCTTACGCTCAGTCCAAAGCTCATAAGGTATTTTTGCAACTGCTTTAGTTTAGTACTTTATTGAGAAGATATACTGTTGTTTTTAATGCTTCTCCCTATAGTGACTCAGGTAGTGATGAATAACTTATCATACTTCTCACCATATCCAAAAGAGCCCGGTTACGTCTCTCAGAAACACCATTCATGCTAGGTGTACCCTGCATTGTGTATTACTATATTCTACTAAGAAAAGTGCAAAAGGTCCTGGACGCTATTCACTTGAACCATCATATCTACTATAGTACTCACCAGTACAGGCAAATCTAACATGTTTAATATTCTTTTCGAGTTGATTTTCAACTTCAGCTTTATAAGATTTAAAAATGTCCACAGAGTCTGATTTTTCATGAATGAGATATAGGTACCTATAATATGAGTAGTCGTCTATGAATGATATAAAATATCTTTGACCATTCCTAGTTGCTATTGGGAATAGGCCACAGATTTCTATATGTATCAATTCTAAGACATTGGATGATCTGATGGCACCTAATCTCTTTTGTTTTGTTTGTTTTCCTTTAATACACTTAACAAAAAAGTTTAAATCTGTGTAATCTAGTGTATTTAAGATAGCATAAGACACAAGATGCTCAATTCTAGATTTGGATATGTGACCCAAACATCTGTGCCAAAATTCAGCTGAGTTATCCATATTCAGCTTCCCTTTAGTACATCTAGTAATGACTTGCAGAGTTTCATGATAACAAGTATCAATATCCAACATATATAAATTATCACATTCATTTAAGAAATCAGTACCCAAAATATTTGAATCCAAAGATAAACTAAATAAATTGTTTCCAAAAGTACAATTAAAACCAGATTTGTCCAAATAAGGAATAGAAATCAAATTCCGTCTCAAAGATGGACTTACTAAAGTATCTATAAGATCCGAGAGATAACAAGTTCTCAAACATAATCTAAAATGTTATATTGCCTCAACTTCCACTGGATCACTTATTCCTACATAAACGTATCTTTCACCGTCATTTGGCTTTCGGTAGTTCAAGCAACCCTATAATGAAACCCTTATATGAGTGATAACACCAGATCCAATAAATTTTTCTAGGAGCTGAAGTTAAATTAACTTCAAAATAGACTAAAACATGGTACTTACCTTTGTTGACATGATGTATAGCGTATTTGGGACAGTCCTTTCTTACATGTCCAGCCTTATTACCAAAAAAAAAAAGCATTTTGGTTCTTTAGGGTTCTTTTGCTCTAGAACAACGACAACAGTCTTTTTAGTAGTCTTACTTTGAAATTCAATGGTGAGGAGGTGAAGTTTGACATTGTCAAATCCATGCAATATCCTTTTGATTTTCAAGAGATTAATTGTGTAGAGGATATGCAATATGAGGAAGATGCTTGTACTAGAATGACACTTGGTACGGATGACCCACTTTATTAGGTTTTGATGAATTCTTAGGATATTGATGATAAATAACAAAATGAAGTGAATGAAGATCTTAAGTATTTGATCCCCTTTGAATTTTTGAACAATCCACACATAGAATCATCAAACAAGTCTTTGATTCCTCCATTTAGAAACCACCTCAACTAGAACTAAAAGCAATTCCTTCTCATTTGAGTCATGCTTTTTTAAATCAAGTGACTCTACTTTACCTCTTATTATGTCAAATCGGTTGAATAGGAAAGAAGATGAACAACTTCTTGAAGTTGTGAGGCGATATAAGAAAGCTTTGGGATGGAGCATTGCGGATGTAAGAGGAATCAATCCTAGATTTTGCATACAGAAAATCATTCTTGAAGATGATTTCAAGTCTACCATTTAACAATAAAGGAGACTCAACCCAACTATAAAGGAGGTTATGAAGAAAGAGGTAATTAAACTCCTTGTTGCTAATAAAATTTATCCTATTTAGGATAATGAGCGGGTGAGTTCGATACAATATCTACCAAAGAAAGAGGGGATGTGCATAATTAAGAATGAAAAAATGAATTGATTCCTACTACAGTGATTACGGGATAGAGAATGTGCATTGATTATAGATTGTTGAACAATATTACTAGAAAGGATCATTTTCCACTGTCATATCACTAGTAGAAAATAGCCCATAAGTAACGGCCACAAAACTTTTCCCATTATGTACAAACTGTTCCCCTAAAATATGGTAATGGTTTTAATACTGTAGGGAACGCATTTGTAATCGTTCCCTATACGACTTTTTCCGTAGGTTTTATGAATGGTTTTGCCTAATATAGGAAACAATAATATAAAAACATTCTTTATAATGTATACTTTTGAGAATGATTTTTCAGAATCCTTTAGGGAACAGTTTTTAGGGTCCTTTTCGACAATGGTTTTAGGAATCCGCTAGGAAATGGTTTTAGGAATCCGCTAGGAAATGGTTTTTTGGGACCTTTTAAGGAACAATTTTGTATGACCCTTTACGGAACGATGTTTTTATGACTCTCTAGGGAACATTTTTTTTTTTAAGAATATGAATTCTATTTCGGTGCAATAATAACAATATGTTCAGCTATAAAAAAATTTAAAATTTGGCTGCAATATGAATTTTCTTTAAACTTGCTACAATATGAAAGTTTAAAAGATGCCAATAATTAAATATATTAATCAAAATGATAAAAAGATCAAAATACAGTCATTCACATATTACACAAAATAAAAGCAGTTCCATGTTTATCCCACAAAATTGAGTATCATTTTAAAGAAGCAAAACTACACAAAGAATTGAAAAATGAAAAATTGAAAGTAAGATTTTAGAGAATCATTTCTCCATTTATGTTGCACCATTTCCTAGTCCATCTTGGATCAGTATTACCATTTTCCTTAGGATTAAAATGTCAGCTGCAGTGTAAAGATCACTGCATAAAATTTCTTTTGGAAATTTTCATTCTCTTTGATTCTTGTGAGCCTACTAGAAAAATCTGCAATATATATATATATATATATATGGACAATAAATTAATAATCAATCATTGTAAGGAGATCAAACACAGATATGAAAATAGTTATCCTAGACAAGCATACAAGTAGCTAAAAATATTCGACTTCTTTACAATATGCTCATTATATTATGTTACAAACAGAATCAACATATATCTTTTACAGTGAAGAGCAACAATAAATTTAAGAAAGAGCACGTGTACATTTCAATTTTTTAGGCTGCTAAATAAATACTTTAATAAAATTGGCAACCTTCAAATGACAAGTAACATTCCCGTTCATCTTCTTATTGCGAATAGCAATGAATGTTAATCTAGCTATATCCTAATAACATAGAAATATTTATTAGCTACAATAAATATTTATTAGCTACAATAATAGACAATTATGTAGTCTAACTAATCAGGAAAGTGTTCTAAGCACATATGTACCCTGAGTATTCATGTATGCACTCGAGTTGGTGTATTTGTTCCTCAAACAGATTTCTCTTCCAATATAGGTTCTACATATTGCCCAACAAATTCCTATATAAGCAAATAACAATAGTTTAACTAATCAATAGATAACCCAAAAGATTAAAGCAAAGATGGCACACACAGTGAATAAAAAAATGAACTTTTACACAATGTAATGTACAGTTTAAAGTCGAGGATGCATGTAGGTGAGATATTTACTTGCATAAAACCATATATTTTAAAATATAAAACTCCAATTGGTTCCTAAAACTTACTAACCCATTTCTATCTCTAATTTATTTTATAATTATTTTATTTTAGAATAAAAAGAATAATAGATGATAAAGATAATCAAATATACACCTAAAATTATATTGTGAAGTATAAAAATACTTTAAAATACCTAATATTTAAAATATATATGTTTATAATAAAAAAAATAAAAATAAAAATACAAAAACATGTAATGATTCTACTTATACCCTGTATAATTCGAAAACTTTGATTTGAGGATCAATAGAGGTATAACAAAACATAAATTTTACCTGCAAAACCAAAATTAAGTCATGATCGATTTCACAAATTTGCATATTTTATTAATTAAAAAAAAAGTCATGCCTTGTAATTGTCCAGTAAAAAGTTAATGAACTTAGCAATGAAGGAGAATGTTTCAACCATCCGTCTGACTTGCAATAACCATGTCTCATTCATTTCAAACTCAGACGATGATGAAATCTGAACGTTGACCACTTAGAGTTTGGTAGTACCTTCAAAACTAAGCCCACAAGGATTCTATCGTCTCTAATTGAAGAATATCAACATAGGTGCAGTCACATTTATATGTTCACAGTTCTTAAAATCTAAAACTATAAACGATACCAAGGTTGGAGCACTTAGTTCAAACAATGCACGCCAACAAATTCCTTTAAGGACATGATTAACTAATAACAGATGCTTCAAACTTAAGCCTATAAGTATAAGACTATTCTCAGGTGAAATTGATGATGACATTTGCAGAGTGGTAATACCTTAAATTCTCAACACCCAAAATCATCCTAGAACCATTTATAATCTCTAACTACAAGCATTGCCCCTTAAGTTCCTTAACCGCTCTAAGTCAAAATCTAAAATTTAACATCTTCAAACAAAATTAAACAATTCAATAAGAAAAAATTACATACATTAATAATAACACCCCAATCTATTAAAAAATCAACAAGAGCTGAACAAGGTCGAACAAGACACCTAAAGTCAAACCCTTCATCAAGAGCTCTTCTCACAATCTGTCTACCAAGAGTCCCAGTAGCTCCTACCACAAGTATACTAATAGGTCTCACAGGTGTATCTAGACCCTTCAATGACTGTGTAGTAGCACCACCACTACCTCCAATACTCGCACTACATATGAATCTCACCAATCATTATTCCTGACACAATCTCCCTTTAATCAAAATAGAAACCAACCGTTAGAGACAGATGATTGACATAATTGAAATATGTTGATGATTTCGTTACCTGTGGAGAGGTCAGAGGAGAATAGAGGAAGAGATGAAGAAACGCTCCAACACCAGGAGAGAGCGACATGGCGGTTTGAAGAAGTGGTGACGATGTGCGTAGGGACTCTAATTACCATTTTTTAGGGTTTCGATGAGCGACTGAGAGAGTGTGTGTAAAGACGATAATGGAGATGAAAGAGGAAGGAAATAGAGGAAAATGAGAAGAGAAAGAAGTGACACATGTATATTTCAATTTTTAAGCTCATATGAAATCACAAAAGACGACGGCGTTGCAAATCACAACTATGAAATCAGCTATGGAGAATCAATGACCAAGTGAAGACAAAGGCTATTGTATTTCGTTATCTTTGACGGAGAAAAGAGAGCCATGAACCAAAGTGGAAATCATTAGTGTGAGAAGACAACGGCAGATATGAAATTAACTATGGCGTTGAATGGTGACAGTGGGCGAGTGTAAAGGTCAGTGAGTTAAGTGTCTGAGTATGAGGCGTGTTTCAGTCGTATAATTGAAATTATAAAAACCTAATAATTGAAATTGATATTTGGGCACTTTTAGTGAAAAATAATGGGAACCGTTGAAAACCGTTTCTGAAATTTTAATAAAATCGGTTTTAAGTTATTTATAGGATACGATCCAAAACCGTTTCAATAAAAAGAGGATTTTGGAATAGTTTTCACTTTTTTTTAGTATGGTAGCAAAACCATTTTCGAAAATGAGTTGTGGGAATAATTTTTCATATTCTTTTATGGTACAGTTTAAAACTGTTTCAATTAATATGTTGTTGCAACGGTTTCCGGAGATCAAATATAGTACAATTTCAAAATCGTTCCTAAATCATGTATAGTGAACGATTTTCCTTTCGTTACATTGTACGGTTCGAAACCGTTCCCCTTAACGAGTTTATAAAATGATTATGAGAACATTTTAAAAATTGTTCCTATACATTCTATAGGGAATGGTTTTCTAACCGTTATAAATATATCTATTCCGAAAGGCCTATTTTCTACTAGTGTATATTCATGAATTATTAGATAGATTAGTGAGTCACTCTTATTTTTGCTTTCTAGATGGGGTATAGTGGTTGAAATGAACTTCCTATAGCCCTTAGTGATTAAAAGAAGAGCAATTTTACATGTTCATTTGGTACTTTTTCTTATAGACGTATGTCATTTGGGTTGTGTAATGCACCTAGCACCTTTCAAATGTGTATGATGGCTATCTTTTCCGATTTTTTTAGGTAAGTTTTGAAAAGTTTTCATGGATGAATTTTCCATTTATAGAGAGGATTTTGAGAGTTGCTTACACCACTTAGGAGAAGTACTTAGGAGATGTGAGGAGACCAATCTTATTTTGAATTAGGAGAAGTGCCATTTTATGGTACGAGAGAAATAGTGCTTGGATATGAAGTTTCTTCTAAAGGGTTAGAAGTTGATATGGCTAAAATAGAAGCCATTGAAAAACTACCGCCTTTCATTGATCTGAAATGAGTGGGAAGTTTTTAAGGACATGTGGGGTTTATAGGAGGTTCATTAAGGACTTTACTGTAATCTTTAGACCTCTTTGTTTACTCCAAGAGAAAAATGTGGTTTTTGAGTTTAATGATGAATGCTTAACATCTTTTGCTTTGTTAAAAGAAAAGTTGATTGCAGCTTCTATTATTCTTCCTCAAGCTTGGAGCTTCCATTTGAATTGATGTGTGATGCAAGTGATCAGCCGTTGGTGCGATTCTTAGACAAAGGCATAACAAAAAATCTTCCATATTATATACTATGTTAGTAGATCTCTCCATGAAGCTCAAAAGAACTACACAACAACAGAAAATGAATTACTTGCTATTGTGTTTGCTCTTGAAAAATTTAGATCTTATATTATAGGATCTAAAGTCATTATTTATACGGATTATACAACTAATAGATATTTGTTCACTGAGAAAGATTCAAAGCCAATATTGATTCGCGGTGTGTTATTGATGTACGAATTTGACATTGATGTAAAGGATAGAAAGGCTAATGAGAATCAAGTGGCCGATCATCTTTCCCGGAGTTTTGTTGAAGAGGCTAACCCTCAAGTTCCTGTCAACGAAAGCTTTCCAGTTGAGCAACTACTAGCTAGTGCAACAACTTTATTTCCATGGTATGCTAATATTTTTAATTTCATTATTTGTGAGGTACTACCCAAAGATCTTTTGTCACGTCCATAAATTGGGCCAAATTAAAACTTATTTTGTTATTTGACTGATTTTGAAAATACTTTTGAAAGTGGGAAAATTTTTGAATTAAAAGAACTCTGGTGGGCTTGTTTACAATTTATCTATGGCTAGGTGAAAACCTAGGTTACCACACCAGCAATCATTCAGCCGCCAGAACCCATTTCTTCTTTTTTTCCCCTCTCAACTTTGAAAAACTCAAACAGAAAGTCTCTTTCATTATTACATTGGTTTTTGCTGTCAATTCAAAAGTTTCCTTTGAACCTGTGTTCGAGTCTAAAGGAGACGGAGTAGGAGAACGTCAGCCGGAGTAGTCTTATTTTTGGATTAGCGTATTCGATTAGTAGCCATGTTTAAGCCCTCACTTATGTCTATTAATGTCTGTTTTGTGTTGCATTAATATGGACTAAACTTAATGTATCTTAAATTTGAATCTGGACTCTGTGATATGTTTATTGCTATGAAACTGTTGTTCAACTTGCTGATAAATGGCTATTATGTGAACTGATGCAATATCTGTTGAATGTTGAAAGTTATACTCTGTTATAATATGAAAACTAAGCCCTGTCTAAAGTATGATAGTGATAAGACCGGCATGTCGTAGGGATATTAGATGTATACATCGATACGTGAAAAAATACAGGCCTTGAATGCCTTCTGGATGTGACGAAATCAGGCCTTGTTACCTTCTGGATGTGATGACATCAACTTTGTCTGGAGCTTTGCTCAACCTTTCTGGGATTCTTGATCCATTTGTCTGGAGCTTTGCTCATAAGTAAGAGGTTTATGACCTATTTTCTGTTCTTGATTTTGTTATCAAACTAAAGACAGGCAAATATTCTGTAATCTGATGTCATCTGTGTTTAATAATAACTTGATAAGAAATCTTTGAAATTTGATGCATATTGAACGCATAATCTTGCATCATCTATTAAGTTCTATAACCTGCATGACAAGCTGATATACTCTAGTATATATTTCTGTCATTCTCTGAAAAATCTGATGTCTGATATGTAATCTGGTATATGATCTGCAATTTTGAAATCTCAAGTGTACTCTAAATTGATATTGTTTGATGTGTTGTTTTGGTATTTTTGAATTGCTTACAATTATTGGGTTAACATGCTGCCTTTGGACTGACTATTGCCTAATTGATTAATTTGAAGAAGATTTAAAAGTAGAAATTAAAACGAACTAGACTTAGGCGAAATTTTAATTACTCAGCCTAAGTACATCGCCAAAGCTTAAAGTAAGGTAGGCGACTCATTCTATCCTTCGCCATTGTAATCGCCTATTTGCAGGCAAAACTTTGAACACTTGCCAAAGTATATTGCTAAGCTAAGTAATAAGTTGGCAACATCCTGTGTCCATCGTCTATAAATCTCGCCAAAACTTAGACGATACCCATTTTTGAAGTTAAAATCTCGCCAAGTTACTTTGCTAGTAGTTAGGCGAAATCTCCTTACATTTTAACTCTTCACTAATTGCCTTTGCCAATATATAGGCGAAACAGTGTATTAGTCGTTCAATTTTGCTAAATACCTCGCCAAAATTACTAGACGAGACTTTTCCTTTTTAAAAATCATTGCCAAAATCCTCACTGAAAAGTAAGGCAAAATGTTTTTATGTTGCCAAATGAGTCACCCAAAAGTGTGGCAAAATGTTTTTACATTGCCAAATTCCTCGCCTAGAAGTAAGGCAATGTGTTTTTATGTTGCCAAGAACAAGTCGCCCAAAAATCAATTTCAGTTTGAAAAATCATCGCCTTACAATACCTTACCTAGAAGTGAGGCTAAATGTTTTTATATTGCCAAGCAAAAGTCGCCAGGAAATTCTCATGGAATTAATTGTCGCCAAACACATCGCCAGATTGAGGCAACATGTTTCAATCTCGCCTAAAGTGTTGTCAAAAATTGAGACGAAATACCTTTATGTCGCCTAAACGTTTCACCATAACACTTTTCTTCGCCAGTCTTCTTCCAGACTTCTTCCTCTTGATTTTCCCTTTCCGAAAAGATATCATAAGCGTGATTCGGACTTAAAACGAATAAGTTATGACTGCTTTAAGTTTAGAGAATTTTCAGGGTATAATTAATCTGTTTAATCACTATTGATGGTAATAGATTTAATTGTTACTCCTTAAGGAACCTAATAAGCTTTAGAACCTTTCAGAGTTGTTTGAATTCCTCTATTTGCTTCTGATTCAGGCCTCTGGATGGTTAGGTAAGCTGCATATATTGTGTGTTCATGCTTAATTGTTAATTCAAGAAGCATTGTATGTGTGTGGATGTTGGGCATTGGCTTACTAACCAGACTTCGATAGTCTGACCCTGTTGTTTCTTTATTTTTGTTTTGTTTGTTAATTTTCCTGATCGGGATGGAAAATGCTGAGTTCAGGCAGTCAGGTGGAATAGCAAGACACACATATATCACTTCACGCATCAGTTATGACATTGGTTTTTAGATTTGCTTCCGCTTATATTATATATTGAACTTCTAAGCTTTATTAAACTATTTCAGTTGTAACCATATTTTGAAACATTATGTTTTCGATTCCTAATGACTTTATATTTAGATGATTTTAAGTTCAGTCTTTGATTAAGTATCCAATTTATCATTTCATTCTCATATTTTACTATTACAGTAATATAAGTTTTGTTTGGATATTTGATAGTTGTTCAGTATATGTATATGTATATTATGTATGTTTTCTGTCCTGACGTCCATCTCTCTGCATTTGTCTGTAAGGCGGGGGTTTGGGTGTTATATCTTTTATGTAATCAACAAAAAAATTCATCCATTAAGTCAAGTGATACATTTGGGATGAACCTTATCTTTTTAGGCATTGTGCAGTGACGTGTGTCGAATCCGCCAAAATATAATTCTTGTAAATAGTAGTATAGTGAAGTAGGATCGAATCCACAGAGAACGGTAAATTGAAATCAGTAATGATGGCGACCAAGTTATCAACAAAATAAATAAAATGTGGGGGGTTGGAATATTGAATCAAGATACAAATTAAACTTAGAAAAGTAATCAATTGATGGAAGCAATCCAGCAAAGTAATTCTAACCCTTTACGTGTTGATCATTGAATCAAATAATAAATTACATCATTCAATAGACATAGTTATGATTGTTGACTCAGCACCTAACAATAAATCTTCCCTAACTTATTAGAATGATTGGACTCAGCGCCTACTAACTAGCCACTAACCTAAACTGTAGGTTGCACTAAGAACTAGGAAGACCTATGCCAATAACAAATAAATCACTCAGCGCGCTTATTTAATTATGACCACGGGTTCTCATAGCACGACGTATCACGCTGCTATCTATATCAATTAAATTAAACATGCACGATTTAATCTAATCGAGTAGCGGGATGCTAGAATAACCAATTAATTAACTGATCACATTAATCAATAATATAAAAGCACATTCAACCTAAACCAAGTAAAGCTGAAAACCCGTAGATGCTGAATAATATAAGCAATGAATAGCAATTCTCACAACGAATGTAAAAGAAAGAAATTACTTCACTGGATTATAAGAGTTTAGCTAGTTGTGGGCACAGTTAACATCATCATTCTGGAATTAAAAATGTACGTACAAAAATAAACCCAGAATAAAAACTCAGTGGATACAGAAGATAGAAAATCTAACCTCTCCTATTCTCATTCTATCTCAAAACTAATATAATCTCATAACTAAAGTTTAAAAATCAAATTCCTAAAAAATCTAAATTGAGAAATTTGAATAAAATCTAAAAATGTTGTTCAAGTTGAATTTTGACTTCTTCAACATCCATTCCTTATAAAATTGTCCTTTCAACCCTCAGATCTTCTCTTAATTGCAAAATCATCTCCAATCTGCACAAAATCACAAAATAAAGGAATTAAGTATCAAATCCTTCAGTTTAGTTCAAAATTAAGTAGGAAATAAACATAAATAATGCATAATATGCACCCAATCATGTAGATCAAATATTAAAAGATGCATCCCTTAAGAAGAGGTTGAGGAAATATTAAAGAAGTGACATGCATCGGAGTATGTTGGCCATTTGAGAGGAAATAGAACTACGGCTAAGGTACTTCAATGTGGTTTTTATCGGCCAACCTTTTTTAAAGATGCTAATGAATTTATTATAAGGTGTGATAGGTGTCAATGTGTTGGAAACGTATCGAAAAGGTATGAAATGCCTTAAAATGTGATCTTAGAAGTTGAACTTTTTTATGTTTAGGGTATTTATTTCATGGAACTCTTTCCTCCTTTTAACAACAATAAATACATTTTGGTTGCGGGTGACTATGTGTCTGAATAGGTTTAAGTTAGAACTAATCCTACAAATGATTCTAAGGTTGTAGAGAAATTTTTTATCAAGAACATTTTCACTTGTTTAGGAGTCCGTATGGCATTGATTAGTGATGATGGATATAATTTTTGTAATAAATTTCTAGAAAAGCTTTTAGCTAAGTATGGATTGAAACATAAGGTGATCACACCTAATCGCGCTCAAGCCACTGGTTAAGTTGAAGTGTCAAACAGGGAGTTAAAGAGCATACTTGAAAAAACGGTTCATGTCACTAGGAAAGATTGGAGTTTCGATCTTGATGATACACTTTGGGCATATGGAATCGCTTTTAAAAGCCTTATAGGCACATCTCCATATAGGCTACTTTTTGGAAAAAGTTATAACTTGTCGGTTGAACTTGAACATAAAGCATATTGGGCTACTAAATATTTAAATTATGAACTTAACAGTGTAGGTGAGAAGCAACTTTTGCAAATTGATGAGCTTGATGAATGGAGAATGGAAGCTTATGATAGTGCTAACATTTACAAGTAAAAAATGAAATTGTTGCATGATAAGAAATTTGTGCGTTTGTTCATGACCAATTTGTGTTATTGTTCAATTCAAGACTTAGCCACTATCTAGACAAGCATAAATCTCGTTGGTCAGGACCTTTCTAAGTCATAAGAGTGTCACCGAATGGTGTGGTTGAATTGCTTGACCTAAACTCAAATTATACTTTTATTGTGAATGGTCAAAGATTGAATCACTATTTAAGTTGTGACATTGTTAGAGCAAGGTAACTTATTCCTTTGCAAGATGGTTGAGTGATTGAGCGTTGATTTCATGGGTCGCTTTACGGTGATCCATTGGAAATAACACTTGATTGACGCTAACAACACAAAACAAAGAATACTTTTGATACACAATACTTTTGTGTATCTATTGTACCTAAATTGCCTTGTTGTTGAGTGGAATTTATTTTGATTCATAGAGGTCATAAATCTTTGGATTTTGGAAAATTTTTAGCTTGGAAACAGCTCATGAAAGTGTAAAAATGTGTCGTTACCAAACTACCAATTCGATATGCAGTTCGACATCTAACGTGAACCGAGACATGAAATTTCTTCATTATTGTTATGATGAATTCTAATTCGGTATCTAGTTCGGCCTTTATTTTAGGCAAAAAACATACTTTTTCATTTATGGTTTATACGGAAAAACAATTTGGTACGCATACTTAACTCGGCCAGAGAAAGGAATAATTTTGATTTAACTTTGCCAAGTTAAATTTTGGTGAGGATTTTGGCACGCAATGCGGAAAAAGACGACCAAAATAAAAACTCTTTATATCAAACTATATTTCGGTATGCAATTCGTTACTCAACGCAGATAGAGACATTCAAAATGATTCTCACTCTTTTACCGAATACATAACTCAGTAAAGCTCAGTGAAACTCGGTAACATCATATTTTTAGAGTAAAAACAGAGTGAACACTTTGCCTCTCACATTTTCACGCTTTACTCGATTTTAAATCTCATCTCGGTTAGGGCTCTCAACTCGGTGTTCTTCAATATCAAGTTTGTTCATCTCTTCTCTCTCTCATCGTTCATCAAGTAAGTACCCTCTCACTCGTCCACTTTGTTGAACTTTTGAAGAGATATTAGGGTTTGAAATGGGAGAAAATGTAAGAAGAAGATTGAATTAGTTTTAATGGTTGGGTGTAGCTCGATTAAAGAGAAAAGGATGAGTTTTAATTGTTTGTGTTGATTAAACCAAGTTTGGAGGATTGTTGTTGATTGATCAAATGGTTAACCTTAACTCTATTGTGTTGTTTGATTTTGAAAAATGCAAGACGAGACATAAAACGCATTGTTGTTATATTGAAGCAAAGCAGAATACTAATTGTGTTGATACTCTAAAGCAGAATACTAATGTGTTTTCAAATTTCATTTTTTAGTGTTTGTTTATACTTGAATATATTGAAGCTATTATTGATTTTTTTTGCGACTCATTTTGAGCTGATTAACATGGTTGCCTAATATTTAATTGTTCATTTAATTATTGTTGAATTGTTCTGCTCTCAAATGAGCCTTGGTTTCTCTAGTGATACTTGTTAATGCTTTGATTCTCTATTGAATGGAATGGAACATAATGTTAAGAGATGCTTATGGAATGAATTTGTGTGTTTTAAGAAGCTTAAATCTATTTTCCTTCTTTATGGGTGAGCTAAAATTCCTTGTTAAATTAGTATTGAATAGAGCTCATGAGTTATACTTGCTACTAATTTGTCTTGTTATTCATTTGGTTATTCTCTATTTTTGTAGCAATGGATATCCTTGGTAAACGTAAAAAAACGCACAGCTGGAAGAACAAGGAAAGGATAGAGAGGGCAAAGTTTGAGAGGTCTACCTTCTAGATCTCCCTCTCTACCTCCTAGATCTCCTTCACCACCCTCTAGATCTCCTTCTCCACCACCTATTCATCATCGCGATCTTTTCGGGAAGAGGCTTCTTATTGCGAGAGCAATGGACATTGCTATATTGAGGGACTCACAGATTCTGGGATGGATTACGATTAGGCATTGGGTAAAGTTGTTAACACTTCGAGTGATTGAGACGTTAGTTTATGAATTCTTCTCCATTGCCTAAGTTAATGACCTCTATTAAGGTGTTATGGTGAGAGGTAAGATACTTCTAGTCACCCATTCTATCATTACTGAATATTTAGAGATTATTGAACCAAATGTGGAGAGATTTAATGTTAGGGCCGATGAGATCATTATACCTACGTTTCATTTTCTCAAATATAGGAAATATAGAAATTCTAGGTATGGACCAACCATAATTCAATATGGTGAGTAGGATTTGGATGTAGCTTACATGCTTGTATGGGCTAGGTTTAGTCTTCTTCCTGTTGTTTCCTCAAATAGTATCTCCAGAATGAAATTAAGTTTTTGACTTGTTTGTTAAGGGGGTGGCCTATGAACATAGGAGGGATCATATATCATGTGATTTGTGGGAACTTGAATAGGTTGGATAGATAATCATCTAGTACTACACATTTCTTGTTGTTGCCTACTTTGGTTTCGGCTTTGTGCTCATTAGCAGGTGTCCCTACTTTACTAGGTGATCATTTGCTTCCAACAAAGGAGATGTTGGACTTATTTTCATGGAGCCATATGATGGGTAGCCGTGGTGAACGCCAAAAGAGTTTGAGGAGACATCAAGAGAGTGGTAATATGAGTACTCCACCGCCATCACCACCATCACCACCATCTATCTTATTCAGAAATCCACCCTCGAGTTCTATTCCTCCTTAGCAAACTTCTTTAGAAGAGGAGTTTTAACTACACTTTAATGATTTGAAGAAATCGATGGATTAGAAGTTTGATAGGATTAATGAGAGGTTTGATAGAAGTGGTAGAAGGATGGATGTTTTAACTTTTGATATTTATAACTTGAGAGCTGGTTTTAATAGTTTCAGGGTTTTTTCTGCGCAACCAACTTCAACTACAACAGCTTATGCTTCTCCAGCTCACACTCTAATTACAAGCATGATGACTACTCCTTCATCACCTTGCACAGATCATATTCTATCTTCTTCATCGATGTCATCTAGCTCTTGGTGAGATCCACACTTTCCAGATGTTTATCATTTGTGATCTTATGCTTTCTTACTCTTTTCCATTTTTAATGTTGTTTGTGGATATTTTATTAATCTTTAGAAAGAGAACTGTGGATGTTTTTGTAGTGTTATTTTTGTTACTCTTTCTTATTTTTAATGTTTTCTTGTTATGTTGAAAGAGTAATGTGTATGATCATATTTGGGGTATTATTGTAAATTGCTCATCTTATTTTGAATGATCATTGGTATTAACATTTTGAAAGAGTAATGTGAATGAACAATTATTTCCTTATTTGATCATATCTTGAATATGGTGTGAAAGGTGAACAATAGCATTTTCAAGTTCTATTTAGATCTTTATCACTTCACTTTTGATGTTGAGAATGAATTTCAATTCCATTTCAATAGGTACTACTAACATTTAAAGTTGGGGTGATAAATTTGAGAGTTCATTGACAAATGATTAATGGATTGACTTGCATGAATTGGTCTTCAATTCAAATGAATATTTCTCTCTTATTCATTGATTACATATCTTTTGGAATGTATTACATTTTATTTGATACATTGAGGGTAATGCATATTCTTAAGGGGTGGGAAACACTTTATGTTTTATTTGGCAATTAAGTACCATTTAATATAATTTAAGGACCCTGATTATTTGCTTTTGTTTAACGATCATTTAAGAGTAAGTCTAAAGTTCTTTTCTTTTTTTAATTCTTCTTTTCATTTATTTCATTTAAGTACATTTTAGGTCATATATTGCATTACATATGTACATATAATGTGTCAAACATTGCATTTACATTTACATTTTTCAAGTTTAAGAACCTATGCATATTATTAAAAACAATACAATTATTTTCAAAATCTTTTAGAGGGAAAATTTTTCAAATAGGCCATTAAAATAGCTTGGTTTCATTTGCTTTATGAGTTTAAAGAGACTATGTTTTCTTGATTCGATTTTTGAAGGGTTTGGAATGAAAATTAAGGCTTCGAGTGGAGAAATTCCTTCTTGAGAGGACTTGAGCTTAAAAACATTACATATTTTTAGCGTGAAAATTCATTTCCTCATTCCTTGTTATACACTCTTATATCTAATGAATTTCTTTCTTTAAAGAAAGGGTTGTTTTAGGGTTAACTTGGAGCTCTTAAGCATTCCTCAAGTAGTATATTGGTTAGGAGATGGTGAATGTAGGTGAAATCAAAGAAATTATCTAACTTGGAGAGTGAGTGAAACCACTTAAAGAGTTTTGGCTTCAACAAAAACCTGAGATGCTATGTGAGTATCCCTTAGCCTTTTGGAAGCCAAACACTATAAACTTTCTTTGGTCCCATGTCCTAACCAAACTATCAAGTTATGAGAATCAAATTCTCAATCTTACCCTATTGGGGTTCAGGGATAAATGGGAGATCAAAAGTGGTAATTTTTTAAGGTATGAAAAAGGGAAGGAAAGAAAGAATTGAGGTGACAATTGTTGAAAGTATTAAAGAGTTTGGTGGTATTGAATAAAGAAAAAGATGCAGAAGAAGAAGGAAAGAAATGTTGTATATAGATAAAAAGGTTGTGGAAGTAGAAAAAGGAAAGGAAAGAATATATATATATATTATGAATAGTAAAAGTTGGAAATAAGAAAGGAGCAATAAAAAGTGAATAATGTGAATTGAATTTAGGAAGTAAAAGGTGTAAAACGATGGAGTTCAATTCATTTGATTTGAAGAAGTTGAGCTAGAAACATTATTAAGAGCACTTGAAGTGGATTTGGGAAGTGAGTGACGATGATTATCCTTTAATCTCTACTTTGAACCTTACATAAATTTTCCATTTATTATAGCTCTTAACCCCATCTACCTTTAATATATGCTAGTGCTCCAAGGAGAATCCAAGATTCGACTCACTCCTAGAGACCTCAAAATGTTATATAGTGCTTGATTGAGTTTCATTTTTCATGAGGTCTCTAAAGTTTCTTTGAATCGAAGGAGAATCTGAGATTTGACTAACTCCTTAAGACCTCTAAATGTTATATAGTGCTTGATTGAGTTTCATTTTTCATAAGGTCACTAAAGTTTCTTTGACTCGCTCTTGCGAAACACCATTATAACAATTGATTAGGTGCATAATTTTGATTCTTAAAGTGAATAGTGCATTGTGTGTGAAGCCTTTAGGTTCTTATGAGCTTTGATCTTGAAAAAAAATGATAAAGAAAATAAAAATTAGTGACATCTTGCGAGTTTGTAGTTCGAAGCTCATGCTCTTGATTGAATGTTATACGTTTGGATTTTGACATGATAGGTAATTAGTTAATTTGATTGACTTTAGCATTCATTGATAGCTTGTTGATTTTGCCTGCATTTGTATGATCTAACTTTGTTATTGCCTTGATTTTTTCACTTGATGTTGACTTTTCTCATGAAAATCGTTTATGGGTATCGCTCTAGGTAAGCCCTTAGGAGACACAACTCCTCTTTTAAAGTCATTTAAAGGTTTAAAGACTTAAAGTTTAGGCTAAAAACTTCAGTTGCAACCTACGAAAGTGGTAGTTATCCTTAACAGCATATAGAATAGTTCATTAGATTGTTTGTTTAATTCATTTGTATTATGTTTCTATTGAGTCAGGATGAGTTTATTGCTGATTTCTTGAGGACAAGTAATAGTTCAAGTCGGGGGTAATTAATGAGCTTGGAAAATGAATACAATTTAGTATGATTTCAATACAATTTCCTTTAAGAATTGCATATATTTGAGACACTTTTGCTTGTTTTTCAGGTACAAATTCTCATTTTTATATTTAAAGATATAAATAAAGAAAAGAGAAGGTTTAAGAGAAAAAAGGAATCAAAAAGAGGTGAAATGCATGAGAAGCAGGGTCACCAACCTGTCTACTAAACTACAATTTGGCATTGTATATTCCTTCAAAAGTAGTCTCTGTCAGAATTGTATACCGTGCTGTTTACCGAACTATAGCTCGACACTGAAGGATTCAAAAAAAAAAGTCTTTCTGCCCAAACGCACTTCCGAGCTAAGTTCCTAACTATAGATAGATAGATATTGGAAGATTAAAAGGAGAAAGCTCTCTGTTCGAGCTTGATGCCGCACTTGATAGTGAATTCTAGCCTGGTCCATAAGGTGAAAGAAAATGAATCTCTCTATCGAAATTAGATACCTAGCTCGATGTTGAATTATAGTTTTGTATAATCTTTGTCAAGAAATTACCTTCTCTATCCGAGCTTGACACCGAGCTTAATACTGAATTACAACTCGGTCTAATACATGTCCCGAAATGAAGCCCTCTCTCCGAGCTCATTACCAAAAGGGCCATCAAGTTAGAGCTCAGTCTAACATTAGAAGACAAATTGTGGTCTATGTCCGAGCTTCATACCGAGCTCTATATAAAATTATAGTTCGATATCAGTGAAATTTTAGAAAAAAAATTTTTGGAGCCATTTCGTGAGAGGTTTGAATTGTACTATAAATAATCATCTTAAACTCTAAGAGAGGGATCTTGGATTATTTTTTTGTGATATTCATACTCACTTTATAGATTAGCAAGAGAGAGAAATCACTTAACTCTTAATTTTCTCTCAAATTCAAGTTGATTTAAAGAGAAGTATGGATTTGAAATTCAATTCTTCAAGATCCAAGCATTCAAGCTCTAGATCCATCATCATCACAAGTTTAAACTAAACCTTCACTTTTACATTCATTTCTGCAATTTTGATATGGATTACTTGTTGAATTATACTCATAATTGTTTAGCTATGCTAGGCTAACTTAGTAGTGCTTGAATACTCAATGGATCTAGTTAGATCTTCTTATTCTTAAGCTTTTCTTGTGCTTAAATGGTGAATTCTTTCATATAGGATTATTTGTGTGTTAATTGCTAAATTCATTTCGCCAAAGTCAAGTGAAAGATAGATTTAGTCTTGGAGGAAGATAGACATAGCAATTTCATGGTTAAATCTAAGAATTGTGACTGATTAAAAGGAACTAGACATAGTATGTAACGTTCGGCCCCCACCCCCGGATGACCTGAGGCGCGGTGGTGTTAGGATGATTCCTGGTCATGTGGGCACCATGGTTATGGGATTTGTAATATTTAGGTCCATTATGTTTTACCTTAAGTTGGTGATATGTAAACTTAAGATGGGTTATAAGGTTTTGGTGGTGACACATTTTGAGGAGAGTAAATCACATCTCTTCAAGAGTATATTGGTCTACGTCATTCAAGTATTGGTTTCAAGAGTTCAACAAGTGAGGGATCGTGAGAGAGCGAAACACTTGTAAGGGGAAACACTTGAGTGATTGGTGAGAGTGTGGGTTATTCATTGTTGAGTGTTGGGTAAGTAGTGTGTACTCTTCTAACTCAATAATATTATCGGTGCCTCCATGGACGTACCCGCAATTTGGGGAACCACGTAAATCTGTGTGTCTACTCTTTCTGTAGGTTTATTATTATCCATTACTACTAGGATTTTATATTTGTTGTTTGTTTCCGCATTAGGTTAGCACAATATATTCTTGCAATCAGAGGGTTTTTCCTATCAGGTGGCAGGGTGCCACCTTGTCACATAATAAGTCTTAAGGCTGACATTAGCCCCACATGTAACGTCTGGCCTCCGCCCCCGGATGAACTCGAGGCGGGGTGGCAGGGCGCCACGTCATTCACAATCGGTCTTAAGGCTGACCACTAGCCTCACAGACCACCATTTGCTTTTCAGCATTCTTTGTCCTCACTCGCATGCGTTCCGGGAAACTTCCCAAAAAGTCATCAATCCTAAGATTGCTCCAAGTAAAGCACGCTTAACTTAGGAGTTCTCAAGTTCTGGGCTCCCGAAAAATAATATGCACATTGGTGATATGGGTAGCAATTCAATTCCTTTATAAGCATGTCTCAATATGCAGTGTTACAATCCACCCCCTTAGAACACAACGTCCTAGTTGTGGTTGACTGACATCATTCCCAGAATCCTTACCACAGCAAGAAAAATTCCTAGGGCTCTTATGTCCACAGGTGCACTCGCGGTCGCAGGGTTGCTCTGATACCATTTGTAACATCAGACCCCCGCCCCTGGATGAACCTGAGGCGCGGTGGCAGGGCGCCACGTCATTCACAATCGGTCTTATGGCTAACCACTAGCCCCACAAACCACCATTATACTTTTCAGCATGCTTTGTCCTCACTCGCATGCGTTCCGAAAAACTTTCCGGAAGATCACCCATTCCAAGATTGCTTCAAATCAAGCACGCTTAACTTTGGAGTCCTCAAGTTCTGCGCTCCCAAAAAATAATGTGCACATTGGTGATATGGATAGCAATTCAATTCCTTTATAATCATGTCTCAATATGGGGTGTTACACCACAGACTACTATTACACTTTCCAACATACTTTATCCTCACTTGCATGCTTTCTAAGAAACTTCCCAGAAGGTCACCCATCCCAAGATTGTTCCAAGTCAAGCACGCTTCACTTTGGAGTTCTCAAGTTCAAGACTCCCGAAAAACAATTTACACATTGATGATATGGGTAGCAATTCAATTCTTTTTAACCCTATCTCAATATGGAGTGTTCCAATCCACCCCCCTTAGGACATAATGTCCTCGTTGTGCCCATAATATTTCCATAATCTTTACCCCCACTAGGCGATTACCTTAGGCTCTTCTGTATACAGGAGCACCTAGCTATCACAGGGTTGCTCTGATACCATTTGTAATATACGACCCCCACCCTAGGATGACCCTAGGCACAGTGGCAGGACCCCAACTTGTAACATAATCGGTCTTAAGGCTGACCACTAGCCTGAATGATCACCATTATACTTTCCAGCATGCTTTGTCCTCACTCGTATGTTTTCCAGGAAACTTCCCGGAAGGTCACCTATCCCAAGGGTTCTCCAAGTCAAGCATACTTAACTTTGGAGTTCTCAAGTTCTGGGCTCCCAAAAAATAATATGCACATTGGTGATATGTATAGCAATTCTGTTTCTTTTAACCCTATCTCAATATAGGGTGTTACACAGTAAATTTTAATCCTCTTGTGTTAGATTGTGTTTTATTGATTTATCTACTTCAATCTATAGACATAAAATTGTTGTAGATGAAAAATTGATGTTAGAGTTTGAGAAACCTAATATTGATACTTGATCAATCCAAGCTATATTTTAGTGTTTTAGATGTTTGATGAAATACCTTAGAAAGTGATCAAGTGTCTATCTAGTGAAATGAGTGTGTAACCATGATCTCCTCATATTAATCGTGCAATTTCATAAGTGTGCATTTAATTTTCTAGTTGAAATTACATAATTGTTCATTATTTTTAAGTGGATGATCTTTTAAATTTAGAAGTACATTGAATTCTATTAACTCTTGAACATGATTTAACTATAATCTCTTGGGTGCATATTCGTAACCCCTATATGACGATAATATAGATATTGCTTGACAATTTGATATGAAGTTTTGAATTCATAGTCCAAGTTTAAGTATCAATGGACAATAAACTCCAAAATAAAGTCCCTTGTACAACTTATTTAAAATTAGGACAAATTAACCATCAAGTCACATAAAGCAAAATAACTAATTTAAAGTACATTCTTTATAGCAAAAGGTAAAGGTAATATCAATTCAGACAATTAGAGAAGCCTTATTTACCACGAAAGGAAATATAACATTCAATGAGTCTAGCAAAGTTAAGCTGAACCTGATCATGGAATAGGAAATCCAATACATAAGCCATTGGTGATCATCTATAGCAAACTTGGTCTCAATTGGTGTAATTGATGCAATTGTTTTAAAAAAATCCAACCCAAAGCATCATCATCATATTATCTTTCTACGTATACATTCATTACAATTAGTATAGCAAATAACAAACACAAAAGTAGTAAAAGCACACTCATAGAGGATGAATCAGACTAACCACAGGCCTACAAATCAAACACAGAAATCAAATTAGAGTACAGAACACTTCGGAATTGGTTATAGTTTCAATTGGCTCAAAATAATGATCAAATTTCAACTTCATGATTCAAAAATCTAAAATTGCGAAGTTAAAGTTCAAACATTGACACACAACTGCGAAAATGAAAAAAAAAATTGACAAAAATAGAACAAACCATGGAGGAGCAGAGCTTGTAAAGAAACCAGAACATGAGAACCAAGTGCGATGCTCCATAAGATGAGTTTTCATTTCTCGATTCTCTAATACATTCCTCTACCACGCACTTGCAGTAGAAAGAGTGTAAATGACTGACGATTTCATGAGCTGAGAGGGATTAGGGCTCGATTGTGGAAAACCAAAATTTTGGTTTCTTTATTTCTATTTTTTTCAAGTGTTCTCACTTTCGTTTTCATTGTATTTAGAGTGGATGAGCTATATGTCATATGTGGAATTGGACTCTTGACCTATTAAATTTAAGTGGATCACTTGATAAATCTGAGCCTAAACAAATATAACTAATAAATTATTATAAAAAAAACAAAATAAATAAAAAAATAATTAACATTATATGATATTAAACTAAAGTATGTATTATTGAATTTAAAAAATTATAATAATGATAATAACATTTTAAATATTATTTTATAATTTTTTAGTATTTTTTTAAAAGAAGATGTATTTATATATAATTGAAAAAAATTCCCATCATTTTACTCAACCTAATAAGTTTATTATTTGAAATTAATTTTATGCGCATATATTAAGCATATATAATTAAAATTATATTCCGATAAATAAATTATGAATAGTATTAAATAATCACCAACAATAATAATTAAAGATTATTTAAATTATGAATAGTAATAAATAATCATCAACAATAACTAAAAAAAATTATTCAAAATGTATTGAATTTAGATAATTTCTAATATCAAATCTAAAATTATTTTTACAAGTAACAGATTTTGTTATCATATGAACCTTAAATTGTATAAATAATTTTCATAGAGATTTTTAAATTTTAAAATATAACTGCTAAACTTCAATTGATAAATAATAAAATGTGAAAAATGTAAAATTTCTAAACAGTAATTCCAGTCCTTCTTTCCTATGATGATACATGTAATCAATTAAGGTAGACTAATTTCAAATTTAAATTTGTCACTTTATTCATCATTCTCGTACAAGCTTAATTAGGAAATTGAAATCACAACGGCGGGAAAAATCATAAAACCATTACATGAAAAAGTCAAGCATCAATTGATACAACTTAAAGAATACGAGTAGGGAAGTTATGAATCTCATCCATCCAAGGATTCTTCTCCTTAGCAGGATCAATATTCCTCAATGCTCTCCAAACAGCGCTATTACACTTAAAACCCGACCTGAATGCAATCTGCCAAGTTCGATCGCCCTTTCGGATCCTTCCTTTAGCTTCCATGTAAGCCAATTCATACCACGTCGAACTACTTGAAACATTTCCAAACCTGTACAAAGTCATCCTTGCAGGCTCCATGTGCCACTCCGACAACTCTAAACTCTTCTCCAACTCATCCAACACCGCTTTCCCTCCGGCATGTATACAAAAATGCTCAAAAGCCATCTTGAAATCAGGAATATACGGCTTTATCTTCTTCATCTTGAAGACTTTCTTGGCTATAATTGATGCTAAAAACAAGAGTTGTTCGGACATCGGAAGAACTAGTGGTCCTAACATGCTGATGTTGGCTTTAAGTACATCTCCAGCTACTAACATCAAGTCTTTGGAGAGTGAGACTCCTATTTTGTTGGTGTCATCTTCCTTTTGCATGACGCAATTGTAGGATTTGTCATCAGCTCCTTTATGAGTCCGAATTGTGTGAAGTAGTTGATACTTCGAGCGATTACGATCAGTTGATCGATTTGATAAGAGAATGGCTGCACCGCCTACGCGGAATAAACAATTTGTTACCAGCAT
The DNA here is from genome assembly GCA_031304145.1 of Cardiospermum halicacabum. Classification (NCBI taxonomy): domain Eukaryota; kingdom Viridiplantae; phylum Streptophyta; class Magnoliopsida; order Sapindales; family Sapindaceae; genus Cardiospermum; species Cardiospermum halicacabum. The sequence continues at coordinate 10,299,317 of CM062397.1, forward strand.
GGATCTGTCGTTGCCTTCGTACCAATTGGATGCGAGGTTTTCAGTGCTGACCACTAGTGCATAGGTGTTAGGGTTTCCCTGTGAAATATCAATTTACCCATTCACACACATATATATATATATATATATATATATATATATTTAATTACCAAAATTGGAATCGAATCAAAGGGGTGCCATAATTTAACAAAAAAAAAAAAAAAAAGCAAATATGTATGTATATATTACCTGCAATAGTTGTTTGGCGAGATCAATAGAGATAAGTCCAGCACTACAACCCATACCACCAAGATTATAACTCAAAATGTTCCCTCTAAGCTTAAATCGATTGACAACCATAGCAGACAAAGACGGCGTCGGATTGAACAAACTACTATTCACCACCAGAATCCCAATGTCTCTGACGTTGACTCCTGTTTTCTTCAGAACCTCATCCACAACACCTACAATCACATCCTCGGTCTCTTTCCTGGCATCAGACATTGTGATTTTCGAAGCAAGTTCCAACGCCCCATCAGGAAAATAAGTCATATCACCAATTCCTGACTTGTCAAGAATTTTTCTCATGAAACTCAAACTCTGTTCGTTGAACAAACCTAGTCGACTTACATTGTCCATGCAACGTTCTTTAGATAACATATTGGCCTTGTTAGGCTTGTAACACGCGAAATCCACCAAGTAGATTTTCCTTGGACGACAAATCAAGTACAATATTGATGTGAGAGTGATTACGATTATTGAAAGTGTTAGTGTAGGGAGATCAAGTAATGGTAGCCAAGCTTCACGTATTCATTCGCCATGTTTGATTGAGAATAAAGCTAAGTTATTGTGATTGACGTCGGAGGTGATACTTATAGTACTTCAGGATCTTGCAAATACATCTATTTTAAATAATTGATAGTCAGAATCTACATGTTATGTAGATTAAATTATTAATTGATAGGATCAGTACTGGGATTCTCTTGTTTTCTTTTATATATGTAAAGATTGCCAGGGAAAGACACATGTTCGGACAGGGAATCAGAAAAATAAGTACTCGAATCTTAATTTTATGAATACGAAAATTAGCTGTCTATTTCATGTATTAAATAAATAAACAAGAAAAAATTGAAATGAAATTCATTTGCGTATGGGTGGGAGCATCTTCGTACAGTATTTGAGAAAATAGAAATATTTTTAATCCCTTATTTTCTACGGAACTTTGATTTTTATATTATTTTTTTTAAATATTTAAAATTTAAACCAAATTTATATAAGTATTTGGTTTATTGTATAAACCATGCAACTATGTCTTTTTTGTTAAATCATTGAAGGCAAAATACTATTTTTCAGGTTATTAACACAACCTAACGAACTATATTTTAATGTTATGTTCTATGAATATTAGATTTTAGGATGGAAATTCAGATTTTATTTCACGATGTTACCTATTTTGTGTAGACACTACATTTATCAATACAAATGCACTCTAACTTCATTGTTTATATATTGCTTTGTTTTTATGGTGAGGCGGATAAATGTGTACTGTTTTAGGTGTTATTTATATTATATTGGGATTATGTGTTCTGATGCAAGCTGTGAATCAGTTTTGATTTCAAGTGTTTTTTATTTTTACTTTTAGTTGTATGATATTAGGTTTTTACTGAGATTTTTTATATAGTCGTGGCGTGAGTTTCGACCACAATCATGTTGGTTTTCATTTTTTCGTTAAAATTTATGGTTGAATATGGTAGGTTTTGTTAATAAAAGAGAACTGTCAAATCGGTAGTTTTCATCTTTGAAAAAAGATATTTATCAAATAAGAAAATAATAAAAAAAAAATTATTAGAAAATAATGAAACATTTAAGTTTTTCTACTTTATAAATCCATACCATGCATTAATGAATTATATAATCTTCCAAAATATGAGAATGAACATCATATTATCGTAATCATGTACCTACCTTACCATACCATATTTTAATAAATCATAATACACTCAATCCAAACATATTGTTAGGGGTTCATTCCAATGAGAACCACTTCTTCTTCTTCTTTTTTTTTTTTTTTTTTTTTAAGTATTGCAATTCATAATAACATACCGAACATTTTTGGGCGAGCGTATAATTCTATCTTGCCAAATAGCCTCTATATAGAATTTGAGAGTTAAAATACTTCCTCCGCTTTTTTTTATCTGCTACACTTGCATAGTGTTTACTATTCATTCATCAATTTTGTTTTCTGTATTGTTACTTACGTATAAAGAAAAATATATTCAAGTGGGATTTTGTTTTATTCGTCTTAATGTCTACTTTCTAAATATAAAATTTTTATAATTTTTAGTTGTATATAATTAAAGATATTTACCGTTAAAATTAAGTCTCGAACAGTGTGCAAACAGAAAGTGTAGTGAATAAAAAAAGCAGAGGAAGTAATTCATAATAGATTGCATCGTTATGAGGCATTCATTTACATTACATTTGTAGCATTCGAACACAATTTTTTGACATTACACGATTCATGTTGACTACATCTACACATCACAAGGGGTTTCGCCTGACTGTACTAAAATATCTTTGGCACCCTAACTTTAACTGTAACTCCTAAGTAGCCTTAACCCCTTTATCCATAGAACTTTGATATTATCCTTTCTCATATTCTTTTCGGATGTTTATCGAGTCTTTGGTATAGCGTTAGTCACTGTGGAGTTTTATTGCTGGGAAAAAGCAATGGAAAAAGCTTTAATTATCCATAGACTTATTCGTGGGGGTTTTGGTATCTTATAATAAAAGCTTTTTCAGTGAAATTGGTAAGGGAGCTCATTCTTAGTTTACCTTTTTAACTTCTTCCATTGCTTATGGATTTGAATACCATAGTAGTGCTCCCTTAGAAGCAACATAAAATATAAGTTTTTAATCTATTTACACAAGGATTTGATATTGGATATTCGACTTAAGTGTTCCTAATAGTGACAACTTAGCTCATACTCATAACTATATGTTGTGAATTTATTATTATTATTGAGGATTATAATTTATTTTTTACTACTACTACACTCTACTAATGAAGATTTTGGGGTTGTGAAACTAAAGACATGTATGAAGAGGATTCGCAAGGAGAGTCTAATTTGTGGGGAAGAGTAAATCCTTTTTCTCCAACACTTTTAAATGAAGATTAGATCTTGATTATAATATTCAGTTTACTTTATAAAGAGAACACAATATACAAATTTATTGTTAGCCGATATGTTATCTTTGCTGAAAACGGGTTTCTAGGTTTCTTGGATTTCAATAAGTACAGGCAGCTTGTTTTGTTTGATTTTGATATTCAAGCTACAATTTCTCTTAATAATTATAATGAGGATTCTAATCTAAATACTGGGGCAAATCGTAGGACTGGTATTGAATTTGAAATTGATGTTAATTTGCCAGATAATGTTAATAATGATATTGAAATTTCTGAAAAATCAACCTGACTTAGATGTAGATGAAACATACCATAAGCATAATCTAGATGGTTACATTCTGCGTAGGGTCAAGGAGAGAATGACTACTAGAATGCCATCCAGATATCATGATTATGTTGATACAAACTTAGTGATCTATGCTTTGAATTGTTCTACTGATATTAACTATGTTCCTAATTCTTATCGAGAAGCAATATCTTGTGCTGATTATATTAAATGGAAGAAAGTTATGAATGAAGACATTGATTCTCTTTAAAATAACAATACCTTGATATTAGTTATTAAGTCTAAGGATAAGAGGTTAGTGGCTTGTAGGTAGATCTACAGGATTAAAGAAAATTTGCCACTCTCTGATGATAATAGGTTCAAAGCTATATTTGTTGCTAAGGGTTTCACCTAAAACACTGGTGTTTATTTTTGTGAAATTTTTCCCATGTGGTGAGGTGCATAACCATAAGAATCATGCTATCACTCACTGCTTACTTCAATTGGGAGCTTGAGCAGAATGAAGTTAAAATTGCTTTTCTTCATGGCTTCTTGGATAGTGAGATCTTTATGGATCAACCTAAAGGCTTTTGTGAATCTTTATGATTTAAAAGCGTTTACTTAAAAGTTTGTATGGGATTAAGCACTCTCCATGACAGTGGAGTGAAAGGTTTCACAATTATGTGATTAAATTTGGTTTTAAAATAAGTATATTTGATGCTTGTTTATACTTCAAATTTGTCATGAATTTGTCCTGTATTTCTGTTATTGTATGTGAGTGATATTCTACTTATGAGCCCTAACATGAAATTGATTATGAAGTAAAATCTGGTTTAAGTAATGAATTTGAAATGAATGATTTAGGGGAAGCCTCTAAAATCCTTGGTATGAATATAACTAGGAAAAGATCAAAATGTATGTTGTGTATTGATCAAAAAGAACTACCTGAATAAAATTATGAACAATTTTAATATGTTTGAGGCAAAACCTAATAGCTTCCCTCTTGTTGGTAATCATAACCTAAATAGAAAGTTTCTTATAATGATTCCATTTTAGATAATATTCCCTATGTAGAAGCTATTGGCAGTCTGATGTATGCCATGGTATGCACCAGGCCTGACTTAGCCTATGCTCTCAGTATTTTAAGTCAATTTATGATTAAGTTAAGATAGGAACATTGGAATGCTATTAAAGGGGTTTTCAGGTATATTAAAGGTATATTAGACTATATTCTTGAATTCGATAAGTTTTCTAATGCTATGTGCATAAACGGTTATACTGACTCAGATTTTGTAAAATATTCTAAGAATTGACGCTATATTTCATCCTATATCTTTACTGTATATGGATGTTATATATCGTGGAAGTCGAAATTATAGTTTGATGTTGCTTCATCTACCACTAAATCTGAGTACATAGCCTTAGCGGAAGGTATAAAATAGGCTCTCTAGATTCAAGGGTTGCTCAAAGAAATTAGCTTACTTGACACTAAAGCTACTATATTTACAGATAATCAAGGTACTTATTACATAAGTAGAAATCTAGTTTATCATGATAGGACTAACCATATTAGTGTGAAATATCATTTTATCCGACTAAATGTGTTGAATGGTGCTTTACAGGTTGAAAAGATTGCTACTGATAAGAAACACTCAGATATGGGAATCAAGATTATGCCTGCAAGGAAGCTTCTATATTGTAAAAGTTTTCCGCACGTCAACCGAATCTAATATTTATGGAACTTGGACTAATGATGCAACTTTAGAGAGATGTTGGATGGCACCAGGATTAAAGATGAAGAACAATTTGTTATGATTTGTTTGTATAATGTAATATTAAGGGATGTTTGTTGTAATATTTTATTCTACCTTCTTTTGTATCTTCTTGTAATCTCGTAATCTGGTTGGGCTACCTGATTCGATCTTGGGCTCACTCTTTCAGGCTGGTATATGCCCAGACTAGTTGATAAGTCTAGAATTTACCTATATTTTAGTATATTTTATGAGCTTATAGGTAAAGAAATTGAGTTTAAAAGATGAGATATTGAATGGATTTCTAGTGATTCTAGACTATTATTTCTTAAGACAGGGACTTGGATGAGAAGATTTGGAAAATGAGCTAAAAACATGCAAAAATCAGAAGAAAGAATGACCAAAAAGAATTTCATCCAATGTCTATAGAAATGGCGAAATGGTTATGATGGAAGAAGAGATCGCCTAAGTATATTGCCACTTGCTGAAAGATGAAGGCGAAATATAAAAGACCTCGCTTTGAGATCAAAGTTACATGAGGCGAGTTAAAGTCTCCTTGTCTTCATAAGTCGCCATTCTTGGCAACATCTTTAAGCGCTGAAGGATGAACCTCGCCATGTTACAGGCGATAACTGAGGCTATATGATTGAATGTCGCCCAAAGATTAGTAATATTAAAGGCGACAGAAAAGGTATGTTGCTCGGAATGTTTTTAATGAAAGATTGAATTTGTGAGGAAAGATTATTTCGTTTAAGCACCAGGCGACATAAAGTGGAGATAAGAAGAACATTTCGTCTTAGAAGAAGCGTTGCATGGCAAATAAGTCAGCGATATTTGTGAAAGTCGTTTGAGTTCAGGCGAAGGAACAGACGACAAAAATTGAAAAAAAATGTTACTTCGCCAATTTATGTTTCTTTGTTGATTTTATTTCAAAATTGTCACAGAGCAAAACTCTATAAATAGGAGTTCAGATGAAGCAATGAGGACCTTTTGACATTCTGTTATTTTTGGACAAATTCTAGATTCTTCTACACGCTTATTTCAATGTTCTCAGAGAAGTTTCTTGAGGAAGTTTTGTACTCTATTTTCTATGATCATAGAGATTTAGCTTGAAGATAGTGAAGCAATAATTGTGACAGGGTCTAGCTTCTATCTTCCTTGATAAGATTTAGATCTTAAAGCATATTGATGATTATTTTGTGTTTTGATTGAATATGTTGAAGTAGATATGCTCGGCTAAAAGCTCTATTGATTTGCTGAAATCTGTTGTTGATTATCATTCTGATTGCATGATTCTAGTTCAATTATAGTCAGATTTACTTGATTTTCATGAACTGATTGAATTAAAAGAATGAGAGTTACGTAATATTGTTATTTTGAAGCTTGATTTAGACCAGAGATGGAAATTAAGTTTCAGATCTAATAACAGAGGATCGTTGTTCTAGAGATAAACAATAGATTTAATTTTCTACAGATTGTGTCTATCAATTATATAGATTGTAGTATAGAGATAGATGCATATGTGTAATTGAGATCCGTTAGATTGAATTGAGAGATCTTCTAATAGATCACTAATGATGATCTTGAGTGTAAATCTGTGATTACAAATTGAATCATGCATTACAAGATAATAGATAGTGGAGATTAGCAGATCAGCTCATTTACAGTTGAGATCATTTGCAGAACAGAGTAATAACTCATGTTTAATTTGAATGAATGTCATTAGTGTCCGTAAAATACAACAATTCCATGATTCTTATGATTTGATTTGTATATAGATTCTTTTAGCAATTCATTTCAAATCTTGATCTCAATTCTACTTCTTAGCTAACAATCCCTGCGGAGACGAAATCTAAAATACTACATTAGACATTGATAGGAGTTCTGTTTAGTTATTGTGATTTTATGTGTCAAAATTATCCTCATCACTAGTACATGCCATGTTAATTTTGGCTCCAACCGGATCCAGTGAAGATCCGTGTGTAGACTAGGATCCAGCTTCTAACCCTATTTATTTAAGTGTTCGTTTCTTCTCCCGATAGCTTTAGTGAGAAAATTACTCTCTGATTGTGACTCTCTCGCTCCTCTTTGTTAGGATTTTCTGTGTAGTCTGTTTCTTTATGATTGTTGTGCGATTCTTTATGACTTGCTCTTGCAAGATCTATACAGACTTTAATTCATAGTGCCACCTATCTCTCTATCATGCCGAGGTCCCGTGGATTAGTCATGGTGAACCAAGTAAAAGTTATTCTTATTTTGTGTTTTTAATCTTCATATGTTTTGCTCTTCGAGTTTTATTACTATCATTCTATTATAAGATTCTTTTTAACTAGATTGTTGCAGGATCTTTTGTTCTCTGAAAATACTTGAAGAAGGAATCAGGCTTTAGTTTTTCTATCTGTTTTCTTCTTTTTATACATTTAGTTCATATTTTAGACAATGATGTTGATTGCGCCTATGGGGTGCTAAACTAGTCTGCCCAGCTAAACGATTGATTTAATTAATTCGTGTTGTGAGATCTTTACTTCGTTGCTTTATCTTTTAATATTTGTGTAATCTCTGTGCCCATAGTTAAGGTCATTCTGTGCACATAGCTAAGGTCATGTTAGTTTGATTTAATTAATTGATTAAGCGCGCGATTGGTTAATTGAGTATGCTAATACACTGCATGTTAGATAATTCGTAATTAATCTAATCTAGGTAGTGTTGAGGTTTCACAATCATAGTTCAAGAACTGTCGTACTGATTCATTGGTTATGACCATAGGTCTTTTCTAGTTCATATTGCAATTTACGTGTTAGATTAGTGATTGATTCGAAGAGTTGTACCCGGTCAGTCTAATAACTAAGGAAAAGATTGGTTGTTAGGCACGTTGTCAATAACTATAACTGTGGTAATTAAATTCGATAGAGATATCTCTAGAATCAATGATCGACACATTAATTAAATGATCGGTTAGCTGAGTCTTTTAATATATTTGATTGTTAATATTTTGCGTTTTTAGCATTCAGTCCAATTCCACTTTTCAAACCCCCATTTACATTCTTGGTCAGTATACAATACATAATTGATAACAGTTCTCTATGGATTCGACCTTGTTTACTACAATCAATTTGTTGCTTATAGGATATTTAAATTACTGACGGACTCGGCACCCGTCAAATTTTTGGCGCCGTTGCCGGGGAACGGTTCTAATTGATTTTGTTTTTGTATGACCAGTTCTGATCGTATAGGAAACCTTCTATACGATCCTGAAATTGAGAGAATATTCAGAAGATTGCGTAAAGAAGCGAGAATCAGAAAGCAGACTCTCAAGATTCTACACTCTGTCACATCTGGTCAAGGTACGTATTTTGAAAATTGTTGCGATAATTTTGACCTAACTTCTGTCGTGCCCACAGCTGAAGACATGGCAGCAAATGGTCAACAACAACGAACGCTCAGGGAGCTAGGCTGACCACAAGCTAATCAAACCCCACTCTGTATTACTTACCCTGATACAGAAGGAACATTTGAACTGAAATCGGGTTTGATCCATCTGTTGCCTATCTTCCGTGGAGTCGAAAACGAGGATCCTCATAAACACCCGAAAGCCTTTCATGTCACTTGCTCAACGATGAAACCTCAAGGTGTTTCTGAAGAACAGATCAAGCTACGCGCATTCCCTTTCTCTTTGGAGATGCTGCTAAGGAATGGTTATTTTATTTGCCATCCGGATCAATCACATCCTGGAATCAGATGGTAAGAGTCTTTTTGGAAAAATTGTTTCCTGCCTCGCGAGCTGCGACACTCAGAAAGGAGATATGCAGCAGTAAGCAGAAGGATTCAGAGTCTTTACATGATTACTAGGAGAGATTCAAAAAGACCTGTGCAAGCTGCGCATAACATGGATTAACTGAAGAAGCACTGATCCTGTACTTTTATGATGGTCTCTTGCCCATGGAGAGACACATGATCGATGCAGCAAGTGGAGGATCCCTTGAAAATAAAACCCCACAACAAGCTAGGGATTAAATCTCTATGATGGCAGCAGCAGCCGAAAACCATAAATCTTGTCCAGAACCTTCTAGAGCTGCTAATGAGATAAGTAAGTCTGCCTTGTCAAATCAAATTAAGTAACTAACGGTTTTGGTTCATAAAATTGTTGCATGTAATGCACAAAAATCGCGCCCACAGATAAGGAGTTGTGGAATATGTGCTTCACCTGAACATCCTACCGATCCGTGTCTTACCTTACAAGATGATGCAACTGAAGAAGTCAATGTAGCGGGATATTATAGAGGTCATAGAAAGTATGACCCTTACTCAAACAGTATAATCCAGGATTACGGGGTCATCCTAATCTCAGATATGGGTCATCAAATTACCAACCGAGACAACCACCTCCTCAGAACCAACAGTCAGGTATGTCTCTGTCCGATATTGTTAAACAGTTAGCGACTAACACACAACATTTTCAACAGGAGACACAACAGAGCATAAAGAATTTAGAGAAGCAAATGAGTCAACTAGCCACTACTGTAGGCCGGCTAGAATCACAAGGAAAGCTTCCATCACAAACAGAGCTAAACCCTAAGAATGTTAGTGCGGTTACTTTACGGAGTGGAAAAGAATTGACAGATCATCATGCCTACGGCAAAGAAACCCTAACTGATCACTGTGCCCATAGTGAATAACAGAAAGAAGAAATCAACGTGGAAACCCTAACTCAAGGGAAGAACCATGCCCACAGCGAAGGGGTGTAAGTGGAAAAAAAAATCAACGTCAAAACTGATCGATCCACACTAGAGAAGCCAAAAGCCATAGAAATCAGACCACATTTTTCTGGTAGATTCAAGGAGTCCAAGAGAGCCAAGGAAGAGAAGGAAATCTTCGATACCTTCAGTAAGGTAGAGGTAAACATTCCTTTACTTGATGCCATTAAACAAATACCTAAATATGCTAAGTTCCTTAAAGAATTGTATGTGAATAAGAAAAAGTATAGCGGGTATGGGAAGGTCTTGATGGGGCAAAATGTTTCAGCTGTTCTACAAAAGAAACTACCCCCTAAGAGAGAAGATCCAGGTTTGTTTGCTATCCATTGTACTATTGGTAGTATAGAAATTCAAAGAGCAATGTGTAATTAAGGAGCTTCACTTAATGTCATGCTGTGTTCTCTTTATTCATACTTGCGAATGGGTTCTTTGAAAGAAATAGGGGTTGTCATTCAACTAGCTGATAGATCCCTAGTTTATCCTAAGGGAGTTCTAGAGGATGTACTTGTTAAGGTGAAGGGTTTAATCTTTCCTGCAGATTTTTATGTGTTAGACATGGGTGGTAATGATATTTCTACGACTCCTTCTGATTTATTGCTAAGGAGACCTTTCCTTAGTACTGCAAAAACTAAGATAAATGTTAAGGATGGTACTCTAACTATGGAATTTGATGGCGAAATTGCCAAATTCAATGTTTTTTATGCCATGAAACATCCTAATGATTTGTCTAGTATTTGCAGTGTGGATGTTGTAGAACCTTTTGTTCAACAATGTTTTGAATTAAGCAGGGAAGATGAACTAGAAGTGGTGTTGTGCAACAGTTTACAAACAGGAGATGAAAAGAAGGATTATTCCTTTGACAAAGTTCTGGTGGAAGTTTTGTATGAGTTGGAAACGTTAAATCCATGGGTAGGCATTAATCCAAATTTTGCTATGCCCACGACTAAACTTCAATTACCTTCAATTGTGCAGGCACCGATTTTGGAGCTTAAACCTTTGCCCAGTCATCTGAAATATGTCTATCTAGGCAATGAGGACACACTACCAGTGATCGTTTCCAACAAGTTGAGCATTAAGCAGGAAGACCAACTTGTTCAACTTTTGAAAGAGCATAAGGAAGCGATAGGGTGGACCATCAATGACATAAAGGGTATCAATCCGTCCACCTGTATGCACAAGATACTTCTAGAGGAGGATTGTAAACCAATTAGATAACCTCACAGACAGCTAAATCCTCCAATGATGGAAGTAGTGAAGAAGGAGATTCAAAAGCTTCTGGATGCTGGTATGATCTATCCGATCTCAGATAGCAATTGGGTAAGCCCAGCTCAGGTAGTTCCCAAGAAAACAGGTATTACGATAGTCAAAAGCGACAATGGTGAGTTGATACCCACTCGTGTCCAAAACGGGTGGCGGGTTTGTATTGATTATCGTAAATTGAATGCCTCGACTAAGAAAGATCATTTTCCCTTGCCTTTTATTGATCAAATGTTAGAAAGATTAGCAGGGAAATCTCATTATTGTTGCCTTGATGGTCTTTCTGGTTTTTGGCAGATACCAGTTGCACCAAAAGATCAAGAAAAGACGAGTTTTACATGCCCATTTAGTACATTCGCTTATCGGTGAATGTCGTTTGGGTTATGTAATGCTCCTGCCACGTTTCAACGGTGTATGGTTAGTATATTTTCCGACTATGTCGAGAGTATAATTGAGGTATTTATGGACGATTTCACTATTTATGGAGAGTCTTTTGAATCTTGTTTAGTCAATCTTGGTAAGGTTTTGCAGCGATGCGTAGACTTGAACATAGTATTAAGTTATGAAAAATTCCATTTTATGGTAGATCATGGTCTAATACTCGGTCACATTGTATCTGCACGTGGTATTAAGGTTGATAAAGTTAATATTAATGTGATTTAGTCTTTACCTTAATGTGTACGGGAAGTTCGTTCTTTTCTTGGACATGCAGGATTTTACAGGAGGTTTATCAAGAACTTTTCCAAGATTACCCAACCCTATGTAATATGCTAAAGAAGGATGTTACTTTCCACTTTGACAAAAGCTGCAAAGAAGCGTTCAACGTTTTAAAAGAGAAACTTATCACCGCACCCATAATGAAAAGACCTAATTGGGACATTCCGTTCGAAATAATGTGTGATGCAAGTGACTACGCCGTGGGCGCAGTCCTCGGGCAAAGAATAGGAAAAGAACCTCATGTGATCTACTACGCCTCCAGGACATTAGATAGTGCACAGTGCAACTACTCTACAACAGAGAAAGAGCTTTTAGCAATTGTTTTTGCTTTAGAAAAATTTCGTTCTTATATACTGTGTACTAAAGTGATTATTTTTTCTGATCATGCAGCTCTCAGATATCTGATGTCGAAGAAAGATGCGAAGCCCAGGTTAATTCGATGGATTCTCCTACTTCAACAGTTTGATTTGGAGATAAAAGACAAGAAAGGATCGGAGAATCTTGTAGCAGACCATTTGAGTCGGCTAGTCACTTCTGAGACAACTCAACCTTTAAACGATAAATTTCCGGATGAATATTTGTTCGCCATGGGCATGACCCATCCCTGGTATGCTGACATAGTCAATTATCTCGTTACTGGTAAATTGCCTTTTGAATTGAGTAGGGGTGAGAAGGATAAGATCAAAAGAGATTCTCAAAACTACGTATGGGATGATCCTTATCTATGGAAGCATTGCTCGGACCAGATGATTAGAAGATGCGTTCCTAAGGAGGAAACTGAATCAATTTTGAGATCATGCATACGGAATCTTTCGGAGGTCATTTTGGACCTAGAAGGACAGCCAAAAAGGTACTTGATTGTGGATTCTTCTGGCCCAATTTATTTTATGATGCATACATTTTTTGCAAAACCTGTGATAACTGTCAGAGAACAGGGAGCTTAGGCCGTCGTGATCAAATGCCTATGACTCCAATCTTGATAGTTGAAATTTTTGACATATGGGTATTGACTTCATGGGTCCTTTTCCACCTTCATATGGGTTTCATTATATTTTATTAGCTGTCGATTATGCTTCAAAATGGGTGGAAGCTAAAGCCACCCGGACAAATGATGCTAAAGTTATTGCAGACTTTGTTAGGTCTAATATCTTCTGCAGGTATGGTACACCTCGAGCCATCATCAGTGATCGCGGAACCCATTTTTGTAATAGGACCATCGAAGCCTTATTCAGAAAATATGGAGTGACGCACCGCACCTCCACCGCCTACCATCTGCAGACGAATGGACAAGCTGAAGTGTCAAATAGGGAGATCAAATCAATCCTTGAAAAGACAGTAATCCCTCCAGGAATGATTGGACTTTACGTTTGGAAGATGCACTGTGGGCGTATCGAACTGCCTACAAGTCGCCGATTGGGATGTCCCCGAATTGCATTGTCTATGGTAAGGCGTTCCATTTACCGGTTGAATTGGAGCATAAGGCATTCTGGGACGTGAAAGAGTGCAACCTGAGAACAGATGCTGCTGGTGAGCAGTGAAAGCTCCAAATCCAAGAGCTAGAAGAAATCAGGAATGATGCCTACATCAGAGCTCAGCACCATAAAGAGGCATTGAAAAGAGAACATGATCTTCATGTCTCTAGAAAATCGTTTTAGTAGGCCAAAAAGTTTTTTTGTACCATTCGAAACTTAAATTGTTTTCAGGAAAATTGAGGTCAAGATGGATTGGCCCTTTTTTTATTATTAACGTGTTTCCTCATGGTGCAGTAGAGATAAAGAGCATGGAAACAGGGAAGGTTTTCAAAGTCAATGGGCATAGATTTAAACCCTATTACGAGTGTTTCCAAGTGAACCTCTGTGAAGAATTTTTGTTGTGCCCACGACAAACTTTTGGATGATCTCACCGTGTCTAGCCAGAGACGTAAAACCAATGCGCTATTGGGAGGCAACCCAAAATTTCTTTTTACTATAATTATTATTTTTATTTTAGTTTATTTTATTTTTATTTTACTCTATTTCTTTATTTTTACATTTTATTTATTTTTATTTTTTTATTTTTATTTATTAAATATTAAATTAATAAAATAATATAAATTGCAATAATATAATTTTTAGAATTTCTAATTCTAATTGTTTTTCTTTATTGTGTAGAAAATAAAAACCAGAAAAGGAAAAGATTTATTATTATTTATTAAAAAATAATAAAAAAAATTTTTTAAAAAAATAAAGAAATATCAAAAATCAACACAGGTCGTGAACAGTGAGTAGAAGAACATGAACCCTAGCCGCCGCCGCTCATCTCCGCCATCGCCAATCCACAAGCCGCCTTCTCCAGCCATCGCCGCTCTTCTCTTCGTCACCAGCCGCCGGTCGCCTCTGTTTGTCGCCGACGTTCCAGCGAGTTTCAACCATCAACAGTTTCACTGGATCTCAGTCGCCGATCCTCTGCTCTTCTCCTCCGCCGACGATCGCTCCGTCGCCAGTTTCCGCCAACGATAGCGGCAGCAAAAATCTCAAGCGACTCCGACGTCTCTCCTTCTCTGGTCGTCGACAGAATCTTCTCCGGCCGCCACTCCATAATCGCCGGTTACTCTTTTGTCAGTTTCCGTCCATCTCCAGTCAGATTCTCCTGGTTCTGCAACTTCTAGTTTTTCGACAAAATCAGGTACAATTTTTTTTTCTATTTTCGGAATGGTGAAAACACACCAAGGTTCTGCACCTCCATCTGCTCCGGTTTCCAAATACCGGAAATTGGTAAAAATCGGTGATAAGCGTCCAGTTTTACACCAACTGCTACAAATTCTCAATTGGAAACCACTATTCTGAATGCTGCTCTAATATGTTTTTCCTACCTCTACCATTTTCACGGAAGTGTCTGTCTACATTTTATTGTTTCTTTTATTATTGATTTACATCCCATTGGCACAATGCATGTATAAGTGTGGGGGGAGGAAATTCGTTATTCTTTGTTAGGTTTACTTTTATTTTTGTTTTTATTTTAGGAAGTTTTTAGATTTTATTTTAGTTATTTGAATTTTTTGGGATTTTAGTTATTTTAGGGATTTTAGTTTTTCCTCTCTATTTCTTGCCTGTAATATGATTTTTGATTGATTTGGGAGTTTTAATTATGAAACTTAATTTTTGTGTGTACTTAAGACGTTAGCAAATGCTTCTAGAGCCTGTGATAATTTAATTTAGAACTCACTCATGCTAGATACTTGCAAATAGGGAGCCAGTTAGCTAGGAAATAATAATAGCAGTTCAAAAAAAAAAGACGTTGATCATGTGACTCAGTATCATCAGCTAGGATTAGTGGATCGGCGCTAATCTTCCTTAAGTCATGGTAGGAGGATTTTCCCCTATTAGGGCCGAATATAGTCCGACCAAAGTCACACATTCTTAGTTTTTCCATTTCCTTTCACTGGCCGGAATAGGTGACACGGAACTTGTTCTCCTTAAGTGGCTTCTGTGCGGAGAAGCTAGTGATTGGAAAGAGTTTAGTACCTTTTTAGGGCCGTTTTAAACTTGGAAATAACTGGGAGTGTTGATTTGAAATGTCTAGCTGGTTGTTTAAGGTTAAATTCTCTCAAAAAAAAAAAAACAAAACAAAACAAAAAAAAAACAAAAAAGAAAAAAAAAGATACCCAACCAGTGACTAATAAAGTTGTTTTATTTTGTTGACTGCTTTAGTTGTGTATAATAATTTGACTGTCTTTTATATTTGCTTGTGGCGCTGGTATATGTGGTTTCTTTTGCAAATTATCACTTGTTGTCTTTGCATCTGCTCTAATCAAAGATAGAATTAAAGTTTGTGTGCTTAATACATGATAGCTCCATGTCTTTCATTTTTCTTGTTTTGGTGATTTGAGTTACTCGTGGGCACTGTGAATTATGGTTAATTCTTTGGGCAGACAGTTGTTAGACCACTTAAATTTTTTTTCTTTTGAGAGTGAGTTATGGGCATACTTGAGGGCAAGTACAAGATAGTGTGGAGAAATTTGATTAAGCACAATATGTGCAACATTTATGCACTATTTTATTAGTTATTTTGAGGACATTAGTGTGATTTTATACTAATTTGCCCTATTTTTGTGAATATGAACAATTTGGAGGCATTTGTGCAAATTATGAAGATTTCTGGGATTAAAGACCAATAGTACAGAAGTCTAGGATTGAAGACAAACTTTCACATCTTTCAAAAGTTAAATTAGAGATTATATTAGAGAGGATTTTGAGGAGATTTTGGAGGATTGGTTATTTTTCTTAACGGAGTATATTTACTCTGCAGAACAGATTCTTGCAGGATCTTTTGTTTTCTGAAAATACTTGAAGAAGGAATCAGGCTTTAGTTTTTTTATCCGTTTTCTTCTTTTTGTACGTTTAGTTCATATTTTAGACAATGATGTTGATTGCACCCATGGGGTGCTAAACTAGTCTGCCCAGCTAAACAATTGATTTAATTAATTCGTGATGTGAGATCTTTACTTCGTTGCTTTATCTTTTAATATTTGTGTAATCTCTGTGCCCATAGTTAAGGTCATTCTCTGCCCATAGCTAAGGTCATGTTAGTTTTATTTAATTAATTGATTAAGCGCGCGATTGGTTAATTAAGTATGTTAATACACTGCATGTTAGATAATTCGTAATTAATCTAATCTAGGTAGTGTTGAGGTTTCACAATCATAGTTCAAGAACTGTCGTACTGATTCATTGGCTATGACCATAGGTCTTTTCTAGTTCATATTGCAATCTACGTGTTAGATTAGTGATTGATTCGAAGGGTCGTACCCGGTCAGTCTAATAACTAAGTAAAAGATTGGTTGTTAGGCATATTGTCAATAACTATAACTGTGGTTATTAAATTCGATAGAGATATCTTTAGAATCAATGATCGAAACATTAATTAAATGATCGGTTAGCTGGGTCTTTTAATATATTTGATTGTTAATATTTTGCATTTTTAGCATTCAGTCCAAATCCAATTTTCAAACCCCCATTTACATTCTTGGTCAGTATACACTACATAATTGATAACCGTTCTCTGTGAATTCGACCTTGTTTACTACAATCAATTTGTTGTTTACAGGATATTTAAATTACTGACAGACCCGGCACCCGTCACTTTATTACCAGTTAAAAGGGATCAAAGATTGAAAACCACTTGGAAAAAAATTCTTCAAATAATATAATAAGTTGATGTAAATTCTAAATATTTTTAAAACGTTGGTAAAATTTTTAAATTTCCCAAAATTTCTATATATCAAATGATTCATTATGTTGTTATAGTAAAATAATAATAATAATAATAATAATAATAATAAATTATTAAGGTAGAATTTTAAAAAAACAATTGATTGATTAAAATTAAAATTGAATGTATTTGGCATTCTAAAATTATTTAAATTTTTAAAATGAGAAATTTAAATATATATTCTTAATAATATAATTAAATTAAAAAATTATCCTTAATTAAGTAAACTTTTTACAAATTAAAATAAACAAAATTTAATTTTTAAATATTAATAATTTTTAAAAAAATTATTAATTAGTTTTACTTATTAGAGAGTTAGATTAGCTTAGTATACCATTTTTTTTCTCTTATCTAATATACATTTTTTAAAACTTTTTTTCTTGGTATTTTCATTTTAGTCATTTATTTTGAAAACACTTTATTATGCTTTAAATTTTTAAAAATTTTATATTTGTAATACAATACCGTTATATATCAAGTGACATTATATATATATATATATATATATATATATATATATATATGAATGATAGGGAAAAAAGTGAAATATTAACTTACTAAACTAGGAATGTAAAATATTCCAATTTAAAAGAAAAGTAAAGGGTTAAAATAAAAATTATATTTTAATAGAGACTCTAAATGAACATTTTATCTTTATTTTAAATTTAATTTTAATCTCATTTAAATTAACACATTAGAAATACTTTATTACATATATATATATAAAATTAAAATTGCAATATAATAATAAGACTAATGATTTTGGATTATTACTTTTTTATACAATAAATAATACATAATTGGATATAAATTTTATAATTATTTATATTTTTATTTTTATATTTAATAAAATTTTACAATAATAATAATATATAATATGGTAGACTCTTTAAAATTATTATTGTAATAGATATTTTATTTAAATATTAATTTCTTCTAAAATAGAACATTTGTCTCAAATAATATTTCACAATTCTATTTTTTAACAAGATTCCCGCATCTCACACATGCAAATTTAAGTTGGTTAACTAATTTATTTTTGTCTTTGTATTTTTAGTAATATTTTTGTTTTGAAGTTTTTTATATGAAGATTAAAGCAGATCACACTAATCCTAAATATTTGAATAGGTGGCTGTCAGGATACACAGTTTGTCTTAATAAATAATATAGACATTTACTGTTTTATTTAGTTTAAACATAAATTAATCATAGGAATCTGGAACAAAATCTTGGAGTTATCAAATAAAAATTGTTGGTTTTTGTTTGCATTGTAGACACGACATGAGTCCACATGATTGAATCTTTGTCAGGTGATTCGTACAGAAAATTTGGCTGTACTTGAACCAGAAAATTGTTTTTAAATAGCAATAAAATAATTGAAACATTACAACTGTTAACATGGATGATTACAGATTCAAATCTTAACTAGTATATATTCTTTCCCTTAAACTATGCCAAATTATGATATTATAATTTTTTTTTTCATTAATAGAAATAGCTTTCGATAGTTTGAACTGAGGTAATGAAAAGATTTTTATTTGAGAATTCTTTTAATGGGGTTATTAAAAGTTTGTGTTTGAAAGTAGGTTTATTTTGAAATTTTTTCGAAATTAATCTTTTCAAAAGTTTATTTGCACTTTATAAGTTGCATTGATTTTTTTACTATTCTAATTTAAAAAGCAAATTAAAATCTAAAAGAAATAAAGAAATTATAGAGTTTTCAAAATATCCTTTTAAAAATCCAAACTGGTTTTGAAATCCAAACCGGTTTACCATTTTACCTAGAGCCGATTTTTCCTCTTCCTCTTCTTATTCGACTATTCTTCTTCTTCAACTCCAACTCTCACTGTGTGTTCAACTCTTCCTCTTTCATCAGTTTTTCATCTATCATTTCCATCGAATCTTCAACATCATTGAGTCTAACTCTGACTCTTGCTCTATCATTGACTCCACCTTTATCGTTGACAACTATAACGCCACATCCCAGCAGAGTTTAATCAAGCCCAACCAACGTTAATATTTTCTAGTCATCTACATCAAAGATTTGTGTTTGATTTGATTCCTTATTTGTTTCTCTAATTTGACCAACATAGTTTAATTGTTGAATGTTGTTAAATTGAGAGATTGAGTTATGGTTGGTGATTGTTGAATGTTCTTAAACCGTGAAATTAAATTGGTTATGGTCAATGATGATAGTTTGACATTGAATTAGTTAGTGATAAGTATTTGATTTTAAAATTTAATTGATTTTTGTCTTGTTGTAACATGATGAATTGTGAAAGCTGATTGGTTTTACTTATAACTTTGTTTGTGGAGTTCTTAATCCTTGCTGTTATGAAATTTATAATGTTGGTCTTTGGGTGCTACTCAAAACAAGTTATGGTATGTACTTCAACAATGATTTTGACGTGTTTAATGTGGAGATTTTAAATTAGATTTGTTCTCATATCGAATTGACATAGCTCTTTTGAACTTTTGATATTAATGCACACTTATTTTGAAAATCAATCGAAAGCAGTAGCCAGGATGATATAAGCTCTTCGGCTGATCAAATCTCTAATTATAAGAGTTGTTATTTTGGTGGTAGTAATCTAATCAACTATAATAATAGTATAAATTGTGAACTATAATCTCAACTTAGGAAAAATAGAATAATTTTTATGTTAATATAGCATTTTTTTTTCTATATTGTTTCATTATATATAAAAAATGAGAATATTAGGACAAATTGATATAAAAGTATAGTTAAATACTGAATCAGAGTTGAGTTGGATTGGGCTAATCATATTTTGATATGTTTGTTGTCTCTGACAGGTACCATCTTTACAATCACTTTTATGTATGTTTGATCTTAATATATCACCTGTTTATATTTGTAAATATTGATAAAGTGGATATATATATATATATATATATATGAGTAAAGTTGGTTTGACGTTTTGGCCGTAACTTACTCGAATGTAGCTACTAGGTATCAAAAAGTGCTTTATTTGTTTATAATGTTGTAGGCTAATGAATGTTAAATGTTTATTAATTCTACTTCCAATTTTATTTGTTGATTTCTTTTATCCTTATATGACATTCAATTTTATTTGTTAAATGAATTTGATCTTAGTTAGTCATATTATTTCCTTTTTGAATTTATTTGAATTGATTATGTGATATGAGTTGTTTCTTTTTCCTTATTAGATTGATTTGGTCTTAATGGATTAGACTATTTCCTTATTTAGTTTAACTAATTTGATAATATATTCTAATATGGACCGACTTTTTGTAAGCTTATAATGTTCAAGAAGGATCTTGATCACTCTAGTTTTTGTAAGTTATGTATTAAATTATCAATGATGATAACTTGAAACTCAAAGGGAAGATTGGTTTTGATGATTTATAATATGATAGTCGGCAACTATAGTTGTTATGTATTATATTGAAACTTTTGAGAAGTATTAATCGCGTGTATTTCAAGACATATTTATTTAAAGAAAGTGAAAATGCTTTGAATTATATTAAGTATGTTCTAAATTGCTTATACTGGTAGCCCTAGTATCAATATGCATTATTTTAACCATTTTTGAGAATATATCAAAAATTTGACCTGACTCAAAAATTCTGGATGTCTATTAGAAGCCCTGTAACCTAAAATTTTGATTTCATTTTAACTAAGGTCTTATTCCGACCTAATACTCCTCTAATGAGGATCATTTTCATTAGAAAGAAAAAAAATAGGAGGGCTCTATTATTTGATATCGCTAAACATCCATCTGATGTCACATCAGGTTGTTGAGGGGCTAGGCAAATAAAAACCCAACAACATTATGTCAAATTCATCTTATAAATAACATATTTTTTGTTGTTCTCCAATCCAAAACTAGCAAACCACAAAATCTCACGTTCATGCAAACTCACCCATCATTTTAACCATCTCAAAGAAAGTGTCAAATATTACAACCCCGACTCAAAAATCTGCATATCTATCAGAATTCCAGTAACCTCTAATTTTGAATTCATTTGAACCCAGGTCCTGATCCAACTTGATACCTTATTAGGTGTATAAAGTTTACTATGAGAAATCAATTTGAAAAAATAATCATAAGGATCTGACCTCCAAGAACCTTATTGAAAACCATTTATAAATGTCTCTAAAAAATTGACTCTTACATTTCAACCTAGTTGATACCCAAAAATGGAATGTTTTAAAAGTTATTATTTTTGTAGGAGTATGATTCTTTACTGTATAGGCATCACATCTACGCTTTAAGTATTCACATTCATCCCTTTTATGACCATTTATTATATTTGTGATACTAAATCACAATATTGGATGTCGTTTCACAATTTGTTAACTCATATCAAATTTGCAAATAAATGATGGAATGAGAACTTATGATTCTTCATTTGGTGTATAAAGTTTACTACAAGAAATATATTTGAAAAAATAATCATAAGGATCTGACCTCTATGCACTTTATTGCAAACCATTTATAAATATCTCTACACATTATACTCTTATATTTCAACTTAGTTGACACCCGAAAATTTGAATGTATTTAAAGTTGTCATTTTTATATGAGTATGGTTCTTTGGAGTGTGGGCATCACATCTGTACTTTAAGTATTTACGTTCATTTCTTTTATGCTCATTTATTACGTTTGTTATATTAAATCACAAATGTTTCTTCACAATTTGTGAACTCATATCATATATGCCAAAAAATGATGGAATGAAAACTTATGATACCTCATTTGGTGTATAAAACTTATTACAAGAAATAGATTTGAAAAAATAATCATAAGAATCTGATCTCCAATAACATTATTGGAACCATTTATAAATGCATCTACATAATGTACTCTTACATTCCACTAATAGTTGACACCCCAAAATTCGAATGTATTAAAGTTTTTATTTTTGTATCAATGTGAGTCTTTAAAGTGTAGGATCACATCTACGCTTCAAGTATTCATTCTCATTCCTTTTATGATAATTTATTACATTTGTGATATTAAATTATAATACATAATGTCGCTTCACAATATGCGAACTCATATCACATATGAAAAAAGAAATGATAGAATGAGAACCTATATTATATTATTTGGTGTTTAATAGTAGAAATCAATATTTAAAAAAAAAGGGATTATTGTTTTGGTTACATACATTACAATTATACACTTAATGCAGATTTTTCCTCATTTTGTGGCATTTTTGTGGTTAACTTTGATCGATAATAACTATTTTTTATTATTGATCACAAATTGTGTTATTAGATTATAGTGATACATTATATCTTGTAAAATTAATTAGAAAATTAATTCAAATCGATTGAATATACTAGAATAGTCGATCAGATTTAAGAAGTAAATTAACCAATAAGGACACATATTCTTCTCAGTACCTCTAGTGTGTAAATAACAATTATTTAAAAACTCCTCATTAAACCTAGTAGGAAGAGTATGAACATAAATATATCTACCCAAAAAAGTTTATAGAAACTCATTACTATCCATGTAAATTGTACATGTATTATTAATAATAAGAAGAAAAAGCTCAAAAATCTTATTGATGAAAATTCTTGGATCACCTGTTAAAAAGAAAAATGTGGAGAATAACCAAAACTGAATGGTTCCACCTACTCAAAACTAAGAGGGGATGCCGCCTACTACTAAAATCCCGGTTTTTGCAATAGTTGCGTTCTGACAAGTAAAAAATAGTTACCTGGGATTGCTAAACCTCTATCTAACGTCACACGAGGTTGCTTAGAGGATAGGTGAATAACAAATCAACAACACTATGTTACCTCCCTCTTACAGACAATATATTTTTGGTTGTTCTACATTCCAAAATCTACAAAACACTAAATCTCACGTTCATGTAACCTCATCAACTGTTTTAACCGTTTCTGAGAAGTTGTCAAAAATTTTGACCCTGAATAAAATTTTTTTAATGCCTATCAGAAGCCCCGCAGACCTCAAATTTCAAATTCATTTTAACCCAGGTCCTGTACCAACCTAAAAAAAATCAAATCAATTGAACTTAGAAAATAGGAAATAATCTAACTAATTAAGATCGAATCAATCTAACCACGAAAATAAACAACTCGTATAACAGAATCAAATCAAATAAACTCAAAAAGGAAATAACCTAACTAATTAAGATCAAATCAAACAAACAAATAAATGAAATAACTCACCAAATCAAGAATAATCCTTGCAGCAAATTAAACTCCAACGAAACCATGATCCAAATTCAATATGAAATAGATCAAAACAAACAATATGATGATATGAAATTCATAAATTAAATTAAACCAACATAATAAAACCATTATCCTTAAAGCGTAACAGTAATACTATGATAAAATTCTATATAAAACAGATTCAAATACACCATGATCCTTACAGCATAAAGCTCAGCATATTACAAACAACAAAGTAAAACATAATCCAATACAATAACAAATGAAATCTATATAAGTACTTTACTTCTTAAACAATAATGGGTAACAGTATTTACTTCACTCTTTTGAATTCAAAATCACAAAAATTCTATAGTCAAAAGCTAAAATTATTAAACCAGAGTGATCACCAAATTATAAACACAACAATCAATTAAACCCTAATTTAGTACCCATAAATTAGGACAAAGAAGACAGCGAAATTGATATCCTTTCAGCAAATTAAACCCTCAACAAAAATTAAGAATTCATAAAAGAGGAATAGAACATAGTCAATTAATATTTGACAATGAAAAAGTGAATGAACAGAAAGTGGGAAAGGAAGAGCGAAGCAAGGCGGGATGGGTAATGGATAGGGGTGTGCACAGTTCGGTCTGGACCGAAGATCAAACGGAGTACAAAAATTTTGGTCTGGATCCAACCGAAAATTTTTAATTTGGTTCGGTATTCGGTCAACATGTTTAGGAAAATTCGGTCTTCGATTCGGTTTGTAATAGTACCAAAATTTTCTGTACCGCCCCAAGTTACCGAATTAGTAGTTTTATTGAAAATTTTTTTGAACATTTCAATTCAACTAATTTATATATTATTTAGACAAGTCAATAAATTTATGTAAATTAAAAGAGTTTTGCTAAATATTAAGTAAACATCATCACATAAACTAGAAAGTCACCTTATTATTTTCAAATTACTAAAATAACACACAATTGTTTTGAAAAAAATTACATAATTCGGTCTTCCGTCTTTCTGCCGAACCGTACCAAAATATTTCGGTCAGTCCCGAATCGAAATTTAAATTTCAGTCTATCCCGAATTGAATTTTCAATTTTTGTCCGATATTCGGTCCTCATAATCCTAGACCAAAATACCGAAATACTGAAATTTTAGTTCGGTTCGATTTTATTCAGATTGAATGAACACCTCTTGTAATGGAAGAGGTGGCCAAAGTCGTACTCGAGGAGATTGAAGTGATGAAGGAGAGTGCGGTGGACAAAGACGGATGCGGCGGAGACGGATGCTGTAGAAACGGATGAGACGAAGAAGGAGGATGAGCGATGGTGTCAGCGAGATTAAAGAACAATGGTTTGGTGGAGGAGGAAGAGCGGTGAGAATAATTTTGAGAAGAAAGGATGGATGTGGTTTTGAAATCTATTGTGTTTTTACTTTTTAAAATTATTTTAATGATTAATTGAATTTAGAGATAGGAAATTTATCCGACATCTAAATATAACATGAAATATATTTGAGTAGTATATTTTTTTAAAATATAAAAATATATCGGTACAGGCAGATAAACTTTTAAAATATTTAGTTTTATAAAGTTTCAAAATAGTCTATTTTTAAAACTAACTTTTAGCCCATTTTATATAATTTTTTCTCGTTTTATTTTTTCAATTAACATGGAAGCTTTTTCAATTAATTTATGAAATCGCCAGCTAATTTTGCTATTATTAAGGCCCATTTGGATCCCCTAATAGATAAAATTAAGAGATAGAATTAATAGATAGGAATTCGAACAGTTCTCTTAAGAGACTTCCTAATTTGTAAGAATATGGGCTATTAGCAATTATTTTATTAGTTGACTAAACCCTACTAACACCTCTTAATACCTCCTAACATATTACAAAAGACTCAATAGTTCCTATAATCATCAACCCTTATTAATTATTAACTAGCTAGCCCCTAATTAATAGGGCAAGTTAGTCATTTAAATACTATTTGTTAATTAGTTATTAATAGATCCAAACACACTATTAATTATTTAGTTAGGTAATTATTAGCCTCTCTTAAAAATTAGTGGGTTAATTATTAACTTTTAAAAAATCCAAACATCCCTAAATTTAGTATTCCAGCACTAAATTTAACTTTGTAATATGCTGTCCGAACATGTGACTTTGACCGGCAATATATATATAAAAGAAAACATGAGAATCCCAGTATCGATCCTGTCAATTAATAGCTTAATACATGTAGTGTAGATGCCGATTATTAATTACAACTTGTAGATGTTTGTCCATGTTTCAATTTGTAATAGATGTATTTGCAAGATCCTCAAGTACTATAAACTCCCAAAGTCTGTATCACCTCATACATCAATCAAACATGGCCAATGAATACGCGAAGCTTGGCTACCATTACTTGATCTCCAATGCTCTCTACATCTTCCTCATACCCCTATTATTCACAACCCTAACACAATCACTTTCACTCAACCACATTATCCAATTCAAACAAACCCATCTCAATCTCCCTACACTAACACTTTCAATAATCGTAATCATTCTCACAGCTATAGTGTACATCATGAGTCGTCCAAGGAAAATATACTTGGTCGACTTCGCATGTTACAAGCCTAACAAGGCCAATATGTGCAGCAAAGAACGTTACATGGACATAGTGAAGCGAATGGGTTTGTTCAGCGAAGAGAGTTTGAGTTTCATGAGAAAAATTCTTGAGAGATCAGGTATTGGCCAGATGGCTTATGGGCCAGAAGGGCTTTTGCAAGTTCCTCTCAAAGCTTCAATGTCTGACGCAAGGAAAGAGACTGAGGAAGTGATTGTTGGTGTTGTGGATGAGCTTTTGAAGAAAACAGGAGTCAACGCTAGGGACATTGGGATTCTGGTGGTCAACAGTAGTTTGTTCAATCCGACGCCGTCTTTGTCTGCTATGGTTGTCAATCGATTTAAGCTTAGAGGGAACATTTTGAGTTATAATCTTGGTGGTATGGGTTGTAGTGCCGGACTCATCTCTATTGATCTAGCTAAACAACTCTTGCAGGTAAAACAAATATATACTTTATTTTCTTAAAAGTAATTTCTAATTACTTTTATGAAGTGCGTATAGTTTTGAAAAATTTTATTTTAAAAATTTTGAAAATTTTCGTATTTCGTTTTGGATAATTTAAAGTGCAAACAAATTCTTGATTTTAAACGCTCAAATTATATTGCACAGGAAAATCCTAACACGTATGCACTAGTAATCAGCACCGAAAATATAACATTCAATTGGTATGGAGGCAATGATAGATCAATGTTGGTCACAAATTGTTTATTTCGAGTTGGTGGCGCAGCAATACTCTTATCAAATCGCTCATACGATCGTCGCCGCTCAAAGTACCAACTCATCCACACAATTCGAACCCACAAAGGAGCTGATGACAAGTGCTATAATTGCGTCATGCAAAAGGAAGACGATACCAACCAAATTGGAGTATCGCTCTCTAAAGACTTGATGTCAGTAGCTGGAGATGCACTCAAAACCAACATCACCACATTAGGACCATTAGTCCTTCCAATGTCCGAACAACTCTTGTTTTTAGCATCAATTGTCGCCAAGAAAGTCTCCAAGATGAAGAAGATAAAGCCATATATTCCTGATTTCAAGTTGGCTTTTGAGCACTTTTGTATACATGCAGGAGGGAAAGCCGTGTTAGACGAGTTGGAGAAGAGTTTAGAGTTGTCGGAGTGGCACATGGAGCCTTCAAGGATGACTTTATATAGGTTTGGAAATGTTTCAAGTAGTTCGACGTGGTATGAATTGGCTTACATGGAAGCTAAAGGAAGAATCCAAAAGGGTGATCGAACTTGGCAGATTGCGTTCGGGTCGGGTTTTAAGTGTAATAGTGCGGTTTGGAAGGCATTGAGGAATGTTGATCCTACTGAAGAGAAGAATCCTTGGATGGATGAGATTCATAACTTCCCTACTCATATTCCTAAAGTTGTATCGATTGATGCTTGACTTTTTCATATAATGGTTTTATGTTTTTCCTGTTGTAGTGATTGAATTACCAAATTGAGCTTGTACGAGGATGATGAATAATGTGACAAGTTTAAATTGGAAACTTGTTTCGCTTAATTGTGTACTACTGAACATCATGATCTTTAAAATAAATAAATTAAATAAATAAATAAATAAATAAAAATTACTTGTTAGTAAATTTATATGAAGTAGGACCAGTTTTAGGACCAGCTTTATGAATAGGGATAATTATTGTAAATGAGTATTTTAAATTTCAAAATATAATTATGGGTTTATTTTAAAAAAATTATAAAAATAAATTTGTAAAAATTTTGTTTTCATCCCATAGATCTAAGGGCCCATTTATTTTTTTCACTTAAGACTTAATAGCACTTAAATTAAATGCTAACTACAAAATGTCTTAATTAAATTAAGATGTACATCTATTTGTTTTTCTATATTGGATGTAACTTGAAATAAGTTATCTCCTTGTATTTTGACCATTTTACTCTTAAAACACCTTCTATTATATTTGCAAAAATTTTACTCTTAAAACACCTTCTAGTGTGTTTATAAAAGTTTTATATCCTATTTTTAGTATTGATTTTTTTTTAGTTTAAATTTATATTTTTTAAATGTAAGAAGTCTTAATTCAATTAAGATATCTATCTACTTGTTTTTAATATTTTACTAAACTTAAAATAAGTCATTTTTTTTAATTGGACTATTTTATCCTTATAATATCTCCTATTTTTTTTTTTGATAATCTTTTTTAATAATTTATTAAGATGGTTTGAGTGATTTGTTTCTTCATTTAAAAATTAACTTAAAATAAATAATTATGTTGTTAATTTACAATTTTATCCTTTTATCAAACTTTTTTAAAAGAAAAATATATTGTAGATTAATAAATTTATTTATTATTTTTAATACATAAATAGATATTATTATAATCCATATAATTTTTTATTTTTGTTATTATTTTTTATCTTTTTGAACTTAAATAAAATAAATATAATAATAAAAATAATTATCAAATATAATTTGTTATTTTATTAATTAAAATAAATAATTTATGATATTCTAATTTATATATATATATAAATATAATAAAAATATGTTAAAAAAATTCACAATCATGTATTTATTATTTGCATTAAATTTATAGTCACATACACAGAAATTGTAATAATCGAGGAACATTTAATTATAATCAAATTTATTATTTTGATCAAAATTCAAAATTCAAATATTTATTACACAATTATATATACATACATGGAAATTATCACAATATAATAGCATTTAAATATAGATTTTCTTCTTGAAAACCACACTCGTATATATTCACATGTTCACATATAAACAAAGACACAGTTATCAACAAGGACATACATGTAAGAAGATGTCATTCGCATTTTGTATTCAGATTTAAGTTAAAAAATTTATCTTAATCATTCAGATAGAAATCGCTGAATTTCAAATATTTTTATGCAAAAAAAAAATAAATCGCTTAAATCACTTAATTTCAAACTTCAGACACATTCCGTATTAAGTCGACAAAAACAAACGGGACCTAAGTTCCCAAAATATATCTAGAATCATGTTGTTCACATATGTGAATTACGCTCTTAGTATGTGAATGATCTATGGAGTGAAATTAGAACTTTTAAAAGTTTATTTTTGCAAATTTTTTAAAATAGGCCTATTATTGTACACCTAAACTTTGTGTGAACTTGAAAATTTTTTTCCCTTATTTGTAATTAAGATTTCTATTTTACTAACTCATTTTTTTTATTCTTATTAGATTATATTCCCTAGTCTATTTTCTAGTTGCTTTTTGGTTTCCTGGATGGTGAGATTTCTTAATTGTTTAGGATTAGTTCAACTCTATATAAGAAGTTGATGTTCTAAATTGTTATTTAATTCAATTCAATTCAATTCTTATTTAATCAACAAAGTTTATGTTTTATACATAGTTATCATTATTTTATATATATTTTCTTTTCAATTATGACATAACTTTCTACTGCGTCATCAATGGCTATTAAAGCAAGGTT
This sequence comes from Cardiospermum halicacabum, assembly GCA_031304145.1. Taxonomy (NCBI): domain Eukaryota; kingdom Viridiplantae; phylum Streptophyta; class Magnoliopsida; order Sapindales; family Sapindaceae; genus Cardiospermum; species Cardiospermum halicacabum. Next base: position 10,328,729 of record CM062397.1, read on the forward strand.
TGCTCTTGTCCAATGGTCAAAGATGGTTCAAGTGGTCCAAAAGCTTCCAACAACAATTAAAAGTTTTTAGAAATTGATACACGTCTTATCAAAATCAAGTAGTGCCTTGATAGACATGACGAGAACTTTAACATCATGGGAGAACTTGAAAACAAGGAAGCAATTCTTGATGATCTAATTATTATTGAAACAAATTTTCCATCGACAATTACAACTATTAGAGAATTTTCAAGTTTTTCATCATGACTCTATTTTATTATTTTATGATAATAGCGTAACAATTCATATAACTACTAATCCCATTTTTCATGAGCGAATTAAAAACATGAAGCTCAATTATCATTTTGTGATAGATGAAGTTTCAAAAGGTATTATCAAGTTATTGCCAATTCAATCCATTCATTCACTACCTTATAACTTCACCAAAGCCTTGCCATCAAATCTGTTCTTTGATTTATTGTCCTAGATGCCCGTGAAGAGCATTCACATTCCATCATGAAGGCACAGTATTAATGTATGTAATAAATATATTGTGCATGTAGGTTATAATTGTAAATGTGCAAATTATGTATTATGGTAGACTCATAATTTTCGGCATTACGGTTTTGTACAAATACCATATAAAAATTTTATGTGGCTATTCTTTGTGTGAAAAAAATAACAATGATGAGGAAAATTATTTTCTTACCATCAATGGAATTTTAAGACATTAAGTTTTTACTTAACAAAATTCTAAGTTTACTATTTACTGCTCTCAAGTTCTTCTTCCGATTCCGACGATCATGTCTCATCATAATCACAACTTCAGTCATCTATTCTCACCAAGTTCAAGATTTCAGTTCATCCATCATAATTCTTCTAAATCTATCTCAATAGAACAATAAAAAGTTATTTTTTTCCTCTATCTTGCACTTGTTTTAGATAAAAAACTGACTAAGTATCAAAGTGCCTATGATAGACACCCCAGCAGTGTCTCAAGATTTTTGCATGATCATTATTTTCATTTTGCAGCTTTTACCGCCCAATTGATGAATGCGCTTGACTCGGTTTGAGTTGTAGTTCCAAGGGGCGACAATAGGAATATATTTAGGGGGTGTTTGGATCCCTTAAGAGTAATAATTAACCAATTAATTTTCAAGAGCTACTAACAATAGCTAGTTAATAATTAATATGGGGTGTTTGGAGCCTAATGATAAGATTGTAGGCCTTATGGATAATTGTGTGAGTATGATGGAATGTCTTCTAATGTTAGTGGTTGAACCTTCCAACTTTCTCATCTTGATTGTTGGAGGATTAAATGAAGACGTGGGAAGTTGTGAAAAGCATGAGAAGATGTAGTGTTGTTTTTCTTTTATTACTCTATCATTGCTTTTATTTCAGAAGTTGAAAGGTGAAGAACTTGACTGATATATTTTGTAAGCTGCTGTAGCAGCTTAGGCAGTTTGTTTTGAATATTGAAAGGTTTATGAATCCTTTTCCTATATATTTTTTTATCTTTTGGTATTCCAAAAGTGGTGAAAGTTGTGTCAATCTTTAACTCTTAAACTATCATCAAGTGGTGATTGCTTTAACTTGTTTCTAAGGTTAAGAGTAGTGATTGTATTACATCAATTTGGTATCAGAGCACAGTTCTGCTCCATGGCTGGACGACGTAGACGTGAGCGTGACCTTCGAGATGTTGAGATTGATGATTTAAGAAGACAAGTGCAACAACTTCAACAACTAGTGGCACGTCTTCAAACTGGAGATCAAGATGGCTCTCGTCAAGAAACTACTAGTGATCGAGAAATAGGAGACAATTTTAATCCATTTCATAGAGAAACTGAAGAATAGTCTAGTGATGATGCTGATCAACGAGACCGTGACAGGTTTGCTCAAAGGAATAGGAGAGATTATGTGAAGGTGGAGGTTCCAGAATTTGATGGCAAGGCAAAAGGCAATGACTTTGTTGAATGGCTTTTAACAATGGAAAGAATCTTTGATTATAAAGATTATTCTGAAGAAAGAAAGGTTAAATTGGTGGCTATCAAGCTTCGTGGATATGCATCATACTGGTGGGAGAATCTAAAAAGAGACTGTGAAAGAGAAGGCAAGAACTGATACGAACATGGATAAAAATGACAAGAGAGTTAAAGAAACGATTTTTAACTGATACATATAAGTAGGAGATGTACTTAAAGCTTTACAGTTTTCAACAAGGAGAACAATCCATTGAAGACTACACTAGAGAGTTTGAGTTTTTAATGATTAATTGTGATGTTCGTGAATCGGAGGATCAAACCATTACACGATATCTAGGCGGACTTCGGAAAAATATTGCTGATGCTATTCGACTACAACTATTTTGGACATTTAACGATGTTCGAAAATTAGCTGTCAATTTGGAAAAGCAACAACAAGAGCAATCGAAAGGTGGTTTCAAGAAAACGAACTTCCCACACAAAGGTACAGTTAGTTCTTCGACTGATGCTAAACCAGGGTCTTCAAGCAACACATCATCTTCTAAGAGTGATGAGAAAGGGAAACAACAAACGACTGCAGGTGCTGTTACAAGTACAAAAAGAAAGTGTTTTAAATGTCAATGTTATGGTCATCTTCAAGCATACTGTCCTAATAAAAGATCCATAACTATTATCAATGAGGTGTTAGAAGATGATGAGGAGGAGGAACTTGAGAATGAAGACGAGAATGAGGAGTATGCTGATGATGGTGAACTTTTAATCATGAGAAGAAGTTTGCATTCAGAAATTGATACTGAGGAATCATGGCTTAGAGAAACTATATTTCACACTCATTGTACATCTCATGGAAAAGTGTGTCTTGTGATTATAGACAGTGGAAGTTGTACGAATGCAGTTTCTGAAGAAATGGTTACTAAACTAAAATTGAAGACCGAACCTCATCCTAAACCATACACTATTCAATGGTTAAGGAACGGTGGAGGGATTAAAGTCAACAAAAGATGTTTGGTTCCATTCTCAATTGGCAAGAGTTATAAAGATGAACTATGGTGTGATGTCATGCCAATGGATGATTGTCATTTGTTGCTTGGTAGGCCATGGGAGTATGATCGAAAGGTGTTTCACGACGGATTTCACAACACTTATTCTTTTTCTAAAGATGGAAGCAAAATCAAGCTATTGCCGATGCGACATGTCGAGCATTCTAAACCACTTAAGAAAATAAATATGGCTTTATTAACTCGATCTCAGATAGAAGAACATTTGTTGAATGGAGAAGATGTACTTATTATTATTGCTTCAGAAAAAAGCAATGATGAAAGTATTCATGACAAACGGGTGGAACAAATAATTCAAGAGTTTCAGGATGTTGTTTCAAATGAAGTTCCAGCAAGCCTTCCTCCAATGCGCACCATCCAGCATCAAATTGATCTTACTCCCGGAGCCAGTTGCCGAACAAAGCTGCTTATCGATTGAACCCAATACAGCAAGCTGAGTTACAACGACAAGAAGATGAGCTTTTGAAACAAGGATTGATCCGTGAAAGCCTTAGTCCATGTGCAGTGCCAGCTCTTTTGGTACCAAAAAAAGGTGGGTCATGGAGGATTTGCGTTGATAGCCGTGCGATCAATAAAATCACAGTTAAGTATCGATTTCCCATTCCTAGATTAGATGATTTATTTGATCAGCTACATGGTGCAAAGATATTTTCGAAACTTGATTTGAGGAGTGGTTACCACCATATTCGAATGAAGGAAGGAGATGAGTGGAAAACAGCCTTTAAGACCAGCAAGGGACTCTATGAATGGCTTGTTATGTCGTTTGGCTTATCGAATGCTCCAAGCACATTTATGCGATGCATGACGCATGTCTTTTGATCTTTTTTGGGAAAATTTGTTATGGTTTATTTCGATGACATCCTTATTTATAGTATGGATGAGAAAGAACATCTCAGACATTTGAAGCAGATATTTGAAGTGTTAAGACAACAATGTTTGGTTGTCAATCTCAAGAAATGTAAGTTTTTCTCTGACCATGTTTCTTTTCTTGGCTATATTGTGACTAGCTCTGGGATCCTAGCGGATTCGAGTAAAGTAGAAGCTATCATAAACTGGCCTAGTCCTAAAATTATATCAGGTATTCGAAGCTTTCATGGTATGGTTTCTTTCTACCGATGATTTATAAAAAAATTCAGCTCTTTAGTTTCTCCAATAACAGAGTGATTGAAAGGAGGTAACATTTAAATGGACGGAAGCTGCACAAAGGAGTTTTGAATTGATTAAAGCAAAGATGACCAATGTTCCAATCTTGGCTTTACCAAATCTTAACGTTATTTTTAAAGTTGACTGTGATGCTTCAGGAGTTGGAGTTGGGGCTGTGTTGAGCCAAGAAGGGAGGCCAGTAGCATTCTTTAGTGAAAAGCTAAATGATGCCAGACGTAGATACTCTACTTATGAGAAGGAGTTTTATGCCATAGTTCGCGCCTTGAGTAATTGGAGCCATTATTTTACTTCCTAAAGAGTTTGTTCTATATTCTGATCACGAAACGCTGAAGTATCTCAATAGTCAACAAAAGCTCAACTGCCGTCATGCTAAATGGGTGGAGTTCTTACAATCCTTTCAATTTGTGATCAAACATAAGGCGGGAAAATTGAACCAAGTCGCAGATGCTTTAAGTCGTCGACCATTGTTCCTTTCTATTGTGGTGACGTCTGTAATGGACTGTGAACACCTTAAGGGATTATATCATGATGATCCTGACTTTGCAGAGATATAGGAGGTTTGTATAATGAAACCCCGTAAAATTTTTTTCATTCGAGATGGTTTCTTATACCATAGGAAACAGCTCTGTGTGCCTCAAGGGTCAATGAGAGAAGTCATTCTCCAGGAAGCACATGAAGGAGGACTCGCTGGTCATTTTGGACAGTAAAAAACAATGAAGTTGGTATAGGAAAAATTTTACTGGCCCAAACTTGCTCGATATGTTAACCGGTTGGTGGAGAGATGTGATGTATGTCGCCGGGCTAAAATGCAGGGAAGCAACTACAGATTATACTATCCATTGCCTATTCCAAAGGCCCCGTGGGAAGATATCAGTATGGATTTTATTCTGGGGTTGCCAAGAACACAACAAGGTGAGGATTCCATTTTTGTTGTTGTCGATCGTTTTTAAAAAATGGCACATTTTATTTCATGCAATAAGACATCAGATGCATCACATATTGCACACTTGTTCTTTCAAAATGTTGTTAAATTGCATGGGATACCAAGAAGTATAGTTTCAGATCGGGATTCTAAATTCAGTGGGCATTTTTGGCGCACTCTATGGTCTAAGTTGGATACACAATTGAAGTTCAGTAGTTCTCATCATCCTCAGACTGATGGCCAGACAGAAGTGGTCAACCGAAGTTTGGGTGTTTTGCTTAGAAGTTTGATAAAGAAAAACATGAAGGAGTGGGAATCTCTTTTACCATGTGCTGAATTTGCATTCAACAGATCTGTTAAAAGGACTACTAATAAAAGTCCATTTGAAATAGTGTATGGAAAGACCCTCTGAGTCCATTAGACCTTGCTCATATCCTTCATCAGCAAGTTATAAGTGAAGATGCGGTTGAGCACGTGAAACAGCTAAAGAAGTTACATGAGCAGGTTCGAGAACAAATTGAGAAGCAAACAATAGTATACAAAAAGAGAGCTGACAAACACAAAAAATCTAAGGTGTTCAATGAAGGAGGTCTTCTGTGGATTCATCTTCGCAAAGAACGATTTCCAAATAGAAAGTTTCCGAAACTTTAACCACGTGCAGATGGTCCTTTTCGAGTTTTACAGAGATAGGGAACAATGCGTATCGTATAAAGTTTCCTGATCACTATAGTGTGTCTCCGATTTTTAATGTGGCTGACCTGGCACCATACATTTCATCACAAGTGGCTGACTCGAGGACGAGTCCTTTTCAACCAGGGGAGAATGATGATAAGATTGTAGGCCTTGTGGATAATTGTGTGAGTATGATGGAATGTCTTCCAATGCTAGTGGTTGAACCTTCCAACTTTCTCATCTTGATTGCTGGAGGATTAAATGAGGACGTGGGAAGTTGTGAAGAGCATGAGAAGATGTAGTATTGTTTTTCTTTTATTACTCTATTATTACTTTTATTTCAGAAGTTGAAAGGTGAAGAACTTGACTGTTATATTTTGTAAGCTGTTGTAGCAGCTTAGGCAGTTTGTTTTGAATATTGAAAGGTTTATGAATCCTTTTCCTATATTTTCTTTATCTTTTGGTATTCCAAAAGTGGTGAAAGTTGTGTCAATCTTTAACTCTTAAACTATCATCAAGTGGTGATTGCTTTAACTTGTTTGTAAGGTTAAGAGTGGTGATTGTATTACATCAGATCCATTAGTAACTAATTAGAAAATAGTGGCTAAATGACCAACCTGTCCCTATTAATTACTAACTAGCTAGCTAATAATTTATAGGGGTGGGAGATTGTGGGGGCTATTGTGTTTTTTGCAATATGTTAGGAGGTATTAAAAGTTGTTAATACGGTTAGATCAGCTAATGAAATAATTGATAAGAGCCCATACACTTAACAATTAAGAGGCCTATTAAGAAAAGAAACCTGTTTGGATCCCTATCTATTAATTTTACCTCTTAATTTTATCTTTTAAGAGATTCAAATTGGCCTTAATATTGGTTCTCTTAAAAAGTATATATATATATATATATATATTTTGTGGGGGGGGGGGGGGGGGGGGAACTTAAACAGATGTATTATAATAAAAGTTTATAACTATAACTGTTATTATAATCATGTATCTACAATAATTTTATAATCAGAATATTCTAATGTAATTAATATTTAAATATTAAATCTCATTCATACATTTATTTAACGATAATAAACTTTATCATAACCATTAAACAATATTTATTATTGTCCTTTCAAATTACAAGTATGGTTGAGATCTAATATTCTTATATTAATATTATCAAATTTTATTTAGAGAATAGAACTACTCCATATATCTAACGGAGCGGTTATTTTAAAATTGAAATTGCTATTAAAAGATTATATATATATATATATATATAATATTATAGTTCTTTAAAAAAATATTTCACAAATAAATAAATAAAATTTATTATTGAATATTCCATTACCATTACATAAAATTGTATCATACAATTATATGTGAAATACTTTCATTTATCGACAATTGAAGGGATAAACAAATTTTTATGATACAATTTTTTTCCTAACGCTTTTCTCTACCTCTACCTTTATCAACAGCTACATAAACATACAGTGCATCAATTGAGAAAACCGGAAAAAAAAAAATCAATGCACGACTATACCAAATTATTATAATAAAATTATTGGTTGCCATTAACAGAAATCTCTTTAATATTTTAATCGGGAGATAATTTAAATGCCTGAAACATTCAAATGCTACTTATGCAGTAATAAAGTTATATATAAGTTATCGATGTATTACCTAGATAATTGTTTTAGAAGAATAATCTAAAAAGCTATGACAAATGAAACTCCAATCCCACGTCAGAAGCCTGAAAACCATCTAATTCAATACAAAATAAAAGAAAAATGGTTTGTATTCTAAAACCATATTCGATGAACAAATCACTTGACAAATTAAATAATTTATAGAAATCTCTAAGAATAACCTCCCTAAAGGAGAAAATGTTTAGAGATTATAAACTTTATACAGAAAATAGGTGGAATTAGAAGTAAATGATCATTAATTATCTCATATATAATGGCAATTGATGTTTTTTTAATCATAAGTCACTTAGTATAGAAGAATGCAAAAACATTTATGATTGGAAAAAATGGTAAAAATCAATCATCGCATAATTGTGGTGGGAGAACAACTTACGGTTTCAGAAAGCTGCGGACCCTCAACGAATTGAAAAAACAAACCCAAGTCAAACTCAGCCAAAGCCTTCGGTCGAAATAGACCAATGCCCCTTCGGCCGAAGTAGGCTTAGTAACTTGTGGCCGAACGCACCCCAGCGGCCGAAGAGTCCGAGACATCCGGATAGCACCATCAAGCCCAAAGAGGAAATCAATTCCAGGAAGGAATCCAAGTCCAAATGAGAATCCGAGCCCTAGAAGGAGATCAAGCCCAAAAAAGGAGAGTCAAGCCCAATGAAAGACCAAGTCCGAGAAGGAGACCGAACCCCGGGAAAATAAGGAATCCCAATCCAAATAGAAATAGGACCCAAATACCTCCTATAAATAAGGGGTAGGGATGATTGTAAAAGGATCCGAATTATTATTCATTAGAGCAAAAACTCTGTGAGATTATCTCTGTAAGCTTTTTAGCTATTTTCTCAAGCAATCTTAGCCTGATATTTGGCTGTGGTTTATTTGGCACCACAGTTTGGCGCCCACCGTGGGGCCCGAAACCTCACACACAAGGCTGAGATCTGAGAAAAACAACCCAAATTCCGATTATCCCGATTCTGTTCCGTTCCCGTTATACATGGCACTACCGAATCCCAACACCGTCGTCATAGAAGACCAGACTCCAAAGACGCCAGAGGAGCAACTCGCCATAATGACGGAGATGCTCAAGAAAATAGAGGAAGAAAAAGAACTATGGAGAAAAGAAGCAGAATCCAGAAAAGCCTCCTCTAAGGCAAGAACAAAGCGATCAAACCGGAAATATTCGCCCCTCCGTAAGAAGAGACTCAATTTTGAGGAAGGCTCCGACGAAGGGTCTGAAGAAAGTGACGGGTCAACGGAGAGTCGCAAAACTCAAGATTTGAACAGCTCAAGCAGTTCCGATGATGAACAGACGAAGCCGACATCGTCGAAAAGAAGTCGTGAAAAGCGCCGTGACCGTGAAATCAGGGAACTCAAGGACCTGGTACAACGAACCTCAGGAAGGAGAATAACGATGCGTTCTTCAACTACGCGCTATTCCGACACACCATTCGCATCCTGGATCCTAGACACCAGAATGCCCAAGAGGTTCTCCACTCCCAGCATGAAGCCCTATGAGGGAATCACGGATCCGGAGGACCACATAGCCGAATACAAAACTCGCATGGGGACGTGCAACATCCCAGAAGAAGATATGGAGGCCATAATGTGTAAAGCCTTTGGTTCCACTTTAACCGGAACCGCCCAGAGATGGTACTCCTACCTCCCTACGAAAAGCATCAGGTCCTACTCTTCGCTAGCAACGAAGTTCGTCAACCACTTCTCTGATAGCCGAAAAAAAGAGAAGGATGTGGACGATCTTTACGACCTAAGACAAGGGGTCAATGAAAGTCTTAGGCAATATGTGAAAAAATTCAAAGAAACCAAAATGGCCATCCCGGGGTGCAGGGACAAAAGCGCCATCAAGGCCTTCATAAAGGGGCTCATAAAAACGTCAAAATTTTACGAAAGCCTCAAACTGATGAAACCAAGGACCTTTGAAGACATCTTGGAGAGAGCAAAGGATGCAATGGAATACGAAGAAGAATTCCAGCCCCGGAATACTAGGGGGCCGCAAAACGCCTCCAGTCAACGAGGACGAAACGACCGCAGTAATAGTGGACGGAGCGAGGATCATAGGAAAAGCCAGAGAGACTTCGATCGCAGCGGTCCCTCCAGGCCAAGTTACATCGGCCCCGATCCTATACGTAGGGAGAAGGAACTACTTCCGTACCCCCTCACCATACCCACGAGGGAAGCTCTGACAGTGCTTAAGACCCTAGGAGACAGGGTCAGGTGGCCCGAGAAATCCAAAAACCCCTTTACAAGGAAAGATATGTCCCGATACTGTCAATTCCACGGAGACCATGGCCACAACACCGATGAATGCTGGACCCTGAAAAGAGAGGTGGCAGAACTTATCAAAACGGGACACCTACGAGAGTACTTAACCGAGAAAGGGAGAGAAATTGCGGCCGAAGCCGACAAAAACCGACAACGGATACACCCAACTCCGGTAGCAAACGCAGAAGAAAGGGTGATTAACATGATAGCTGGGGGATCCGATGTATGCGGACTAACAAGTTCGGCCGCAAAAAGAAAGCTCAGGGAAACTCAGAGCGTATACAGCATAAGAAGTGAAATCACGAACAACCTTTACTCCATCACTTTCACCGAAGAAGAAGCCGGAAAGATAAACGCACCTCACCACGATGCTTTGGTGATCAAAATCTCCATAGCAAACCTAACGGTAAAGAGGGTTCTAGTCAACAATGGCAGCTCAGCCAATATCCTATTCCTAGAGGCGTTCAGAAATATGCAGCTGGACGAAAGAGCGATGCGCAGGAAAGCTATCTCCCTTGTAGGCTTCGACGGAAAAGCCACCTCTACCATCGGAGAAATCGAGTTACCGGTGTACGCAGAAGGAATAAACTTCCACACCACCTTCCAGATAATAAATTCCAACTCTGCTTATAACGTGATTTTGGGAAGACCCTGGATTCACGGGATGAAAGCCATACCCTCAACATACCATCAACTAATTAAATTCCCGACCCCACACGGGATCAAGCAGATAAGAGGGGAACAAAATGCATCCAAAGAATGCTATGCCAATTGCCTAAAGCAAAAAGCGGCAGAAGTATAGCAATCACAGACGCGGCCGGGAACACCCCATGAGCCGGCCGAGCATGAAGTGGACGAAATATCACTGGACAAGGGAAAAACAGTGAAGATAGGGGCCATGCTGGAGAGAAGAGAGAGGGAAGAGTTGATAAACTTCCTTAGGGACCACCAGGATTGCTTCGCCTGGTCACACACCGATATGACTGGAATCGACGCAGCAGTCATTACCCATAAACTAAATGTAAAGGAAGGAGCGAAACCGGTGAGACAAAAGCGCAGAAGGTTTGCCCGAGAACGGAATGAGGTCATCAACGAAGAAGTGGAGAAACTCCTTACAAATGGGTCATTCAAGGAGGTCCAATACCCCGAATGGCTCGCGAACGTGGTGGTCGTAAAAAAAAGAATGGGAAATGGAGGGTGTGCATCGACTTCACCGACTTAAATAAAGCATGCCCGAAAGATCCGTTCCCGCTGCCGCACATAGACCTTACCATTGATGCGACCGCAGGATACGAGATGCTGAGCTTCATGGACGCATACTCCGGCTATAATCAGATACTAATGCACCCCGGCGACGAAGAAAAAACCGCTTTCATCACGGAACGGGGCATCTACTGCTACAAAGTGATGCCCTTCGGGCTAAAAAATGCAGGCTCCACCTATCAAAGACTCATGAACAAAATGTTCGCTGATAAATTGGGGAAGACCATGGAGGTGTACATAGACGACATGTTAGTGAAGTTGGAACAAGCGAACCAGCATGTTCACCACCTAAGTCAAGCATTCGAGACCCTTCGAATGTACAACATGAAGCTGAACCCCACCAAATGCCAATTCGGAGTCAAAGCAGGAAAATTCTTGGGGTACCTAGTTACGAAGAAAGGAATCGAAGCCAACCCGGATCAAATCAAGCCGATCCTAAACATAGCAGAACCTCAAAACAAGAAAGACGTTCAAAAGCTCACCGGAAGATTGGCGGCCCTGACCAGGTTCATCCCAAAGGCATCAGAAAAGTTTCAGCCATTCTTTGAAGCACTTAAAAAATCCCAAGAATTCGAATGGACCGAAAACTGCAGAAAAGCACTAACGGACATCAAAGACTTCTTGACCAGCCCTCCACTCTTAGCTAAACCAGAAACTAATGAGAAATTGTATCTGTATCTTTCACATTCACAAATTGCGGTAAGTACAGTCCTGGTCAAAGAAGTCGGGGGGAAACAGCAACCGGTATACTTCGCCAGCAAAACTCTAACCTCGGCAGAGATAAGATATCCAGCCTTGGAAAAAACGATCCTGAGCCTAGTGTTCGCTGCAAGGAAACTCCGGGCATACTTCCAAGGACACCCGATCGTGGTAATAACTTCGTTGCCTTTGCGAAGCGTGCTGCACTCACCAGAGAAATCCGGAAGACTGATGAAGTGGGCCCTAGAACTCAGCGAACACGACATCTCGTTCGAAGGGAAAAAGGCCATCAAATCCCAGGCCCTCGCAGATTTTTTAGCGGACTTCGAAGAAAACCCGTCCACGGAGATAACGGACCTTGAAGTAAATCAGCTGGTAACTTCTGCAACCGAAGAATGGGTATTAGAAGTAGATGGAGCCAGCAGACAGAGTGGCAGTGGTCTGGGCGTGTGTCTCCGGCCCCCAAAACTGCCCCCGATACTCCAAGCAATTCGATGCGAATTCCCAGCCACCAATAACGAGGCCGAGTACGAAACCCTGATTACAGGGTTAAGGGTGGCAAAAGAAAGTGGAGCGCACAATTTAACGATCAAATGCGACTCCCAATTGGCGGTGAATCAAATAAACGGCGCATACCAGGCCCGAAACGAAAAGATGGCCAAATACCTGAAGATAGCCAAAGATCTCATGAAACGCTTCCAAAGGGCCGCAATAAAGCAGATCCCGAGGGAAGAAAATGAAAGGGCCGATGCTATGGCAAACCTCAGGGCCTCGATGCAAAAAGACGAGCCAACGGGGCCAATTGTATACGCTTTCCTCCCCAAAGCAGCCATTGAATATGAAGAAACCCTGGCCATAGAACAGGGCGACTGGAGAGCCCCCATCATCGAATACATCAATCACGGTCAAATGCCGGAAGGCAAGGCAGAGGCGAGAAAACTACGAGCCCAGGCGGCCAGATTCTGCATCATCGGAGGGATACTTTTTAAAAGATCCATAGGTGGTCCCTTCCTAAACTGCATCTCCCTCTCCGAGGCCGACCTAGTATTAAAAGAGCTCCATGAAGGATCAGCCGGGAACCATTCCGGAGGAAGAAGCCTGGCGTTCAGAGCACATAGAGCCGGATACTACTGGTCAACCATGAAGACAGATGCAGCCGAACTTGTAAAGAAATGCGATAAATGCCAAAGGCACGCCAACTACTCCAACCTCCCCGCCGGAAACCTAAACAGCATCACATCTCTGTGGCCATTTGACAAATGGGGGATGGACATAATCGGGCCTTTCCCAATATCCACGCAGGGTCGGAAAAGATACATACTGATGGTTACCGACTACTTCACAAAATGGATCGAAGCTGAAGCGTTAGAAAGAGTCAGGGAGCATGAAGTGCAGAAATTTATCTGGAAACACATCATCTGTAGATTCGGCATACCACGAGAAATAATCACTGACAACGGCCCTCAATTCATAGCGCAAACACTGAAAGACTTCTGCAACCGGTTAAACATAAAACTCACATACTCAACCCCGAGATACCCCCAAGCCAATGGCCAAGCCGAAGCATCCAACAAGGCGGTAGTAGACTCCCTGAAGAAAAAATTGGAGGGGGCCAAGGGATTGTGGCCCGAAGCTCTTCCCGAAGTCCTTTGGGCGTTCAGAACGACTCCCAGAACTTCAACACTGCAGACCCCCTTCTCGATGGTCTACGGGACAGAAGCAGTACTCCCAACAGAGATCCTATCGCCTCAAGAAAGACTAAATGGAAGAGCAAATGAACATGTCCTGGCCTTCGAGAGGGATACTTCAGACGAGAAGAGGGAGAACGCACAACGGAGAATAGCCGAATACCAAATGGGGATAGCAAGACAATACAACAAAAAAGTCAAGGCCCGAACCTTCCAACCCGGAGATTGGGTACTCAGGAGGGTGTTCCAAAATACGAGAAACCAAGCCCATGGAAAACTGCCCGAGAGTTGGGAAGGACCGTACCAAGTGGAACGAGCATCCGGAAAAGGGTCCTACAAGCTGCTCACGAAAGATGGAAAGGAGATAGAGCATAGCTGGAACATACATCACCTCAAAAGGTACCAATTTTAAATACAGCACTGATTGTAATAACGGGCACTCTCCTCCCAAAAAAAAAAAGGGGTTTTTAACGAGGCCCCGCCTTAAAGCAATAAAACGGATTTTTCATCTCATCTCTTACTCTCCTTTATGTCCTATACATCACCAAATCGGCAACCCGAATAAATTGCCAAAGGGCAAGCCTCTGGTAAATCCAGAAGGTCTCGGGCGAAGATAAATTGCCAAAGGGCAACCCGAATAAATTGCCAAGGGGCAAGCCTCTGGTAAATCCAGAAGGTCTCGGGCGAAGATAAATTGCCAAAGGGCAACCCGAATAAATTGCCAAGGGGCAAGCCTCTGGTAAATCCAGAAGGTCTCGGGCGAAGATAAATTGCCAAAGGGCAACCCGAATAAATTGCCAAAGGGCAAGCCTCTGGTAAATCCAGAAGGTCTCGGGCGAAGATAAATTGCCAAAGGGCAAGCCTCTGGTAAATCCAGAAGGTCTCGGGCGAAAATAAATTGCCAAAGGGCAACCCGAATAAATTGCCAAAGGGCAAGCCTCTGGTAAATCCAGAAGGTCTCGGGCGAAGATAAATTGCCAAAGGGCAACCCGAATAAATTGCCAAAGGGCAAGCCTCTGGTAAATCCAGAAGGTCTCGGGCGAAGATAAACCGCAAAAGGGCAGCCCGAGAAAATTGCCAAAGGGCAGCCCGAGAAAATTGCCAAAGGGCAAACATATGGAAAATCCAAAGGGCCCCGAGCGACAACACGTCGCCCAAGAACTCCGAAAAAAGAAATTGGGGGATTGGACCCTCGAACGGAAAGAAGATAAAGAAAACGAGGAAAATTGCAACAAAATATATTTTTTATTGATTGATAAAGATTACATTTAGAAGGGGCATTACAAGAAACGAAAAGTTATAAACTGGCACCCTCTCGCAAAGCGGCCGTAGCATCAAGCTCCATTTTCGCCGACTCCGGAGTCAACGACCCCCTAATGACCTGCTCGAGAGCATAAGTTCTAGTGGTGACCTCGGCCTGAGCAGCCTCCTCAGTCAAGACTTCCACCTGACCCTCCAAGTCTCTTATCTTCCCTTCGGGCGCAGACTTGAAAACTTTCAGCTCCTCTATTTCCTTGGCCTGCCTGTTGAGCTCAGCGTCCTTCATCTTACAAGAGGACTCGAGACCCAAATTGTGAGCCTACAACGCCTCAGCACGCCTAACGGCCTCAACGCACTGAGCCGTTACCTTCCCCAAGTCATCTTGGGCAGCCTTGAGTTCGGCCGAAGCCTGACTGGCACACGCCTCCATTTCTCCACGGTCACGCATGACGGCCGAGAAGTGGCGACGCATCCCTACCGCCCCTTGAAGCGCCTGAAAGGACCAAAAGATCAAAAATAAATTGATAAAAGAAATCGACACGAAGTAGAGCCTCAAAAACTTACCCTAAACAAACCTCCAACAGCCATTTCGTTGAACTGAGTGAATGACAGGGAATTCAACCATTCCTCGTCCTGAGGAAAGAAGAAACCATCAGCGGCTTTCACCATCCCAGTCGTAATCCTTCTAGTGGAAAAATCGCCGGGAAACTCAAGGAAGAGACCACTCCCACCGGAAGCGGGCTTCCTGCCCGTGTGCTTAATCCGCATCCGCGGGCGCACAAACCCTTCCTCCTCTTCCTCCTCTTCTCCCTCCTCTTCCTCCCTCGGTCTTTTCTCTCTATCGATAGGAGCAACAGGACTCATTTCTTCTTCGACCGTAGGCCGCTGCTCCGTCCCCTCAGCCTCATGAGGACCCACACCATCAGACGGCGCCCGACTCGAACGAGCATTGTCGGCCGAAGACCCTTGCCTCTCCTCGGTCGAGACACTCTCTCGACCCGCGAAGGCCTTTTCTTGTTCAGCCTGGATTTGACGCATAATGGCACGCATAGCGAGCGCCCGCTGGCCCGACGGCTTTGACATCACGTAGTCAGCGATTTCTGCAATCCAAAGCACGTTAATTCGACCGCATAAAAACACCTTGGAAAACTAAAATCAGAATCCACCTACTTGTCCTAGTGAAAGCCCAAAAACGGCTCGTGCGTATCTCGTGCAGCAACCGCTTGTGACCGCGTTTCTTGTCAGGAATCGCGAGAATAGCCTCGCTCCTTGCACGCGCCCGAGGAGTCGACTTACAATTCTTAGCACCGTGTCTAGCTACAACCATAACAAAAACCAGCCAATACCAACGAATGTAAAAGAACCAACAAAACGTAAGACATGTTACAAGAAGACTACATGAATCCATCCAACACAACGGATAGCTCGGGCCCTTGCCCAAGCGAGTGGTGCCCCTGATAAAGAAATACTTGTCTTTCCACCGACGCTCGTTAGACGTGAACCCCAGAACCAATAGCCTTCCATGAGGCCGAGCGTTTAAGACATATCTACCAGTATCCGGCTTCTCGCGTTTAACAAAGTAAGAGTAAAAGAAGTCTTCGGCCGAAAACGGTAGATTGTACTTCTCTTTCAAGCGGTCCACGCTTAGCAATATGCGGATAGCATGTGGAGTCAACTGGCTAGGGTGAATCTGGCACCAAGTACATAGCTCCTCAACTAGGCCCATGATGGGAAACCTGAGACCAATCTCAAAATGCCTAAGATAATAAGGCTCCCATCCCTCAGCCAAAATATCATCGACCTTCTCATTATCATTAGGAAGCCTAGTCTCGACCCAATCAGGAAACTTGCAGCTAAAACGCATGGCCTCCAACTCTCCCCTCGTCATAGTACTTCGAATGTTAAGCCAAGGAGGAAGAATACCCTGCGGCCTAGATTCGGCCGGAGGATTACGAGCAGATGAACATTCGGCATTATCCTCTTCGGCCGAAAAGTCACAGGTGAGACCAGCAAAAGTAGACGTATCCAAGGAGTTAGAAGACGACATCTACACTCGACCGAAAAAAGTAGGTTAATGGTCTTCGACCGAAGTTAGGGCAATACTGATAAAGGCAGCACTATAAAGTCACGGAC
Source organism: Cardiospermum halicacabum (assembly GCA_031304145.1). Taxonomy (NCBI): domain Eukaryota; kingdom Viridiplantae; phylum Streptophyta; class Magnoliopsida; order Sapindales; family Sapindaceae; genus Cardiospermum; species Cardiospermum halicacabum. The sequence goes on from CM062397.1 coordinate 10,345,522, forward strand.
ACGTGTACACGTGGAAAATTAAATAAAATAAGATGAAAAGCGGCAAAAACACGAAAAGACAATCAAAACCCAGTCAGCAGAAGAGAAATCGATTGGAAACCTAACCGTCAAGCAAACAAGATCGGCAAATTGCCGGAAAACCACAAAACCAACAGCAAAATGAAAAAACCACAGAACAGGCAGCAACAAGGACCAAATCGGCAAGACCAAAACTGAAAGCAACCGGAAAACTAGAGAAAAGGAGCGACAGGAGCTAACCTTGAGAATGCGAGAAGGAAGAACCGAAAGCTGGAGCCAAAAGCTTCACCGGAAGAGGCGATGGCGGTTGAGCTTCGTCTTAGAGAGAGAAACTGAAAAACGAATTTGAAAAGATACAAAAGAGAGAGAAGCAAACCAGCACTTAAATAAAGAGGAAATGATTTCACTTTTAGGGCACAGCAGCCGAGGAGCCGTCAAATTTAAAAGATTTGATACGCAAACGCTGACGTGGAAGGCAAAAGGTGAAAATTGGCTGAACTAGTGGAATCCTAGCTGGCGACACATCCAGCGCAAAGGAAGACCACTCGGTCGAAAGGACACTAATGAAAGGAGACTTCTTCGACCGAAATAGGTCACCAATTTATTGCCATACTCGAAAGTCAAGTAATGGCAATAGGGGGATTACTATGGTGGGAGAACAACTTACGGTCTCAGAAAGTTGCGGACCCTCAACGAATTGAAAAAACAAACCCAAGTCAAACTCAGCCAAAGCCTTCGGTCGAAATAGACCAATGCCCCTTTGGCCGAAGTAGGCTTAGTAACTTGCGGCCGAACGCACCCTAGCGGCCGAAGAGTCCGAGACATCCGGATAGCACCATCAAGCCCAAAGAGGAAATCAAGTCCAGGAAGGAATCCAAGTCCAAATGAGAATCCGAGCCCTAGAAGGAGATCAAGCCCAAAAACGGAGAGTCAAGCCCAATGAAAGACCAAGTCCGAGAAGGAGACCGAACCCCGGGAAAATAAGGAATCTCAATCCAAATAGAAATAGGACCCAAATACCTCCTATAAATAAGGGGTAGGGATGATTGTAAAAGGATCCGAATTATTATTCATTAGAGCAAAAACTCTGTGAGATTATCTCTGTAAGCTTTTTAGCTATTTTCTCAAGCAATCTTAGCCTGATATTTGGCTGTGGTTTATTTGGCACCACAATAACTAAAACACAAAAAAAGTCCAACTGATTGGTTATAAATAGATTTGTTTGAACAAAATGAGAACAATGAAATTGTGAGATATAAACCCGACTAGCTAATCTGGATTTCTCACAAAATATTGAATTGATTATAATGAAATATTATTCCCAGTTATGGATACCATTATATTTTAATTTCTAATCAGTACCATTTCTCAAAAATTGAAAATGTATCTGATAGATTTTACTACTTCATACATATATATATATGTATATATTTATTTATTTATTGTTGCTCTCTGGATTCTAGAAATCTAATAGGGATTAAAATTACTAGAATCCTATCAATTAAAAATCTCTAAGACTCATAAAATTAGAGAAATATTCATATGAATTAATATAATATGGCAAAGTGTAGTATAGTTATCTTAGTGAGTATCAAATAAAAGACAATAATACAACCGCCCAAGTATTTCATTCAAAAGTTCGAGATCTGAATTCACCATTGTAGTAGATTATAGAATTTGAACTCTAGAAGAAGTGAAAAAACTGCTGAATATTAAAAAAAAGGAGTTTAAAATGAAAACTCTTAGTGAAATTAAATTATTATCTTAGCCTTAAAATTGAGCATAAACAAAATAATATCTGGTTTATCAACAATCATATATTGAAAATATTTTTAAAAAGATTTAATATGAATAATTTTCATCCTTTAAGCACTCAATTGTTGATGATACACTTGACCTTAAAGAGATCCATCCTAACCAAAAGAAGGTGGTAAATATGTTTGGTCCTAAAGTATTATATCTAAATGTACGAGCCACATCCACATTTAATGTAAAATTTTCCTACTCCAATAGCTTTTAGAACCAAGATAAATTGATTTGAATTAAATTTGATCTTCAAGTCTAAAAGATAAATTAACTAAGATATTATAAACACCCACTTTTAAATCGTTTCACAAAATCGAAATGCAAAACTTCTTAAATTTTGAAGTCGATATTATGAGTATTCTCATCAGAAGAATATAAAAATGTATAGATCCAACTATACTATTTTTCCTTCATTTAATTTTTATTCCACTAAATTTTTCTAGTAATAGTTGTATGAGTAGTCAAATCTTTAAAATCCTGGAAATTTACGAGGAATTATTGTAAACCTGTGAAAACAAAATGTGTTTTTCCACATTTCCTACATTTGTACATGTGTGATACAAATTGATCTAGATTTCTAACACTTGTCCGTACAAATGTCTATGCATTATGTACATGTAATAAAGAAAGAGGCGTGGATCACTTTTTCATCGTGATTCAAATTAACCTTCCCTCATATATAATATGTCTAGTACAATATTATTCAAAGTCTTTATGATCAAGAACTCATGATCCCCTCTGCCTATTATACGAGTGTGTATCCAATGCCCAAAACTATTCAATTATTTATTCTTTTTCTTCTCTTCAATTCCTACGCTATTTTTTTTATTTACAATATATAAGAATTATTTATTGATATTAATAAAAATCTCATTTAATATTTTTAACGGTAGATAATGAAAAGATTTAGTATATATTTGATATCAAATTTTTAATTAACCGCTAGATTAGTGTTTCACACTGTAGAAGTGACTAGTTTTTTTTTTTAATCAAAACTCATTAATTATTATTAATATCATTCAATAATACATTAATAATAAAATGAGGACCATTACTACTTCAAAAATTAAAGCTAGAAATAGAACCCGAGGCTCAAACTAATTTGTGTCCACTCAATTCGCTGACCTTTGATAAGTTTAGAATTTACCTATATTCTTGTATATTTTATGAGTTTAATTGCATAGAAATTGAGCTTAAAGGTTGAGATATTGAATTGATTTCTAGTAATTTTATACTATTCTATTGAGACAGGGACTTGGATGAAAAGATTTGGAAAATAAGTTAAAACAAGCAAAAATCGGGATAAAGAGGGATCAAAATTATCATGATAAGAAGATTGTTAAGAGAGAGTTCAGACTAGGGTAGTATGTGTTATTGTATAACACTAAACTCAGCCTATTTCCAGAAAAGCTCAAATCTATATGGTCTGGACCCTTTAAGGTGAAAACTATTTCCCCATAAGGAGCCATAGAGTTGTTTGATAATAAGTCCACTGATTATTTTGTTGTTAATGGACAAAGGCTCAAACATTATCTAGGAGAGGATATTTACAGGACTAGAGAAGTTTTATACATCTCTGATCCTATAGATATGATGGAAAGATCATGAAACAAACTTGCCATGGTTGATGTTAACGACCTTAAACAAAGCATGCTATTTACACAATTAAAATTTCAAATTGATATCGTGCTTACATAGTTTAATTGTGTAAAAAATTTATTTACTGATCAAGTTCATGTTTTGCAATGGTTTTAAATTTCAGGAGAACTTGAAAAGGAAGTTCGAAGTAGGAGGCAAAAAATCATCTACATTGCCAAGTCATCTCGCCAAAACTAACTTTCATTATGGCGAGAAATATTGGAATTCGCCTTTAGTAAAATGGGACGACAGGCGATTTACTGAAAATCGCCAAGTTCATGCCGCCAAGGAATAGGCGAGGTCAGCATCTCAAGCCTGAAATTTCGCCTATCATGCTCATGAAAAGGCGATAAATTTTGTATCGCCTCTATAGCTCGCTACATAGGTATGTCTTTTGGCGACAATCTTTTAAGTTTGCTAAGACAATTCACCTCATGTTTATATTTGATCTGGCGAGATACTGGTAAGTCGTTTTAAATATCGTCTAAACTAGAAATTTGCTGGCGAAGTTGTGTTCTTCTCGATTCCTCACTTCGCCTAATTTCATCTCATAAGGCGAAATCACTTTCTTCATCGCCTAAATTTTCAAACCTTTTCTCAAATCTACGGCGAATTGAAGTTTTTCGTTTGTTTATCTCGCCTCAAAATGAGTCATTAAGGCGAGTGTGATTTGTATCGCCCAAAAATGTCGTCAAAATTGATTTTGTTAAGGCGAAGAAGGTTGTATCGCCTGGCTAATTGAATTTCATTTCGCTCAAACAGAAAGCGACATAAAACATGTCACCCAACTTAAGTTGGCGACACGTGGGGCGTGCTTTTTAGCGACTGCCTCTGACAAGGCGCGATTGAATCTTTACGCCTTTTCCTAGTGTTTTCATCATTGCGCCTATTTTATATTCTATTTAAAACCCAATTTAATTTTTACCATTAGACTCACTTGCATTTTGCTTTTCAAAATTACACAAACCCTATTCTGTGATTTTCTTCTAAATTGTTCGACTGTGCTTAAACTCTTCTAATTCTTCACAGAGATTAAACAAGGTATGTTCCTCTAATTCTTAAGCATGTTTCGATATTTGTTTTTATTTAGTTGTGTTGATGTTTTGGTTGTGACTGTTTAGGGTTTAGTTTGAATGAGAATGGTATTGTTGGGTTTTATTTATTTTGATTCTCCAAAATTGTATCTTAGATTCTTAATGATGTTTCTTCGTTGTGCAACTTGTGGTAAGGAGGTTCATTTGATATTAGCTGCTAGTGAACAAACTGAGAAATGGATTTTGATAATGTACTTATGCTGCTCATATTGGATTCATACTGGATTTCTATTCTTTTATCAAATGCTTAAAAATTTTGCTGTTGTTGTTCTTCATTAAATATGTTAAGATTGTTGAGTATTTTGTATTGTTCAAATGTAGGAATTAAGTGGCTAAAAGAAGGAATGAGTCTACTCCTAGTCCCTCAAAGAAGACAAAGCAGGCCAAGATTTCTACTAGGCCGAAGATTTATGACGAGAAGACCTTCAAGGTGAGGGTTACTCTTCCATCCTCACCTAAAGCTGACAAAAGTTCAAAAGATAAAACTCCCAAGACCCCCTCTACATCAAACGTTGACAAGGGAAGAATTGAGGGAAACAATTGAGGAAAAAGTCAGTTGGAAAGGTAACTGCTGTTGTTACCACAAAGAAGTTAAGTACGGAAAATTCACCAAAGACCCCCTCTACATCAAATGCTGAAAAGGGGAAGAATTTGGCAGAAACGTCTGGTGTTGTTAAGCAGAAGATATAAGCTAAGTCTGGGACTGTTGAGAAAAATGGATTAAAATTGACGTTTGCGGATTCAATCAAAGGAAAGAGGGTTAAGGCTGTTTCATCAAAAGTTGCTAAGGAGAATACACGGATAAAGAGTCCAATGCAGAAAAAAGATTTACAATTTTGGCAAGAAAAAGGCACGCTATTGATAGGATTTGAGGATAAGAGTTTTGAACACTACCTCTGGGCTTGGGATGTTGCTGTCAAATAATAAAACAGAACCAATATGCTGTCTAATTCTCTACTTCTTATTGATAGTAAAGGAGCCTTTAAATAGGCACATAACATAGTAAACCAAAACTGACAGAAACTTAGTTTTCCTAATTCTATTCCTAAAAGGATTGAACAAACTCTGTAATACTCCTATACTAACTCAACTCTATATTTCCTAATTCAAGTTTGAATCACCTTTTCAGCATTTCCCCTTGATTCAAAATCACAAACACCAAGTAATTTTGTAAAGAACAGAAATTTTTCCCTGGACAGTGGTTTTGTCAAGATATCTGCTAGCTGATCGTGCGTGCTGCAGTACTGTATGTTGACAGCTCTTCCAGCAACTAAATCTCTCACAAAGTGTAGTCGCGTATCTATGTATTTCGTGCGACTATGCAGAGCAGGATTCTTGGTCATAAATATGGTCGATTTATTATCGCAGAATATAATAGTTGCTGACTTTTGCCGGCAGAGTAGCTACATACTCTGCTTCAGTACTAGAAAGAGCTGTTATTGGTTGTTTTTTAGAGCTCCATGCCACTACTCCTGACCCCAAACTGAACACATGAGCCGACACGCTTCTTCGATCATCTACAGAACTTGCAAAATCTGAGTCTGAGTATCCATATAACTCCCCATCAACCAACTCATTGTTGTTACTTGAGTACCATATTCCATGGGCAATCGTTCCTGCTATGTACCTCAGAATCCGCTTTGCTGCTCCAAAATGTATTTGTGAAGGTTTCTCCATGAACCTGCAGATAGTACTGACTAAGAAAGGCCTAAAAAGGTGGCCGAATATAGTAAGAGGCCCATAATGGAGCCTAAAATGAAGAAACGAAACTGAATCATGAAGAGAAAAACTTGAAAACGTCAGTGTCGTTCGCCGGCAGACTGGCCTTGTCCGCTGGCAGCGGACGGTGGCGGCGGATGGGTTTGCCGTCACCCTTCTTCTGTTGGCTGGCAGCGGGTGCTGACGGCTGACCCCTGCAAAGAGCGCCGCTTCTGTTCGCCGTCACCTGTCTTCTGTTGGCTGGTAGCGGGTGCTGACGGCGGACGGTTGGCCATCACCTTTCTTCTGTTGGCTGGCAGCGGACGCTGGCGGCGGACACCTGCAGAGAGCGCCGCTTTCTTTGGCCGTCATCTTCCTTCCGTTGGCTGGCAGCGGGTGCTGGCAGCGAAACCCTGCAGGAAGCGCCGGTTTTTGTTGTCTCCTTTCTTCCGTGCGCGATGAGGCTGTCCCTCCCGAACAAATCTTGAATCATTAGAACCTAAAAAAGGTCTACCTTGGAGGTCCCTGCAAATGAAAGGCCAAAGGAAATCTGGGTAGGTAGTCCAAGTCTTGATGCTATCTATGGGAAGCTTGGTGAGTCTGTCTGCTGCTTGGTTGCCTTCTCTGTAGATGTGCGAGATAACAAAGTCCAGATGCTTTATGTGATGAAGACAATTGAGCCATCTAGCCAAGAGGTTCCAGGGGACACAATCTGAGCGAGTCTTGACCAGATGAACCACCAGAGTTGAGTCGGATTCCACCCAGAGGCGAGTCCAGTCCTTCTCAATCGCGTATTCGATGGCCAGGATAAATGCGTCTACCAGAATTTTTGCTTCGTATGCATCTCCGAATCCACCTGTACCTGCAAAAGCAAACTTAAAAAAATCACGTGAGTTACGGAAGACACCTCCAGCTACCAGTCTTCCGTCTCCATCTCCCGCACTACCGTCTATGTTGACCTTGGTCCAACCCGACGAAGGGCCATTCCACCACACTTCCTTAACCACCTTTGGACCTTGAAAATAGCCGCTGAGTTTGAAAAGGGAGAGGGTTTTAAAGTCAGGTAGGGAATTGTACATGATGCCGAATTTGAAGGTTTTGAGGTATTGGACAGTCGACCAAATTCTGGAGATAACTGAGTGATTAGGCATAGCTTTGTTGTTGAAGCATTTTCTGTTACGAGCTATCCATATTTCCGCACAAATAGAGCTCATGAGGGTCTTTAAAATAGCTTTCATCCCAGGGCTGCACGCCCAGTGCATAATGGTGCTAATCAAGCTCACTATGCTTACATTTAGATTCAAATGAAATCCCAGCTTGTCTAAAAAGTAGTCCCAAATCTTCCTGCTAAAGCCACAGCCTAACATAAAATGATCCGTAGACTCCGAGTTTTTTAGACAAATGGGCAGGCTGAGACAATCGTGACCCCTTTCCTCCAAAGATTGTTTTGGGTAGGGAAGGTTCCATGAAGAATCTTCCAAACTACCATAGACTCCCTAGGCGAAATGTAAGGGGCCCATATTTTCTTACCCCAGTCTACTTCATGAAGGTGATGGGAAAATCCATCATAGGCAGCCCTACAAGTTACTTTGCCCAACTTTTTGTTCTTCCAAATAAGTTTGTCTTTCCCCCCACGAATGATTCTGACTTTCTTGATGTCTTCACAAATATCTGCAAAGTCCACTTCCAACCAATCCGGAAGACTCCAACTACCATTCGAATAGAAATCCGAGACCAGGGCATTTTGATCTTCAATTCTTGCATCCTCGACCCTGTCTCTAATAGTATATCCCAACCAGTTCATAGACCAAAACTTAACCACGCTATGTTCCCCCACAAGCCATATAGTTTCGGCCAGCAGCCCAGTAAAGACATCTCTGATCGAGGACCAGATCGTGGATTTATAATAAACAGTTCTAGCAGAGCCATCTTTATTCACCAGCTTAGCTCTAAGAGGGGAGAGGATAGGAGTGTTACCTTCCAGGATAGCCCAAGCAAGTTTGGACAACATGGCTTTGTTTGTGGCTTTGAGCGTCCGAACGCCCAGACCCCCCTCCTTATTGATTGTGCAGACCTTTTTCCATGCAACAGTCAGTAATCTTCTTTCCGTGGTAACTCCAGTCCAGATGAAGTTTTTAATGCATTTATCTAGTGATTTCAGCATCAGAGCAGGCCAGCGGTATACTGCAAAAGAGTGATTAAGCAATCCAGATATAACAGATTTTACCAGCATTACTCTACCTGCCTGGGATAAAGTCTTCGTCCATGTATTGAATTTGGCCAGCACCTTGTCATAGAGCTGTTGCAGGTGCGTCCTTTTGGGAACTCCCGGGAAGATGGGGACGCCCAAATATACGCAATGGAGGCTGCCAACTGTCATTTTCAAAGCATGTTTTACATAAGCCATCGATCTACGCTGAACTCCGCTTCCAAATAAAACATGAGATTTAGCATAATTCACTCTTTGACCCAACATATTTCCGTAGCAGTCCAGAAAAGTGACGATGTTTTTGGCATTCGTCTGTGTGGCTTTACAGAAAATCATCACATCATCCGCATATAGATGGTGAGAAGGGAGTAGTGTCCTCTTCGAGTTATTGGAAGGACGCAGCTCACCTTTATCAACCATCCGCAACAAGCCTCTACTAAAATATTCCTCAGCAAAACAAAAGAGTAAAGGCGAGAGCGGATCACCTTGTCTGACCCCTTTCGAACAGGCAAAAAATTCGTGCGGGATTTCATCAAAAAGAATGGAGATGCGGGAGGACGAGAGCAGATGCTTCACCCAAGACAGAAACTTCTCGCAGAACCTTAAGCAACGGAGAACCTCCAGAAGAAACGACCACTCCACCGTATCGAAAGCTTTCTTGATATCAACCTTCAGAGCCATTTGACCCTCTGCCCCTCTCCGATTCATGCTATTAATTGCTTCGAAGGCCAAAGCAATACAATGATGGATATTGCGACCCGAGACAAAGCCGAACTGATTGGAAGCTAGAACCTGACTTGCGATGCTACCCAGTCTAGTAGCCATAATCTTCGTCACTACTTTAAATATGAAGTTACTCAACATGATCGGCCTGAACTGCTCCACTCTGTTTGCCTGCTCCACCTTCGGAATGAGAACCATAAAGTTCGAGTTGAAGTTCATGGGGAGCTCACCTGAGATAAAGAAATGCCGGATGGCCGTATAGAGATCATCACGCACTATGTTCCAAGATTCTTTGAAGAATTTTCCAGTGTAACCATCTGGACCCGGGGCGCTATCTGCTGACATATCAAAAACCGCCTCTTTGACATCGGAGGGAGAAGGGACAGCTGTGAGCATGTGATTGTGCAACTCAGTTACCACATTTGGGATGACTTCCTTAACATCTGATAAATCAACTGGCTGGGAATGGGAGGATTTGAAGAGGTCTTCATAGAAAGCGGTAATATGAGCTCTGATCTTGCCCTGATCTGATGTCTGCTCTCCCTCAACTTCCAAAGTGGAAATGAGGGCTTTAATTTTCCTAGAAGCAATGAAGGAGTGGTAGAACTTGGTATTTCTGTCCCCACAAGTTAACCAGGAGACTCTGGCCTTCTGTCTCTTAAAAACTTCTCTTACATTCAACTCCTCTTCCAACTTCTGACAGCATCTTGTCTCTGCATCACGAAGATCATCAGAGTAGCCATCTTCCTCAATCTTGCTTTGGACATTGAGAAGGTTTTCATTTGCTTTGTCTACTCTCTCAAAAATATTGCCAAAGCTAGTTTTGTTCCAAATTCTCAAAGTGTTCTTCAATCTCTTCAACTTCTTTTGGAACTTGATTATGGGATTAGGCTCCCAAAGAGGCTGGATCCAGTTGCTTTCCACAACCTGACAAAAATCAATATGGCCACACCAAGCATTGATAAACCGAAAAGGCCTACCAATATTGTTGAGGTTAGCATTTGACATTTTAAAAATAATGGGGGAATGGTCGGAGCCACTCCTAGCAAGCACTCTTCCCTCGATATTATCCCAAGCATCAACAAAGGCTAAATTACATAGGCCTCTATCTAGCTTACACTGCACATTGTGATCACCTTTTCTACCATTGCACCAAGTGTAGAGGTTGCCTTTTTGCTCAATTTCCACCAAATCATTCTCAAGAATCATATTCCTAAATTCTAAAGAAGCACTAGAATATGAGAAGGTTTTTGATTTTTTCTCATGACTACCCAAAACGCAATTAAAATCTCCTCAAATCATCAAAGGGGTACCATCAACAACTCTACCCAAATCCAACCATAAATCTGTCCCCCTTCTATAATTCACATGGGCATAAACAAAGCCATATCCCGCACGCACACCACCAAAAATTAAATTTAAAATAATAATTTGGGACGTGCACAAAATAGTAGCCTCTAAATTGACATCATTTCTACCCAACACCCAAAGGCTAGGAACATCATTATTACCCACATTTTCACAAAGTAAGGTGTAACCAAAACTCTCCCAAAACTTCTTTGCATCTAAGTCATAATACATCATAGGCTCCGCAATGCAAAAAATATTAGGACGAAACTTAGAAATAAAATAGCTACAATATTTCCTACTCGAAGACTTTCTAAAGCCTCTAATATTCCAATATTGTACTATCATTTCTTTTTCCTAGTTTGATGCCGGGTGCGAACACCCTTGTAAGATCCGTCACTATTTTTATCCCCAGGTATATCTTTATTGCTAACTCTATCAGATATATCAATCAAAGATTCATTGATAGGATGAGTTACCTTAGAAGGAACACCTTGCAGCATTTTGGCCAGCTTATTTTCCTTTGCACCAGCTGCCTCTTGAGTAGGCTTAACCAAATCCTCTTTTGCTTCTTCAAGTTTGCGGGGAGATGAAGGGGCATTGGAGGAGTCATCCTTTTCTGAGTCCGAAATTGTGGTGATTTCAAATGCTTGCTCCACCTTTTCCAAGTCATCATTCTCAGAAGCCATGATGTCTTTGGGAGTGATTTTATCTGTGTAGATAGCAATAGCTTTCTCCGGTCCTGCTTCTACCTCCAGGACCTCTTCATCCTCTCCATCCTCTTTGTCATCACTTGCCCAGCTCTTTTTGGGTGGATCTGCAAGAGGCTTATCTTTAATGCCCAAGATTGGGCCATCGTTCTGAGATAGTAGAACTTCAACGGCAGACTTATCCAGTATTTTGGTAGAAGTCCAGGCTGCTTCATCTTCTAAAGGATCAACCATGGGGTCAGACACAACCATATTGCCCTGAGTCTCCGGTTCAGCAAGAGCTTCAACTTCTTTCTGAGGTCGCAAAGAGGTCATGAGGCGGGACAAAGATTGACCCACCGGACCTGATGTGTTTTTTGTTGCTTTTTTCTTAGTCACCTGCTGCCACTCCTGGGTGACTTTAGGCTTAGGAGCACTCTATTTTGGAGGAATTGGAATTGAGGCTTTCTCATGTTGTACTATTTTGCTTTCTTTTTGAAGTCTCTTTCTGCAAACCTTGGCATCATGACCCATAATTTGACAAAAGTTACAGAATTCTGGTCAACTCTCATAGTGCACAGAAACTTGGACAGTCATACCATTCCCATGCTCAATTTGCACAAATGACTCTTTGGATCTAGATACATCCACCTCAATCAAAACTCTAGCATATTGCACGTGCGTGCATTTCAAAGTTCTTTTATCAATTTTTAAAGGTTGACCAACACATCTAGCAAGGTTCCAAATAATTGAAGGATCAAAATATTCTTCACCTAGATCATAAAATCTAACCCAAATTTGTGCAGCTGTAGATCTTTGAGATGAAGGATTAAAATTATTAGACCAAGGCAATAATCTAATCGTACCTGGGTGGAGGGACAGATTTGAAGTGATTCTAATGCGGTCACGTTCCTCCATAGATGAAAATTTAAAAGTGTAGAAACCCTTACCCAAACTTGATATCTTCCAATCTCCTCGCGGATTCCATAACTTTTGAATTTTGGTTCTCAAATCTTCAATTCTCCACGGAATATCACCCGGTTTGAGAATGACTCTCCCAATCAAAGCCGTATCAAACATCTTAATTCTAGCAGCGTGCAGTTCAGCAGATATGGGAATTGTCATGTAACTCCCCTTTCTCTCCGGAGGTGGAGCAGCAGCAGTATAGGCTTTCATCGTATCGTTAGATTGTTCTCCCAACAGAGTAGATTTATAGTTCATACCTTTGGGATTGGAGACCGGCGGTTGAATTTGACCGGTGGACGGCGCAGCTTTAGGCGACGCGGCCAAAGAGGTGTCACGCAACGGCGCGGTCTCGGGAGGAGACTGAGACGTAGTAGTCTGGGGCGGCTTCTCAGATAGAGGAGCGGCCGAGAAAGTTGAAACTTTAGAGTTCCAAAGAGACACAAGATCAACCGAATGTATCGGGGGAGTAGGTTTTCTACCAAAGATGTCTGGATGGCGGAGCGGGTTCTGGAGGATGGTGACCGGCTTGAAGGAGGCGGCCGGTTGTTGTACGGAGGAGGCGGCCGGGGTTTGGTGGTCGGCCAAGGGGCGGCCGGTGACGGGGGCGGTAGGCAGGAGGTGGGAGGGGTGAGGGGCGGTGGTCGGCGGGAGGTGGGGGTGGTCGGAGGAGGGCGGCTCGGTGGGGGGCGGATGGGTGGAGGGGAGAGGAGGAGGTGGGGACGGTGGTGGGGGGATGGCCGGCGGAGGGAGGTTTTGGCGGCAAGGAGGAGGCGGCGGCGATGGAGTCCTCCGGTGGTGGTGGTGGCGCGGTGGTGAGTCCCAACGGCGAAGGTGGCCAGCGGTCTTCCATGGCGGCAACTTCAAACATCTTCAAAATTCTAGAGAGAAGTCAGAGCGTTTTCTCTCCCTTGAAATCCATTTGAATTGAGAGAAAATGGAAAACAAAGTGATTTCTATTCTTTGCTTCAGAAAATAAGTTTGAAAAATGAACCAAGACTTATTTTTCAGAGGTTTTTTTTTTTTTAATGAAACAAGCAAAGTCCGCCAGGAATCCTTACTAGGTAGGTACCCCTTAGAACTAAGCCTTACTTTATAAAAAAGGTCTAAAACAAACCCAAAAAAAATGAAAGTAAGGCCTAACAGGTGGCCTGAAGAAGAAAAGAGGCTGAAACAGATGCCATAAATAAATAATTGCCTACAAGTGGCCCAATGACCAAAGAGCCCAAACAGAGGCCAACAAACTTCTTACAAAGCTGATCTAAGTAAAAAGTCAAAGTTGTTGATGAGGAACTAGCTGGCGACAAGGGCTTTATGTAGCCAGAGGTAGTCAGATTGGCGTTGGTTCGCGACAAAGCTGGATAAAGGGTCTATGTCGCCAACTTGAATAGTGACTTACGTGCAAAATCTAGCTGAGGTGGGCTGGGAGTCACTTATTGGCGACATAAAGGCCATGTCGCCAACACGTACCTGAGTTAGGGGGACATTTAATATTTGTCACCCTATATAACTATTAGCTAACCCTAGTTTCTCATTCATGCCTTCTTTCACAAATTAGAATTGAGAGGAAACATTGAGAGCTAGGGAGAGTGTTTGATCAAACCCTGCCGCAGTCTCGTTCCGGTAAGTTTCGTCAACTTATGTTTCGTTAGTGTGAATCCCATTCGTATTCAAACGTCGTCAGCTCCCTGGAATCTACATGTAAAGTTCCTTTTGCGATTATGAATTTCCGGTAGGGTTCTGTTCAGGTTCTGGTTGAGGTCTCAAATCCCGGTAAGTCTATTCTGCCCTATTCTCGAATTAGGGGTTTATATTGCTAGTCATGTCTCTAATCTCACGATACTAACAATTAGGTGTTATTCCGTCAGGGTTCTATTTGGTAAGCATTGCGGATTGCAATGGCGCTATAGTCTGAGTCATTTGGTAACTCGCGTCGTTCTGTAGGGTTGGATTCGTAGATTTTTAGGGGTTATCCGGTTTGATAAGGGTTGTAGTTTATCAGGTTCGGGTTTAATTGAAATCCCGTATTCTGCGATTAACGTATCTGGTTTCATTCTGCAGAGGATCGGGAGGGTGGAACTGCTCAGGCTAAGGAGTAGTCGTCTGATATTCATTTTGCTATTAATTATACCGTCATTGGTTAGTAGCTTATTTTTAACCTGGTATATTGCTTGATGTACTATTTTGGTTGTTGCATGAGTCTGATTGAATGTTGTTGGCTTACCCGAAAATTAGCCTACTTTATATATACCCGAATGTGAGTTTATTGCGTACTATTATTATAACACTATTGAGAGAATAAATTAAGCATAGAACTCGATGAATTGGTCTGTTAAATACTGTAAATAATCGGAATAATTGCCCAGGACAGCTTCGAGTAGAATCTATGGCATGCCTAGGAATAAAGGATCCTCACAATGTTTTTATCAGCTTGAAGTGTCATTATTGATACTGAACTGATCGGCTTTGGCCTTACTGAATTACTGATACTGGGCTTCGACCAATACTAATACAATACTGTTATATTCTGTTTTCTGCTGAATAGCTACTTGGGTAATATTCTAAAACTATGAAGATAAAACTCTGCTGTCGTGGTCTAGTGTGTATAAGTTCGGTTTTTGGTACTGTTGGTTGTTCTATGGTGTCAATTGGACTATTAAACGGTTAGATTAATGCTGTTTTGGTTTGTATGGATTGGAACTAATGCACTAGTTACATTTTGGTGTTATTGGGTACTGTCAGGATAAGTTTTAATGGCTAAGATGGACAAATCGGATAACTAGATTAATTTAACTGAGTATAAATTTCTTAACTGAAACTGTATAGGAACTCCCGAAGACGTAATTAAAGCGCCTTATAAATTAATAGGACCTCAACCCGCGAACTTTAAAAACCTATTTTAGTATGATAACTGAACGTATGGGAATATAATAAATGGATTATAGAGTTCTGGCTAATGGAAGAAATAAATAAATTTGCCAATTGATAGGATGATTGGTATGTTGTCTGATATAGTGGACTCTAGGGAGTCTGTAGAGCCTTGCATTGTGTGCTCCCATTATTAGAACCGAGTCTAGGCCATTTGTATGTGTATGTTTGGAACGTGAGCGCTAATTTAGACTAATCCATAGTCTAACGGTTCCTTTATTTCATCCTATTTTGTAATCTGGGAATAAAAAAATCTCAGGTTGAATGCAGGTACTCCGATTGTTTAGGCGCTGTCTCATACTTGGATCACGACATACATCATCAGCACTTTCATATAGTTTTGTTATCTTATTTTTGGACATTTGTATGGGAGTGTTTTAGGACTTTATCATTGGATTTATTTATATACTTACTGAACATTAGCGTTATTATGCTCGTTTGGGATTTTTGGACTTTATTACTGGTATTTTGGGATTTATTGTTGAAATGATTTATTTCGATTTCGATTATGTAACTGTTAACGTTTTTGCATTTGTTGTGTAGCGTTAGACTCTTTTTCATGGTTCTACCAAGGTGGGGGTTTGCCATAAGAAAGACTATGAAAGGAAGTTAAGAGAAGAAAGCAGACCCTGAAGACGTGTTATGAAAACCTTAGTGGCCTTATTGTGCTCACACCTAGAGATATGGTAGCAAATATAAAACAACAAATGATTAGAGAGTTAACTAGAACCTAAGTCGATCAAACTCCTCTTTATATCACTTACCCTGAGACATAATGGACTTTTAAACTAAAATATAGGTTTATTAAACTATTGTCCAGTTTCTGCAGCTTACTCAATGAAGATCCCCACAAGAATTTGAAGGGGTTCCACGCGACATGTTTAATAATTGAACCATAGGAGGTGGTTCAATAATAGATTAAGTCGCGAGCATTCCCATTTTTCTTGGTAATGCTGTAAAGGAATGACTTTTATACTTGCTATCAAGTTCAATCACATCATAGGACTAGATAGTTAAAGGTTTCTAAGAGATATTTTTTCCAACTTGTAGAGTTGCTACTCTTAGAAGGGAAATCTCCACTAGTAAGCAAAAGATTCAGGGACACTCAATGATTACTGGAAAAAATTTAAATGCATGTGATATTTCAATAATCTCTAATTATATACTTTTATTATGGTTTATTGCCAATGAAAAGACTTACGATTGATGCAACTAGTTGGGATTTATGGAATGTAAGACCCCACAACAAGCTAGGATTCTGATTGATACAATTACAGCGCCTATGGTGAGAAACTTCAAAGCTCGCCCAGAATCCACTAGAGTGACAAAGAAGATAAGTGATCCTACCAATCAAACTAAAGAACTATCTGTTATTATTTATAAATTGGTTGCAGGAAAGACTCAATAGTCATGCTCACAACCAAGAAATTAAGGAATCTATGTCGCACCTAACAATCCTACTAATGCATATTCGATATTGCAAGAGACGCCCTTGAACAAGCTAATGCAGCTGGATACTATTGAGATCAACGGATATATGATATCTTTTTTGCCACTTACACTGAAAGATGGAGGGAACATCTTAATCTAAGATATGGGAAAAGACAGTAGAATTTGCAAAATAAAAATGTACAACAATAACAGTTAGGTAAATCTTTAGCCAATATTATGAAACATATGGCAGCTTGTATTAAAAAATTCCAATCGAGTGGGTAACAATTCCAACAAAATATGTTATAATTTCAAGATAAGACTAAGTCTTCTATTAAAAATTTCGAGAGGCATATGAGTTAGCTTGCAACCATAGTATGAGGACAAGAGTTCCGAGGAATGCTTCACTCATAGATCTAAGGCAAATCTTAAGAATTTCAGTTCAGCCATGCTAGAAGTGGAAAATAGTTGTTAAAACCAAATTCATAAAGGCTATGATCATAAGAAAGAAACTTAACTTTAGAAAAATGTTAAGATCATGACCAGCTGTCAATGCAGGAGAAAGTTGACGTGAAAAATATAACCCTAATTTCAAAAGAACACTATGCATATAGAAAAGGGTCACCATAAGAGAAAGAGAGTGAGAAACATGTTCAATAGATGCCAAGAGGGCCCAAAAATCCTGAAAGTTAGACTACCATTTCTTGGGAGACTTGACGTCCAAATAGTCAAAAAGAAAAAGAAAAAGAGATCTTTAAAACTTTCAATAAGGTTGAGGTAAATATTCCTTTACTTTATGATATTAAGTAAATATTTAAGTATGTTAAATTTCTTAAAGAATTTTTTACATAAGAAAAGGCAAGTTGTGTGCGAGAAAGTAAGAATGGAACAAAATGTTTTAGGTGTGTAATAGAAGAAACTTCCCCTCAAAAGGGAGGGTCTGGGTTTTTTTTTTCTATTTTTTTTATTCCATGTACCACTAGTAGTATAGAGATGCAAATAGCTATATGTGTCTTAAAAGCTTCGATTAATACTGTGCATTATTCTCTATATTCATTTATAAGGATGGGTGCTTTAATAGAAAAAGGTGTTGTAATATAGTTAGCTGATATGTCCTTGATTTATCCCTAAGGGTGTCTTAAAAGATGTTCTTGTCAAGGTTCAAAGTTTGATATTTCCAGCTAATTTTTATGTGATGGATATGGGTAGTAAAAAAATTTCTACAAATCCATCTAATTTATTGTTAGGAAGACATTTTCTTAGTATTGCAAAAACTGAGATCAATATACAGAATGATACTTTAGCTATGGAGTTTGATGGAGAAATAGCTGAATCGAATGTCTTTGGCGCCATAAAACATTATGATGATTTGTTTAAAGGTTCAAATATGGATTTTGTAGATTCTTTTATCCAACCGTGCATAAAATAGAGCAGAGGAGATGAACTAGATTTTTTTTTTTTTTTCAACAATCTACAAGCAAGAGATAAAAAAAGTTGGATTTTCCCTTCAATAGAGTACTAACTGAAGTACTATACGGGTTGGAGGCATTAAAATCTCAAGTGAGTATTAGGCGAAAATTAACTATGATCGTAATGAAGATACCTTTAATTTTGCAGGTACCGATTTTGGAACTCAAACCACTATCCGGTCATCTAAAGTACGCCTATTTGAGTAAGAGGCACTACCAGTGATTATCTCTAACAAATTGACGTTTGGACAAGAAGAGCAATCCATACTGCTCTGGAAATATAAAGAAGCAATCAGATGGACCATCAATGATATTAAAAGCATTTCTCCATCGACATGTATACACAAAATTCTTCTAGAAGAAGGTAGCAAACCAATCAAGTAAGCTCAGAGGAGACTAAATCCTCCAATGATGGAAGTAGTCAAGAAGAAGATTTAGAAACTTTTAGATGCTGGTGCGAAAATAACGAATTGATAAGCCCAATTCATGTTATCCGATAAAAGAAAAAAAAATAATTTAACAGTAATGAAAAACTACGATGGCAATACAACCACATTAATAGGACAAAGTATATGTTTAGAGCTACTTCTGATTATGAAAATAATCATTAATGAAGCGGTGAAATATCAAATATATCTCTTTTATCCTAAATTTGCATTTAAAATAATAATTTATAAATATAAATTCAAAATAAAAAATTATTATACTTGGAATTTCACCATCAAATAAATAATTATTTTATAATCACAAATATTCTAAACTCGTTCAAAATAAATAATAATAATAATAATAATAATAATAATAATAATAATAATAATAATCCTACACATAATATTAAAAAAAAAAAAAAAGAAAGAAAGAAAAGAAAAAGAGCAGCTTGTTGACCAGAGCATGCTTGTTAACCTGCTGCTGAGTTTGCTTGACTGGCTCATTGCTGAACCAACCTTGGCTGGATTTGCATTGAGCCTAAAAATAAAATTTCATTAGGCTGTAGTATTAATATTATCATTAATGTTAGCGGTAGCTTTTATTATAAATATATATTTATGGATAATTTATTTAGTTATAAAATATAACCAATATTCAAATTAAATTAATTTGTAAAAAAAAATTATTTAATAAATTATATCTAAAATAACTACAACCATATTAAATTTTAAAATATTTTTATCATTATTTTAAATGCTTTTAATTCATGTTAATGATTTTTTTTCATAATACTAAAATATATTAATTATATTAAATGTTTTTTAAAAAATAATAGTCACAACAATTAATTTTATTATCAAAATCATTCATCTATAGAAACAAATACAGTTCAATAATGGTAAATAATAGTAAACCATAATAATAATAATAATAATAATAATAATAATAATAATAATAATAATAAACTTACTATTTTTCTTTTTGAATGGAGTCAACTTCAATCAGAAAAGTAAAAGTAAAATGTGTCGATAAACTATATTAGATGCTCATTTAGTTGGATTTGTTTATCGGTCTAATTTTTTCAAACTGAAAAGCACTCCATATATATATATATATATATATATATATATATATATATATTCTATTTTAGTAGAACTATAGATTTTTCGAGAGTTTAAAAAATAGAAAAGATGAAGTACAAATTTCAACAATCTGTTAATGGATTTTTATGAACCTTTTTAAAAATATTACAAAATTTCTTTTATACTTCTATATAAATTATATATAACTTATAAATCTATAATTTATTCTATTTTATTAGAATTGCAGTAGATCTTCCTCGTGGTTTAAAAAAACATCAAATCATCTACAGCACGAAGCACAAAATTGAACCTTATGCGAGTAGATTTTTTTGAATTTTTTTAAAAAGATACAAAAAAATTTTTATACCCCTATAGCAAATTTATTTTACTTATTTTACATATAAATACTGTTGATTTAAGATATATAAAATTATAATAACTTAAAATTTTAAATCGACGATTAAATTTAGAATATCAATTCATAAAATCTTTATATAGTATATATTTGTTAGGTTTCTTGTTATTATTATTATTATTTACAACTTGAGGTTTTTTTTTTCAATGGAGTGAAAAAGTATAATAGTATTCATATTTAAAGTGATTTCAGGGAAAAAAAATCAAATTGAACAAAACAACCTAGTTACTATGTGTGTTTTTTTTAATAATGTAAATATTATTTTATAATTCAATTTAGATTGGAATTTTAAATTTAAATTAAATTTTGTGAATTCCTATAATATCAACAAATAAATATACTTAAAATTTTAAATAATCAAAAAAAAAAAAAAAACTTCATGCATCAACAACTAAATGGAGATTTTTACGACTCTATATAACTTAATTCGTATTCATTCAATTATAATAGTTCAAACTATATGATCATAATAATGATCTGCTTTTAATCGAATAAGAGTATAATAATATACATGTCGGAGAAAATCATATCATAAGACAATTTTGAGAATTAAGAGGTATTATATAAGTAATTTAATTTCAATTCTTTCTATAGCAATAGAATTAACTTTTTTTTTTTATAATATTGTTTGAAAATTATAGTTATTTATTTATTTAATTATATTGATATATTATTTATACCGAATTGGATGCGTATATATATTTTATATAAGATTTTAAAAATTAGTGTTGTTTTGAAATTTATACTTTTCTTATGCAAATAATTGATAACTAAACAATTAATTTTTATTTATTCAAAGCTCTATTCCTAAAAGATCTACGGTTAAAAGATCTATTCAAATAAATAAATGGTTCCTACAAACATGGTAACTCTGTTGTTTCTACGTATTTTAAAATAAATAAGATATAACCAATTAACAATATATAGTTATTAACCTCAGATTTTGATGGTTATATTATGTTTGAAAATTTAAATTATAAAAATAAATAAATAAATATTAAATTTACAAATATTTATTGAATTGGAGAAATTTTCAATATAAATAAATTATTCTTATTTTTAAATGGATAGAATTATGAAATAATATTAATATTTTTTTATTGAAATAGTATTTTTAATTGTTTTAAAGGTATAAAACTTTAATAAATAAATAATACTTCCTCCGTTTCCAAATACTTGCAACATTTCATGTGGACACGCTGTCCAATGTTTAACTTTAACTATAAATATTTTTAATAATATATAACTAAAAATTATATAAATTTAATATTTAAAAAATAGATATCAAAACGAATAAAATAAGACCCCACTTCACTATAGTTTTCCTTATACATAAGGAATAACACATGAAAGAAAATTGATCAATGAATAGTATATCTATTCGGATTTTAAATATAATTATTTTTATAATATTTAAATTGTATATTTATATAAATTTTATAGTGATAATGTAATTTTATATATATATATTAACTTTTAAATATAAATTACTTTTTAATATAATAGATTCAATAAAAATATTTTAAAAAAAAAATGAAAGTTTAACTTTTCTTTTCTTTTTTTAATTTTTAATGTTATTTATAAAATAAGATAATAGTGAAAAAGTTAAATAAAAAAACAGAGATAAAATTATTATGAAATGTGAAATATATATAATAAATAAAAATAAATGTATTTATATAATAATATTATATTATTTATTTTTGAATTTATTTTTAAATTTGAAGTACAGAATATGAAATAATGCAGCAGCTGCAAACCTAGTAATAATAAAATGGCGGAAGACACAGATATCGTGCATACAATACAACATTTCACAACATTATTCTTAATTTTACAACATTAATATATTAAATACGTAATGATATTTTTTATTTCTTTAATCCACTGCTCTAACTATCTATATTCAAATATCTTACTAAAAATGATTTGTATTACTTATTATATGTGCACCTACTATAAATTCCATAAAAGATTCTAGATCCATATGTTATCCATCCACTTTAGCTTATTAATACTTTCATTTAAGATAAAGAAAAGTCCATCCATAATCGGCAGCCTATAACTAGGGATCCCCTCATTTCATAATTTAAATAGGACAACATGTATGGTATTTAGAAATTCGTTTAAACATGCTTAGATTTAACATGAAATTTTCCTTTTCTGTTTTTTTTTCCTAATTATTTTATAGTGTTTTTTTTTAACTTTTTAATCAATTTATTTCCAAATAATTTTATAGGATAACATCTAAATATATAAATTTAATATGGATTTAAAAATATTTTCAATTAATATTTTAAATAATTATATTCTAAATTAATTTTATAAAAAACATGTATTTATTAACCATGTTTAAGATAATTTTTTAGCATCAATTAACCTTTATAATAGTGTTTGTATAGATAACTTTCAACTCAAACGTTAATAAAGATTTACTTTATTAACATTTTTACATTTAATAGTAATAGTTAATTTAAAAACTAAAATAACACCAAACATTCAATATAGCCGTTAATAATTTATTTACAATTTAATTCAACGGCTAACTGTAACCACTATTTAAAACACCAATCTAACAATTAATTGAAAATCTGTGGCAAACAGGGGAAATGTAAGTACCAGGTATGTAACAAGTTTATGAAATATCAAGCTAGCCCTTCAATATTTTAAACTCTTTTTCTTTCATATTTCAACTCAATTAATTTTCTCTTAACAAGGTAGATCATGTAAATTAGTTACAAACTTATTTATTAACTTTTTGACTAATAATTTAAATTTTAAAAGTTAAACTAAAAAATTTAAAAGAAGATAAGTTTTGATATTATTCCAAATTATTGAAGTATGTTAATTTCCGGTAGTGAATTTGACAGTAATGTGTACCAACTAACTAACCCTCTCTATTAAGTAGGATTGGGTTTCAAGGTTTTAATACATTTATTCAATTCTCTAAAAATTCATTTAGAATACAAATAAATGTATTAAATTTTAATGGTTATATTATCTCTCAATAATGGTAGCAAAAAAGTCTAACTTTAAAATATCTCCATAGTATTTTGTATATTTTTATTATAAATAAATTAAAAAATTTTAATTAATTTTATTTTTTTTATTGGACATATATTAAAATTAGTGGTAAACTAAAACTTCTATTCCATCAATGTGGTAATATATTTTTCTAATAACAACAAATAAAATCTCAAATTTAAAATATTTTTATCATTTAGAAAATAAAATAGATAAATTAAGTAATTTTAGTAATATATTAGTAATGTATTCCAAACTTTTTTATAAATAAATATATTTTTAGAAATCTATAATATTTTTTTAATAATTTATTTTAAATCAAATAAATTTGTTATTTTCTTCGGTTGAGTGGATTACAAGCTATTCGCACCGAGGGTTTGAAACATATAAAAAAAAATTATTAATGGTACAAATTGCATTTTGGGGCAAGGGAGAAGGTTTACATGTATAGAGTACAGGATGGATGTACCCAAGTGGATCGGGGTGAATTGTAATCTATGACTTACCACGGCGGTACTCCATCCCTAAGTTAAAAGGATCCTGTTAGAATAGAGGAGACAGAATAGCACCAACCAGAGTAGAAACAGAACAAAAAAGTATGGAAAGTAGAAAGAGACACACGAAGAGATTTAATGTGGTTCGGCGATGTGCCTACTCCACGAAGGAAGAGAATAACAATCCACTATAATGATCAAAGGGATTACAAGATATCACACAAAATAGCCACAAAAGGCTACACTAAAATCTCACAACCCAAAGCACCCAAACTAAAACTCCTAACTCACGAATGTGTTTCCCACACTCACAATGTTTAATTCTCTTTAGAACTCGATGCTTTCTTCTTTGTGAGATGCCTCTATTTATACTTTCCTAATAGTTTCTTTCCAATAAGGAAAAACAAACCATAACAATTGGGAAAAACAAATCTCCTCAAATTAGGAAAACTAGCAAATAGGAAATAGATTCAAAAAACCAAAATAGAAATTCCTTCCAAAAAGGATTCCTAGTGAATCAAGTAATTTAGGATTCCTTATGATTCAAGGTATTCTAACAAATCTCCACCTTGACTTGAATCACCTCAACTTTTCTGAATCTTCTTTCTTTGATCACTATCAATTATATCTTCACCTTGACCCATAAACAAACTTCGAATTGTCTTCCTCTTCCTTGTATCCCGTAAGGGAATCTTAACGATCACAAATTCCAATCAAGCTCAAACAATGCTTGAACTTGATTGTAGATAAGGACTTGGTCATCATATCAATAGGGTTGTTTTCAGTACCAATTTTCTGAACTGTAATATTACCTTCAGAAATCACATCTCGAACAAAGTGGTACTTGACGTCTATGTGCTTAGTGCATTCATGGAACATTTGATCCTTTGCTAGATGAATCGCACTCTGACTGTCACAATGGACTGGCGTCACCTTCAAATCTTCGCTGAGTTCACCAACCAATCCTCTCAACCAAATTGCTTCCTTTACAGCCTCAACCATGGCTATATACTCAGCCTCTGTTGTTGACAATGCAACAGTCGCTTGTAAGGTAGCCTTCCAATTAATTGCACAACCTCCAAGAGTAAAAACATATCCTGTAATCGATCTTCTTTTGTCAAGATCACCGACATAGTCAGAATCAACATAACCAAAAACATTCCATTTGTCTTTACCAAACTCCAAGCAAACATGAGTAGTACCCTTCAAATATCTCAATATCCACTTCACAGTTTGCCAATGTTGTTTTCCAGGATTAGCCATGTAACGGCTAACTAAACTAACAACATGTGCGATATCGGGACGAGTACACACCATTGCATACATGATATTACCAACAGCATTAGAGTAGGGAACTTGTGACATATATTCTATGTCCTCATCAGTTTTCGGTGACAAATCAGCAGAAAGCTTAAAATAATAAGCTATGGAGTACTTACCTGTTTTGCGTCTTTCATCCCAAAACGCTCAACAACTTTCTCTATGAAGCTTCTTTGAGTTAAGTAAAGTTTACCGGCAGCTCTATCTCATTTAATCTCCATTCCCAAAATTTTCTTTGCTCCTTTTAGATCTTTCATCTCAAACTCACCATTCAACTGATTCTTCAAATTGTTGATCTCAGACTTATTCTTGGATGTGATTAGGGTTAAACAAAATACCTAGATCAATAGTTATCTAATGGAACTACTCCAATGGAACCTCAACAGATACGTAATCTAATGCTAATTATAATTATAATTATTATTATTATTAAAATAAAAATTAAATAATATAAAGATTAAATTAATAAAAATAAAAAATTAAATAATATAAAATCAGTATATTAAGATAATAATTATTAAAACAAAATAAGAATTTATAAAAAATATAATATTAAAATATAATAATTATTAATTAAATTTAAAATTGAAGAATATTTTTGAGATTTCCCTTAAATTTTATGTGTGTCAGTGTGTGGGATTCAGCAATCCTGTTAAATAATATGAGATAAAGCTTTAATAATGACATAAATTATTAATTTTAATTATATAAAATTATTATATTTTTATTAATTAATTATTTTATTTTTTAGATCTATTTAAATAACTAAGTGGTGGCGTACATGGTTAGCTGCTCTGACTCTCGAAGATCCAATTCCATTTTATATAATTTAAACTCTGATTTCTATCTTCTTCCCTCTTGCACCTCATCTATAAATTCCATCCAATCTCGCAACCTTGGCACTACATCATAACAACTTTCTCTTCTCTAAAAAACATGGCCATTAAAAACAAAACCAATCTTCCCGAATTCTCCCACTCCATCAAACACAAATACATGAAGGTCATCTACCACTACTTAATCTCCAATGCTCTCTACATCTTCCTCACACCACTCCTCTTCATAGCCTTAACTCATCTCTCAATCCATGACCTAATAATCCAATTGAATGAAAATCTCATTTTCCAAGCATCAACACCATCAATTACAACAACTGCAGTTATTGTTTCAACAATCTACATCATGAATCGTCCAAGGAAAATCTACTTGGTGGATTTCGCATGTTACAAGCCTGACCACGCCAACATGTTATCTAAAGAGCGTTACATGGACACTGTAAGTCGAATGGGTTTTTTCACCGAAGAGAGTTTGAGTTTCATGAGAAAAATTCTTGACAAGTCAGGAATTGGTGATATGGCTTATGGTCCTGAAGGGTTGATGGAACTTCCTTTGAAAACCACAATGTCTGACGCCAGGAAAGAGACTGAGGATGTGATTGTTGGTGTTGTGGAGGAGCTTTTAAAGAAGACAGGTGTCGACGCCAGAGAGATTGGGATTCTGGTGGTGAATAGTAGTTTGTTAAATCCGACGCCGTCTTTGTCTGCGATGGTTGTGAACCGATTCAAGCTTAGAGGGAACATTTTGAGTTATAATCTTGGTGGTATGGGTTGTAGTGCCGGACTTATCTCCATTGATCTCGCCAAACAACTATTGCAGGTAATATATACTGTTAGTAGAATTTTATTTTTTTAAAAAACTATTTCAAAATTTTAGATGAGTTTTATATTTTTTTTTGTCATCCCCGCAAATTTCGTAAGACTGGTGAAGGTTCATTATAAGTGTGAAAGAAGACTTTGTAAAAAAATTCTGATAAAGATAAAAATGTAATGAAAGTTGATTTTATAAAATTGAAATTAAAAAAAAAAGAGTAATTTTTAAATATATAATTTATTTAATTTGTAAATATAAATTAACAGTGAGTGAGTAGGTTTATATATTTTTATAAATACTAGTTTTCGAAATAAATAAATAATCGGATTTTTTTTTTATAAAATAAATTAATGTTTAACCTTTATTACCATTAAACCATGAGTCATTAGAGGTAAATAGTTTGTTAATCTAGTTAAATCTAACTAGATAGAGTATAACTACATAATAAATTTGAGAAATTTTAATTTGAAAATATATTAATATAAAAATAATATAAAAAATATTTATTACTAATAAATAATTTTAAAACTTGAAAAAAAAAATCCCATCTATAAATAGAATAAATATAAATGTAAACTAATGAAAATTACCCATTCAAATTTTTTCACGCTTTTGTTAGATTTGGACTACTCTTCTACCACCTTCTCAAATTGGAGTTCTTGAACTCATTGATCTTTGCCCATTTAATACTCATACTGAGTATTCTTTATGAAGAATGATGGTATAATTATTTTTTTGAAATATAAGATATTTTAAAGAGTTTTTTAAATATAATTTAACTTATAATTTTTCAAATGTAGATGTGATATATTTTTTAATTTGTTTTTATTTATATTTTAAAATAAAATTATTATAAAATAAATTGGAGAGAGAATTTAGGATCAATAGGATTTTTTTAATTATAAATATAAAAAGTTTTATATTTTGAAACGAATGATGTATTTAATAGTATTTACTTATTGGGTAGGTGTTGTTATAAGATGTATATGAGCATGGATGAATAATAGGAGAGGGGAGTCGAACCTAAAGACTATTATACATAGGATGTTGAATAAATATTTAAAAAATATAATATTAGTTGTGAACTAATCTGTCTTAATTAATTTGAATATTCTTATTATAAAATAAAATTTTTAAACATATATACTTTTTTAAATAATTTTATTTTATAATTTAAAACCTTTAATTTATAATTTAAAATATTTTTCATATCTAACTATAAATTATTATTATTATTATTATTATATACTATTTATTATAGTTTAAAATTAGCTATTTTCAAATTAAAAAAAGTTAAAAAAATTCTTCTATATGAATTTAAATTTATTAATAGATGAAATTGGCATATTAAAATAATATATATTAATATACAATTTTTTATGTTTATAATATGTATTATAATTTAATTATTAACTTTTTAATTTATAAAATTCTTTAATATTTTATAATTGATTTTAAAATTATTTTCAATTAATTATTTTTAAAATTTTATAAAATTTAATTACATAATATCTAACAAAAATACATAAAAAATTTTAAATATTAATTAAAAATATAAAATATAATTTTATTTATATTTTTAAAATAAATTCAAATTTGCATTATATAAAAATAAAATATTAAAAAGAGAGTTTTTTTCATGTAAATTTATAATATAGAAAGAATGTTTTAAAAAAAATAGAACAAAAAAGATTTTTTAAATAAATTAAAATTTGCATTATATAAAAATAAAATATTAAAAAGAGAAAGTACTTTTCATCTAAATTTATAATATAGAAAGGGTGTTTTAAAAAGAAAAAAAATTAGAATAAAAAAGTAAGATTTGAACATTGCCCCTCCTTAGCACTTAACCATCAAGTCAATACATGTTGCTACTAAACATGCATCATATATTTGATTTTGTTGTTCAGCCTAGGGGAGGGGATGGCATCTGTGGGCCGAATTGTTCCAACTATTTTGTGATGGGAAAATAGTAAACATCTTCTTTTTTTTTTTATTAAATTCTTTTATTTCGTTTCTTAAATTTACAAATTGTTATTTAAAAATGATAAATTATTTAACACAGGGGAATCCTAACACGTATGCACTAGTAATCAGCACAGAAAACATAACATTCAATTGGTATAGAGGCAATGACAGATCAATGCTGCTAACAAATTGTTTATTCCGAGTCGGTGGCGCAGCAATTCTCTTATCAAATCGATCTTATGACCGTCGATGCTCAAAGTACCAACTCCTCCATACAATTCGAACCCACAAAGGAGCTGATGACAAATCCTACAATTGTGTCATGCAAAAGGAAGATGACACCAACAAAATTGGAGTCTTGCTCTCGAAAGACTTGATGTCCGTAGCTGGTGACGCCCTCAAAACCAACATCACCACATTAGGACCACTAGTCCTTCCAATGCCCGAACAACTCTTGTTTTTAGCATCAATTGTCGCCAAGAAAGTCTTCAAGATGAAGAAGATAAAGCCATATATTCCTGATTTCAAGTTGGCTTTTGAGCACTTTTGTATACATGCAGGAGGGAAAGCCGTGTTGGACGAGTTGGAGAAGAGTTTAGAGTTGTCGGAGTGGCACATGGAGCCTGCAAGGATGACTTTGTACAGGTTTGGAAATGTTTCAAGTAGTTCCTTATGGTATGAATTGGCTTACATGGAAGCTAAAGGAAGAATCCAAAAGGGTGATCGAACTTGGCAGATTGCATTCGGGTCGGGTTTTAAGTGTAATAGTGCCGTTTGGAGGGCATTGAGGAATGTTGATCCTACTCAAGAGAAGAATCCTTGGATGGATGAGATTCATAACTTCCCTCCTGCTCATATTCATTTTTGAATGGCAGATTACATTCCTAACAATTGATGCTTGACTTTTTCATATATTGATTTTATGTTTTTCTTGTTCTAGTGATTTAAATTACCTCATTAAGCTTGTACGAGAATGATGAATAAAGTGACAAATTTAAAGGGATGGTTAAATACCGCAGCAAACTTATTAATACCGCATCTATTATTCCACTTTTACCTTTTTATTTGATTTCTTCTCCACAATTTATCTCCAATATTCTTCAAGAATTCCAAAAACAAAAACAGTTTTTCCCTCTTAAAAGAGTCCACTCATCTTATTTTCCCTCTCCTCCTCTAAGGTTTTGAGAAAAATTGGCATGTCCATAGAGTTGTCCTCTAGGGTTTTGAGAAACATTGGCATGTCCATAGAGTTAACAGATAGGTATTAATAAATTTGCTGCGGTATTTAACAATCTCTTCGAATAAAATATAATGATACGAATGTATAGTTACTTCCATTCATGTCTTCTATGATTATGTAATTGAAAAAAAAAATAAACGGGTTGAGATAATGAAAAAAAATTATTTGAGCTGAGATAATAAAAAAATTGAACAAGTTTAAATCATGAAAAGAAAATAATCAGTTGAGATGAGATAACGAAATAAAGAGTTTCAATCAAAATAAAAAATTATTTTTTTTATTTTTAATTATGTTGAGGATATAATTGGAAAATAAATGCGGTATTAATCAATTTGCTTGCGGTATTTATCACTTTTGAATTTAAATTAGAAACGAGTCACTATATTGAATATATTGAATATAGGAAAGAAAGACTGAAACTACCTTATTTTTTTGGTTGATTGTTCAAAAGAAAATTTGTATTAAGATTTTCTTTGAAAGAAAAGGTTAGATTACTTAAAGAAAATTTGTATTAAGGTTTTCTTTGAAAAAAAAGGTTAGATTCCTTTTTCCTCGATTAATTGGTTTTTTTTTTTTTCATAAAAATATTGATCATATTATGATGCACTATTTTGTTTCTTCTCCATTACAGTACCAAGTTGTTGAATGGTGGGGTGTCTATTTCTATCTCTCAAATTCATTATCTGATTTGTATTGGTAACGATAGGTTTAGTCCATGGACAAATTCAAGCTAAGTCCTAATTTATTATTTTCTATTTGATAATTTGGATCTTATGGCTTGCTAAAAATGAGTTGTTCTTTCATAATGTAGACGAGTTAATGTGTCCTCCTTCGTGCATTTGTAATTTACTCGAACTTCTTTTTGGTGTGCTCGTGATTATGATGGCAATACCATTTGTATTTTTCTTCTATATCAGGTTGCATGAAATTAAATGAGGCTAAACTTGGGGCTAATTTGGAAGCATCTGTGATATCAACTTCTTTTATTTATTTATTTGTAAAATTCCAAATTAAATTTTAAGTAGATTTACAAAATTGTGTATCTTAGTTTTCATCAAAGACTTCGTAAAGAGGTTGATGGTTTGGCAGTATATTTAACAGGATCGAGGATCATATTTCTATATTCAACCCTTTTTCTTTCTCGTATTCACTACCGATTGATTTACTAAATAAGTTGTTTCTTTTCATCTCTTTTATAGGGTGTTTATATTTTGGTTTTACTATATTCTCAAATCTTTATACTTTTTATTAAATCATATTTTTTCTAAAAAAAATTAAAATTTCTTTTTAAAAAGATTTATATTTTCCCACTTTCAACAATATTAAAAGAAAATAAATTAATAAATCACTTTTTAAAATATTTAAAACTCTCTCTAATTGTTATATGAAAAGTAATTTTAAAAATGGAGGCAAGTATAATCCCCTTATCTCTATTAATTGGGATGTATTATTATTATTATTATTATTATTATTATTATTATTATTATTATTATTATTATTATTATTATTATTTTAAGTGAAACAACTTGCTACTTTTTTTCTATAACGAACATACATACGTAGTAAAACACTTTATAATGTGATGTTAATGAAATGGAAGATTATGATTTTACTATTGATATTTAAATTGAAAACGATTATATCTATATATCATCCATTAAATTAAAAAAGTTATAAATTATAAGATACATATACATAAAACGGATTTTAAACTCTTCCTATTAAGTGTGAACTTCCCCTTTATCATGTTTGACCGTAAGTAATTACCTATTAATCTTTGATCATATTTCTATATTCTTATTATTTTTTTTTGTTAGATAGTAGCCAACAATGTTCTTTAGTTTGATTTTTAGATATGTATTTATAAATTTTCTCCAAATAGCCTTTCATGTTTGTGGGATTTTTGTTTTAATAGTTTTCTGAGCAATTTCAATAACTATGATGTTTGTATTTTTCTTTTATATAATTTTTCTTTTATTAAATTTATGATTGTTTGAATAAAAACATTTTCCATTTTAAACTTATTTAATTTATAATAGTTATGTTTTTAATCTTTTTTATTAATTATTATAACAATAATAATTCAAAAATATGATAAAAAAATAATTTCTATTAATTATTTATATGTTTTTCAAAAATACCACAACGACTGTATAACATATTTTTATAAATTCAATTCATTCCCCCATTTAAACTTTCAATCTATTGAAGACTCGAAATCTATTGAATTTTTAAATTTAAATTAATCTCACAAATTTTACACTTTATTTCATAACAAATTTAGCGAATAGACACTTATAATATATAAATTAACAATACCTTTTTATAAATATTAAAATATTTTTATCACAGACATATTTTCAAATTTTTATGTATGGATCACATAGCCACAAATTGTCGTGGCTCATTCGCTAGTTATCTCATATTTAGAAAGAAAAAAATAAATGTAAATTTCAATTTCACATGAACAAAATGATTGATAAAGTAAAACTTTACTTTTAAAAATTACTTTTCAGATAAATATCAGGAATATTTTGAAATATTTTCAATAATAATTGTTTTTAAAATTAGTTCAGAAAATTAGAAAGGTATCACAAATTTTCCTTATTGTTTATCGTAATATGTTAGTGATGATAATCACTAAAAACTGTTATCTTTATTTATCAAATCAATCACGTATCCACTTGTTGATGAGATTGCATCATATGGTGAGCTTCCAAGAATCATAAGTTTTTTTTTTTTTTTTTTTTTTTTAATTTTTTATTTTTATATTTTAAAACACTTGAAAACTAAGGTGGTATCAATTACTTTCCTGATATACAAGTTCTTAGTTACCAAGCTGATAAGTTGGAAGATGACAAAGAATGCTTAATTCACGGATAGAATTCGGACCTAGATGTTGTGTTGTCATTTTATTATATATTGTTAAATTGTGTTAGATTGCTAGAATTTCTAACTAATACAGGGTTTTGGGAATTAACCGTGACTACATAATTTCGGTTGAAACCCTAGACCCATCAGATTGTGCATTTGTTTGTGAATTAGAGGGGTGGTTTTCATGAGAGAGAAATTAGAGACAGCATGATGCTGCAGCGGATAAATTGTTGCTGCAGCGGACAAATTGTTGCTGGTTGTCTGTCAAGAATTCGTAGTAAAATCGAGCTTGGTTATGTGGCCGTCAATGTAAGTCGGTCTATCTTTAGGATTCAGAGATTGGAGTTTTTCTAGATTGTATCATTCGCCACAATTTTGTTCAGTTTTTGAAATTCTGACTAACTCGATGTTTCGATCGCTTTGATTCGTGGCATGAGGCGCAACAAACGAATGGTACTGTTGCATGCTTATTTGTCGGAGGATAGGTTAGTAATTCATTTTGCGTCCTACAGATTGTTAGGCTATTTGTTGATTGTTTTACTGATATGTTTTATCTTGTTAATTGTTTGTCGTAATTGATTGAAACCCTAGAATTGCGGTCTAGGACGAACTATCTATTGACTGCCTTGAGACTCGGTATTATGCTGTATTGGTGTTTAAAACGAAAATTGAGAATAACTAGACCAGACTGTTGTAAATTGCTATTCTGAACGTGAATTCTGAGGTAAGATGAAAATTGGTTAACGAATATTTACCCTTAGGACAGTAGAATCCATGACATGCCTAAGGATAAAGGTACCTTGTGTTAATAGAATTAATCAGCTTGACGTGCCTATTTACATGTGATCGTCTTCGACCATACAAGGCTTTAGCCATATATGTGTTATATGAATTGTTTCCATTTTCTCTATATAGCTACTTTGGCAGTATTCGATAAATGGACTAAATTGAATTATGGGTATGTTGTTTGATCATTTCGATGATGGCTGTTGCGTTAACCTGAAGTTTGTAAATGTTGGCCAAATATTTAGTTGTTGTTTGAATTGGTATTAATGAAGTGGACATAAAGTTGTGTGCCTTATTGTTGTATTCACCTAAAAATTACACAGAATAAGCTAAGATCTGAATAGATTGTTAATCTGGTATTTCTAGAACTTTTGAGATCCAAAACTGATATAAAGCCTTTTATTGGAAATACTACCCAAACCACCGATGACATAATCCTAGAGGCCGATAGTTAGCTAAGCTCCAAACTGCCAACAATTAGGACTTCTATTAGCATAACCTAAACTGTAATAACGGGAAACAAATCGCTATATGTCTGTTGGCTAATTAAGAGTAAATTCATAAATTGTTGGTTGTAGCTCTGATTAGTCGATCTGTGCTATATGGAGTTCTAGGGAATTCATAAAGCCTTGCATTGTGTGCTTTCACATTTAGAACCGAATTAAGAGGTATTTGTGTGTCATTGTTGGAACATGAATTGTTAACTATACTTTACATAGTCTAATGTTACGTATTTTTCCTTTTACTATTTCTTTTCTATCATGTGGAATCCCTGAATGGGTACAATACATCGGTCGATTAGGAGATGGCTATCTCATCTAGAGCATGAGCATGCATATGGCATCCACACACTTTTCATTGTTGAGACGTTTTATGTTTTAAAAACTATGCTAGTTCTTGGATTTAGATTTTTAAACCGCTTATTGGTTATTTGGATATTGTATTAAACTGGTTTTGGATATTGTTATTTTTCTTATTAATGGAACATTGCTATTGTTTGGCATTTTGGAAATTTTGGGATCTTTTGACTATATTTTTTGGAAATTGTACTATTATTGATACAAGTTTCTATCTTTATCGTAGCGTCAGGCCTTCCGTCTTTTTTTTACACCAGGGTAGGGGTTTGCCATTATAATCTCTTTTAATACTTTTAGTAACTTTAGTTGGTTATCATAAGTGACTGTCCATTTGATAATAATCATTCAATTTGTATTATTACTTGGTTCACTTTGTCTAAAGGTCTATTTTTGTTCATTCTTATTAAAGTTAAATACCAACTAGCCTCTTGTACTTGAAATGTTTTTTCACCTGACCTCCTTTATAAATATTTGTCTCACTTAACCTTATGTACCACTGTTTTTATTTCAAATTGCTCCTTGTATTACACAATGTCTTAGTACGTCCTTTTTTTGGGTGATGTGGCAATTTAATGCATCTTGCATGTATGCTAAGTGTTGTCTCACGCTCAAGCCACGTCACCCAAAAAGAGCACACTGAGATAAATTGTATGGTACATAGAGCGATCTGAAATAAAAATAGGAATGCAAGGGTTAAATGTGACAAATATTAGTATAGGGGGTTAGGTGAGAAATTTTGCTAAGTATAAAAACTAGTTGGTATCTAACTCTTCTTATTACAAATATAAAGTTATTCTTATAGATTTTCAAAAGTAGGATCCTTTGTTAATTGGAAATATCAAATGATTTATTATAGGTACTCTAAATCCTTAGGTAATGCTTGATTATGATAGCTTCATTAATAGTAGCTTGAAACAAATAAGACAATATCCTATCAATGTTAGAGAGATATAATCACCTTTAAATTTTAATTTCTCATTGAATGAACTCTGTATGTCAGTTACTAGGAAGCCTTTTACATGTGTACAAGTAATTATTGGTAGAATGGCAATTGTCATTGCTTATTTGTTTACTATTTTTTTAGTTTGTTGCTATTGTATTTTCATATATATTACATTATGTAATATAACCTTGATGTGTTACTTTAGCTTGGGGCTTTAAAACGTCTGACCCTCACCACCGGATGACCCGAGGCACGGTGGGCAAGCACTACCTTATCACATAACCGGTCTTAAGGCTAACGACTAGCCCTACAGACCACCGTGATGCTTTCCAGCATGATTTATCCTCACTCGCATGCTTTTAGATAAACTTCCCGAAAGGTCATCCATCATAAGATTGCTCCAAGTCAAGCACGCTTAACTTTAGAGTTCTCAACTTCTGGGCTCTCGAAAAGCAATGTGCATATTTGTGGTATGGGAATCAATTAAATTCCTTTTAATCCTTTCTCAATTTGGGTGTTATAATTCATCCCTTTTTAGGATATAATGTCCTCATTGTGGTTAGCCCATAACTTTCCCAGAATCTTTAATCCCGCTAGGCAAATTCCCTAAACTCTACCATCCACAGGCGCACCTTCTGGTCATAGAATTGCTCTAGTACCAATTTTAACGTTCGATCCCACCCCCGGATGACCCGAGGGATGGTGGCCGAGTGCCACATTATAATATAACTGGTCCTAAGGCTAACCACTAGCTCACAAGCCACCACGACACTTTCCAACATGCTTTGTCCTCACTCGCATGCTTTTCGGACAAACTTCTTGGAAGGTCACTTATCATAAGATTGCTCCAAGTCAAACACATTTAACTTTAGAGTTCTCAACTTTTGGGCTCCTAAAAAGCAAAGTTCTCAACTTTCGGGCTTCTAAAAAGCAATGTGCACATTTTTATATAGGTAGCAATTAAATTCCTTTTAACCCTTTCTCAATTTGGGGTGTTGCAGGCTTGTTCTATTGGTTATTAATTGGTCCATGTCCTTTACTGAAGCCCACAACTCTGTTGAATCAGTAGATCCACGAGCCGACCTGACTCAGCTACTTACCCGAACTATATAATCAAATGTTATTAGCAGATTAGGGCTTGCCACTTCTTCTGAGTCTTCGTGCTCTCTCAAACGATTTTCTAGGATTTCTCTGTTCATCTTATTCTTTGTGATTTTGTAGTTGAAATTGTAGTTTTGTAATTCTCTTTGTGATGATTGTGTACATGGACCGATCCTCTACTTGTTAGTGAAGTATCAAGGCTCAATACGAGCTATACTCGTGGATGTAGCCTTTACGGTGAACCATGTAAATTGCTTTTTGTTCTTCTATCTTTCTGCTTTGTACTTGTTAGTAGTTAGATCTTTAGTAGGACTCTGAGACTTGGTATTATTATTGGTAAGTCAACTACAACGAGTGGTATCAGGGTGATACCAGTCTATGAAAGAAACCTTAGATCGTCTCTTTCTGAAAACTGAAATCGCGAACCACTCTTTTCAATTACTGTATTTGCTTTGTCTTTTAAATTAGGATTCACTTATCTTCAAGATTACTTACGGTTTTTCATGTTTAGGTACCCGGAGTAGCTCTGGATTACAGTCAACTAGGGTTTTTACACGAAGACAGCGGGGTTTTTACAAGGGTGACCTCTTTCTAACTTCTCTACATGTTTGTATTTTTGTCTTTTATGAATAATCTCTCAAATATGCTAAATTTGATAGACTGTTTCTTAATTAAATAATTGTTTTCCTTTAGAATTTTTGAATTAAACCCTAATAACTTGCATACAAGAGTGGTAATAGTTTTAAAATTGAAACAAGATTGCTACTGTATATTAAGTTTATCTTGATTGTTTGCAGATTTCTAAAACTGTGTGTTAATTTCATAATTGTGATTCTTTTAATCTTTGGCATGGGATACAAGACTTTGGTCTTGTTAATATCCCTAGAAGTCTTTCTGTAAGGTTTCTCTACTGTGATCTACTTTTGACTTATTTCTGTTTGATGTTCTTTTACATTATAGGCTAAACCTCATTTGTTTGTGCCTTAGTATAGGTTTATGTTTACTTTGTAATTGTTTGTTTGTTTTACTAACTGCATGTGAGAGAGTGTTCTTCTAAATAAATTGTAAGCAACAAACCAGTCGACCATACTATAAGTCAACTGCTACATCTTTAATCATCTTGGCAATCTTGCAACCCTTTTCATTATTAAAGGTTAAATCTGTGATTTTAAAATACTCTTTTGTTTTTGATTAAGTCATAAATATCTTATTTGAAACTCATCGATTATTTTCTTTAAACTACTCAGTTTTTCAAACCTTAGTTGATTATTTCTGTTTTTAAAGGAAAATCTGAAATTTTATAAAAGGATTACTAAAATGGCTTCAAAACCTTCTAATCATAATATAATGAATATAAATATAATTGATGGCAGTCAAGATTTTGTAATATGTAAAAAGAAAATGCTTTTTGTCTTAGTCTATCATGGTCTATATACAGCAGTAGAGGATGATTGGACTACTAGCCTCACCCTATTCGAGAAAGGAAATGTTAAGAAACGTACATATCATACTATATTGCTTCACTTGTTAGATGATGTTCTGACTGCAGTCTCTGAATTCAAAGATGCATCTAGCCTATGGAAAGGATTAGCGAACCTGTACTTAGTAAAGGATGTTTCTAATAGACTATTGAGTTTACATAAATTGTTTGGCTTTAAATTTGTAACCAATAAGTCTGTAACTGAAAACCTAAACACCTTTAAAAGATTGGTTCATGATCACAACAATAGAACTAAAGAAGGTAAAAGATTAAGTTATGAGCACCTTTCTATGATATTGTTACATTCCCTACCTGTGACACATGTTGTAGTTAAAGAATTCATATATTTTAATAAAGAGTGATTAACTACTAAACTAATAATAGATGTCCTTACGTTTAGGTCTGTAGGAGAAGAGATTGTTAAAAATTATAATGAAGGCATGTTTATGAACACTGCCTCCACTTCTCATAACAACAACAAGGCTAAGTGTAAGATATCTTACCATCTTAGCAAAAAAAGTTAGATATAGTCTCATGGTAATAAAACTAGAAATGGGAATCTTTGGAATAATCAAAGCAACAATTACAAGGGAAAAACCAAGAATAGTAATAGAAATTGTTACTATTGTGGTAAAAATAATCACTTAGTTAAAGTCTGTTTTCAGAAAAAGAAAGATCAAGGAAATGGTATAAACAAGCGTGTGACTTCAAGTTCATTTGCTGAGCTTGGAGCACTAGCTGAGGTACTAATTAATGTGACTCAAATGTCTGATAGCTTGATTATGGCTGAATTTAGTGATAAATCTAGGGTCATAGACTCTGGATGTACTCATCATATGACTCCTAATAGATGCTAGCTTAGTGACTTCAATGAGGGGCAAGAGGGAATTGTGCTTATGAGTAGTAACCACAAGTGCAATATAAATGGTATAGGTTTTGTTTGTCTAGAACATTTAAATAGGAACATAGTTAAGCTAGGTTCTGTTAGTTATGTTCTAGACCTTACGAGAAACCTTCTCTCTATTAATGCCTTAGGAAAGTCAAATTTGAGCACCCATTTTTAGGAATCAAACTATTGAAATAGCTAAATCTTCTGGGAAGTTGCTATGAGAGGTAAAAGGTTTGAGAATTTGTATATCCTTGAGGAAGAACCATAGAAGCCCCAGTTACCTTACCCCTAAGTAAAGAAGCTGAACTAGCTAAGTTGTGGCATAGCAAGTTAGGGCACCTAGGTTTAAATAGGTTGAGAGAGTTGAAGAGAAAGGGCTTATAGATAGTACTCTTGATTCTAATGCTTCTTTTTGTGAAAGTTGTATTATGGGGAAACAATCTAAACAACCTTTTAAACGTTTTGAAAATAGAGCTACAACTATTTTAAATTATATCCATTCAAATTTATGAAGTCCTACTCAAACACCAACTTTCTCACGGTATTCCTGTTTATTTTTATTGAAAAAATATGGAGTTTTTAAAACCTTTAAAAATTGGAAATCTTTAGTAGAGAATGAGAAGGGTTTCAAAATTTAAACTTTAAAAATGGATAATAGACTTGAATTTTGTAATGAACACTTCTCTAAATACTGCTCTGAACAAGGAAACCTTAAACATATGATGGTAACCTACATCCCTCAGCAAAATGGTGTGGCTGAGAGGTTCACTAGAACCATACTTGACAAAGTTAGGACAATGCTCTATGAAGCAAAATTACCAAAGATATTCAGGGGTTAGGCCGTGAGTACTGATGTGTATTTGAAGAATAGATCCCCCTCTTCCAGCATAAGTTTTAAGACTTCGTTTGAACTCTGGACTAGTAATTTACCAGGTCTCAATCATTTGAAAATTTTCCAATGTAGAGCATATGCTTATCAGAATCAGGGTAAGCTTGAACTTAGATCTCAAATCTCTTTTTTTGTGGGTTATTCTTCTTGTACTAAGGGCTGTGGATTAGCTCATGAAAAAGTAATACCTATAATGTAGCGCCAAACACCCACCCGAGTGGGACTCGGTGTGCGGAACCTGGTTGCCACAATTACGTATATGTATAAACACTCACATAACATTCCTTATAACTTATTACTTTTAACTTATCAACTTAGTATCACGTATGTTGAAGCATTACAACATTCACAGACATATCACTATAAATATAATAAAAATCATTATCCAATGAAAGACAATGTATATCATATGTTTCTAAAATAACTCATATATTTCAATTTTTCAAATAATACTTAATATATGTAAATAAATCATGAATATCAAGATAAACCAAAATACCAACCGAATTACATATAAATGTCAGAAATTCATAAAATTATCATAAAGTCTAAACTCTTCAAGTTTGTGCAGTGAAAAATGAAATGATAGTAAACGTGAGGAAGTCCATGCAGCTGTTGCCAGCTCGACAACAATTAACATGATCAAACACCTATTAACACATCGGGCGCTACCCGTAGCTATCTCTAGCTAAATTTTAATCAATTACTAAGTTGAGGTACCTCTATTCCCTAGGGATGCCATGGATCCATCTATTAAGGCTAGTTCTTAAGGACAATGTTATCAATTTATCACCACATTCACTTATATTCACATTCATTCATTAATAAATCACTTTATGCACATTTTGGATTCTATGAACCGATTGTTATCCAAATCCACACTTTAGTCAAGTTAATCACATTTATGAGTTTTATCTTCCCTAAAAAATGCACCCACACTCACATATGTGTTTTACTATTCATTTTTTTCTATCTCCACACTCTCTCACACTAACAAGCACTCATTTTACGTATTCAAGAAAACCCCTAGAAACCTGAGCCTCCACTTGCATATCTTACCACCAAAACCACCAAAAACCATCATATTCCATCCATAGCAAGCTTAAAGGAGTCTAATTTGCTATTGTAGAGAGTTTGGAGCAAGATAAAATTTATTCCCTCACTACTTGTTTCCATGACCAAAAATGATTATTAAGTGTTGGTTTTTTATGCTTGTAATTACTTTTTATAGTGGTTTTGGGATTAAAGTTATAATCTTTAGCTTCCAATTAGCTCTAAGCTCTGTAGACCCTAATTTCAAGGGTATAATGCATATGAGTTTGATAGAAATTGGTATATAGTGTTTTGATTATCTTGGTATTAATTAGCGCCACTCTTGGTTGGTTCTTTAGGAAATCAACGAGGAGGAGGAGCACTGGAGGAGGTAGAGATTTTACTTGGGAGTTAAGGCATAAGGTTTGTAATTTTTGTTTTATCCCCTCCACTGGATGCTTGATGTGTGTTGTTTGTTTTAGAGTAGGAATTATTGCATTAGAATCCTACATAGGGCTCCATGAGTAATTCACCTAATTGATGTTGCTAAATGCATGAACTTGATGATATTGTGCCAAGAATGCTTTTAGTGAAATGTTATGGTGCTATTGATGGATTTTGATGCAAATTTTATGTTTGGAAGTTATCATGATGAACAATCGAAATTGAAGCGTTAGTCATCATAAATGTTAAATGAGTGGGTGAAACTCAATAAAGAGTCATGTTAATGTTTGATATTGCTTGGAATTGTAATGGTATTATAACTTGGCTAAATGGCTTAATTGGGTTATAAATGGTAAGCATGACATATTTTGGTTGATATTGCGACTATTGTGATGATTGGATGAATTTTGAATGTAAAATGAAACTTGTTGGCATATGATGGTATTATATTGGTAAATGCATGATAATAGAGCAATAAGTGGAATTTCGCTTACTTGATGGTCTATGGTATAATTGTTCATGCTTGACAATTGATAATGAGTATACTTGTTAATGGCATAACAAGAAGCTTGAATGGTCATGGTATAACTTACTTGATTGAATAATATTGTTACCCTTGAGAAAGGGGCTTGAATTTATCATTAATGAATGAAAATGATGATAATGAAACTTGGTAATGAACTAAGGCCCCATAAGCTTACCTAGAATTTAGAAAGTATGGCATGCCTGGGAATTAGAAGTACTTCGACCCATGAACTATCATAGTTATGTGGGTATGGATAGTCCACTTACGGGGTGACGACTCTGACTTGTATTGACGGGTTTACTTAGCTAGGGGTGACGATCCACTTATGACTCCAAAACACCCTTACGGTGCTAGGAGGTCTAGCTAAGAACTTCGGTTCATTATGAGCTTGCCCAACTTGGGACTTTGGTCCATATTATTCCTGTTTGGAAAGTCTAATTTTATTTATGGGCATTGTTAATAAAATTGGCAATAAAATTGATGATTGATGTTTTGATGATCTTATTATAAAACTTGATAATGTTTTTTATATAAACTTGATGATGTTTTTTTTATGGATATTGATATAAATTAGTAACTTTATGATAATTGACACTGAATTGTATGAAATTGTTAATGAAATTTGACATATTTGGATGGATGAACCTTAGGGATGCTATTGATGATGAATATTAGTATTTGTTATTGAGTTTGGACATATTCATAATGCATGAACTAATGTCATTGTGATGGATAATGGGTATTAATATTAATGTAAATGATTATGTTATGATGAACTTGAGTATACTTGTTATAAATGGAATGTGTAACATATAATTGATGTTGGAATATTGATGACACTAAATTTGTATGGGAATTTATTATAATTGCATGTTATGTTTTTGTTGTATAACAAATCCCTTGTCTAACATTTCTTTTGACTCATTTTAGTCATGTTGTGGTCTTGTAAGATGCTTGGGGTAGAGTTCCTAGTGGTGTGTTTGTTTTGAGCTAATGCTTGGCCTCTAGTAAATTCGGCTTTAAAATTCCTTGGTGTTGTTTTGAGACCCTTGTGAGTCAATTGAGTGTTTTTACAATCTTTAGAACCTAGAATATTAAGTAAGATGCCAAGGTATGAATCCTCTCTAATCGAGTTCTATTCCGCTCTTTCCCACTTTTAAGACATTGTTTAGATGTTAAAATTTGTCTTGCAATGATAAGGGAAGTTAGAATGTGGTTTTGGGGTTAAATTGATTGTAAATTAACTCTAGACAACATGTTTTATGAACTAGGCACCTTAATCTGCATGTTGGCCTTCAACAAGCCGCAAAAACTTGTATTGCGAGTTCCCGCGCCTTGGTCAGTACCTTGATCTGCAGCTTGGTCTCTTAGACTAGGACGCTAGAACCCGTACCGAGAGTTCCGGACGTCCTATCCATGCATTAGCCCGCAACTTGGTCAGTTGATGAAGAAGCCAAGACCTGCACCATACTACTTCCTAACCCTCGTTCTCCCTCATTCGGACTTAGGTGTCGCTTAGCCATAGATTTGTCTTTGACTCTAGTTTTAAACCATATCTCTATATTTTGAATATCTGATCATTTGTATATCATAATTTTAAATCTCCCTGAAGTGTGCATAAATATTAATTTTTAAAATATGCGTGCAACCTTCGTAAGTCTTTCATTTGAACTCTGAATTGAGCCATATTTTTTGCTATTAGTCTATATTAAATTTATTTTTTAAAAACATTTTTTAATCTATAAATCTTAAGTCATAACATTTTGTGATTTCCAAACTCCTCAGAATATGCAAATACCTTCCAATCATACTATCTAAGTTTTGTAAGCTTACAGGTTCCTTATATAGGATATTATAGTCTCATCTATGAATTGTATGATTGATAATTGACTTCATAAATGTAAAAATTGAATAAATTTGATTATATGGATTTACTTAATTGATTTCTGGGACTGACATGAACCTATTGATTTAATGTTATGCTCGTAATTATTAAATTTCTACACTTATAAGTATTAATTGATATGAGTACATAGATGTATGAATCTTATCAATTGAAATTTATTGATAGGCTTCTGTGATTGTATCCCTTTTATGACTTGGTGGACCGTAGAGAGTCCCGTATTTTGCATGGTATGACATTACTTGCCTATTATGTTAGAAGCATATTTGGTTGTCTTTGTTAGGGCATGAAGTTATGAATTAGATATCGATAGCCTAACTCTCCTTCATTTAATTTTATTTTTTTTCTTTTATGCTTGAATGACAAATTCAGGTGATTGAGCAATCAAACGAAGGACATGGATTCCATTCGAAACTTTTCTTCTACATGCATCTCATCTTATTATGAAACTTCTTTTGTATTTTCCTTAATTTAATTTTGCAAAACCATATAATTTGTTAACTCTTGTTTGATTTTACGAGTTACAAATATTTAGTTAAGGTATTTCTTTTGATAATATGAACAAACATGTAATTGATTTGATATACTGATAACAATAATTATTTACGTTGAACTATCATGATACACTGAAATGATTATGTAAAATTGATGCACTTAATATCTTGATGTCTGAATGGATTAAAAAAAATTTACTTTCTAAAATGTTTATTCAACTTGAAATCTTGAATATTGGCTTGCCTTGGTGGCAGTTTGGTTCGGGCGGGGGTTAGATGCCATACCCTTTCTTTTAGATGATCACTTTAGATTAGTGTTTTTATTATTTTAATAAATAATAAGGTAAGTAGTGGTGATAATTATAATAAAGACCCTCTATCTGACGACCTGTTTGGAGCTTTGATATGTCAGAAATCTTATTTTTATCAAAGTAGTACATTTAATGACATAAATTAATGGAGAAGTGTATTTTCATAAGTTGATATTATAATCTTATAAAGATAGAAAATTTGAATATAGACATGTGAGCGATTTGTGTCATGTGACTTTAGCCGGTGAAAAGAAAATCTGGAAGGCAGATACGTGCTCTGACACACGAAGCCGCCATTCTCTTTTT
Source organism: Cardiospermum halicacabum (assembly GCA_031304145.1). Taxonomy (NCBI): domain Eukaryota; kingdom Viridiplantae; phylum Streptophyta; class Magnoliopsida; order Sapindales; family Sapindaceae; genus Cardiospermum; species Cardiospermum halicacabum. Next base: position 10,389,992 of record CM062397.1, read on the forward strand.
CTCTTGTAGCTCTCGCCAAAGTCTTTTTAGATAGATAAACTGGTAAATGCGACTGTTCTAGTCGGTGACTTAACTTTTTATCTGCCAATATCTTTCAACTCCTTCGGTGCCATCATTCGACTACGGTCGCAGAAACCATTGCTTAAGTAAGGGCTCAGATTTTTCTTTTTCATTTTTTTTCAGAGTTTTTTTTTTGCTGGATGAAGTTTGAAACGGAGTACAAAACAAGGATGAATTTACAAATTTTTTTTTTTGTTATTTGGTCGAAGTAGACTTGTCAAAGTCTTGTCGAAGGTTCTAGGGTTTTTGGTTATTTCAATTTTAGTTACTTTGTGCTAGGGTTGTTATGTTGTCAATTTTTCTTCCAAACCATTCATATTCTTTGTAAACTACTGCTTATTCGACCTTCCCATTATAGCAAATGATGTTTATCTTTTATCTATTAACAGGGACATTAGTTTTCTGTCATCTACTATATAGGAATGCATGTTTTTATTTTCAAGTTTTTGCCGAGGGTTATTTGACTACTCTTTGTATTATGTTAGTAAAGTGATTTGTTTTTCTTATAGAGTATTCTTCATATCCAGATGTTTAGATGGTATTTATGTTACAAGGTTTCAGACTTTTAATCAAAAAAATTTCTCTATAATACATAATAGATTCGTATGTTTAAATAGGTTTTTTTGCAACCTTCTCGTTGTTAGAGTTTATGTATGATGCTATTAAATTTAGGCTTGCCTAGGGTTGGTCTCTTTAAGTGGTTTTGCATGGTGGGGATGGAAAAGTTTATTGCTAGTTATTTTTGCGTTCTAAATGCACGTGGTAATGATATGTTTACTATGGAAATAATGTTGCTAGTTATCCAAGCAATGTGTGCATATACCATTGGTGAATTTGTTTCATATTTGCACGTGATTATACAGGTTGGGATCGAAAAACGGCTTTGTTATTTAGTATTTCTACAAAGGTATTTGTATTTGTAAATGATTTGTTAAATGTTGAAAATTGTTGCTTGTAGTTGAAGTAATGTCCACATGTAACTTGGTGATTTTGATTTCCCTTTGTATTTGGTTATGAGGGTTGAAGAGCGAAAAATTACTTGCTAATCACAAAATTTGTACTAACATTTGTACATGTTCATGCTAAGTTAACTTAGGCTTATAATGTTGCTTGTGGTCTAAGAAATTCCATGTTGATTTGCAATTTTGTACTTATATTTCAGTGTATTAGTATTTTTTTATTATTTAAACTCTGTAAAATTTGTGTTATTGATTATGTTTCAAGTTGTGTGTGCTCGAAGGTTTGAAAACTGCTGTTATGATATAAATAATATGATTTTGACAACATAATTCGAAATTAACTTTATTCTTTGATAATTTCGGGAACAATCAGTAATTTCTGAGCTTTCTAGTGTGTATAGAAGGTTGAGAGGGGTCCTGATATACTTAGGTCAGTTGGATAGGGACTTTATGTCATTAGTGGTGTTAGTATGGGTATTCTTGTGTGGTGGTATTTTACATAAAGGACATTTTTATCATCTCACCAATAGTTGGTCTTTATCTAAAAGTACCATAGGACTAATCTATGCCAAAGATAACATCTAATAGCAAGTACCACAAGAAGTTTGAAAATTCACTACATAATGCACATACCAAATTGTTGACGAGATAGTTGTCGATTTCCAAGCTTGGCAACTTACGATTTTTCCAATTTTGGCAGGAGAATGTCAAGATATAGCATCCTTAATGTATAATGAATCCAAACTTTATAAATACTACAAGGAGGAAGTAATGTCACTTTTTTTCTCCAACTTTATTTGCTTATTTCTTTTTCAATTGCATTGCACTTCAACAACTATTTTTTTTTTATGCTTTTTTCTTTTCTATTTTTGGCATATAGAGTCCAAAATGTGAAATGGTTTAGTCTTGGAGGGGACTATAATGTCCTCATAATTGATTTATTGGGGCCTAACCTCATAGACCTATTTAACTTATGCAGAAGGAAACTGTCACTCAAATAGTCCTTATGCTTGCTCATCAGATAGTATAGGTTTCTTTGCCTCCTACTCATTCACCTGGTATATGATTCTGCTTCCAACATTTTTGTTTTAATAATTATCATTTTTTAGGATAAATCAGGTTGAATACATTCATACCTAATCCATTATGCATTGCGATATCAAGCCAGACAACTTCATTCTTACTTTTTTTTATCTAATAGGCGAAAGAGAATGGTAGAGAACCGACATACTACGAAGTATACAACTATATTCACATGCAAATGCCAAAGGATAAAGAAAGTGTTGGTGATTATGTGGATCCTAAATCGAAGAGAGCTTGTGTAAGTTCTAATTTTATAGATGAAATTTTATTCTCTTTTCTTTATTTTATTTATTAAGTTTGGATAGGATGGAAGTTTGAGTATCTTATTTGAGAACTTTGTTACATTAGTACAACAATATGGTAACTTTTGGTTTTTAGTATTTTTTTTTTTTGCTTATCTTTGATATATTATTATGTTTTAATGATGTAGACAATATACACAATATTTATGAACAATAAGTGTGTCACAAATGCTTCCTCTCATCCTGGGTTTGATGCGAAGTCATGGATCAAAGTAGGAGGCTCACCAAACAATAAAAGATTATATGGATTTAGGATAAGATAAGATGCTAAGTCAATATTGAAGACCATTGACTCATCCACTTCTAGATTTTGAAAGTGAGTCTTCATTTATAGGAGCAATGGAGATTGAACATGTGACAGAAAATGTGCGAGAAGAGGTGCGACAAAAATTGCAATAAGAAAGGCAAGATATTCGAAAGTTAAATATAGAGATGGAAGAATGAATTAATTCCATGGGATGAATGATGTTGCAAATACAACAAGGTAAACAATCTTAGCCTACTAGTTCTCTACTAAAGTAAACGTGATATGGTTGATGTTTTCATTACTTTTGTTGTCGTGATTAGATATGTCCTATTGCATTTTCTTTCCTTTAAGGAATTTATTGAGAAACTTGACTCATTTCAAGGTGTTATTGTTGATTTCTTTAATGTAACATTTTTGCCTGTAGCAACGCTTATTGAACCCATGATTAAAAATCTGTGGCCTAAAACCATTAAAGACAATGCTTTTTTTTAATTGTTGCCTACTTATAAAATAATATACTTTATTAATAAACGGTATTTAAAAACCGTTATTTATAACACTATAGACCACGATTTTAATTTATGTTCTATAACATACAAATAGACTAAACTTTTTAATAATACTATATACTTAAAATTATTAAGTATGGCCCAAAACTGTTGTTCATTATAAATTATTTAATTCAATATGAATTTAAATTTACATGTATATTTGATTTTTATAATTACAATAGAAAATTAAAAACTTAACGCGCATAAGTAAAAATTAATGGTGGAAAAATATATTTGATTAGGGAAAAAAATCAAAACTTTACCATCAATACGCTATTATCAATTGAATAACACGTCGGGCTCATTCATTACTTTCCTCCTTCATTGAACAACACCCACCACAGACATCACACGCTATCATCTTCTTCATCAAAGTTACCATCTCCTTCGTCACTAGAGTTGAGATTTAACATTGTCTAGAGTAGCAATTCACTCATCGACACTATCGTCCTTCGTCGGTGTCATTCACTCCATCATCGACGACAACATCTCAATGACTAATTAAACTTTTATTATTTCCAATCTAAACTCATCAGTACTCTCTTGGGTAGGTTAAAACTCCCTTTTTTTCCAAGATAATATGGTTATATATAATTTGTTGAGTTTTGATCTTTTTAGGTTTGTTGTAGAGGAGAACTGAGTTTAGAGAACTACTACCACAACTTCTCTCATCTCTCAATTGTATGTCTATCGAGCAAATTTTGGCAGGTAATTCACTCTTCTTCTCATAACATTGTTGTTATAGTCTAATGGCTTATTTTGCTATCGTAGTTTTAAATTGATGGTTTAGGAACTATATAGAACTAAGAACTTAAATGTTTATGTGATCTCTTAATATTGTAATATTTTTCTAAAATAATCTATGACTGGTTCTATTCTTTTTTTTTTCTCATACTAATGAATTTGAAATCCATTATTAAGATCGGAGATAAGAAACATTTGGTTGCTTATCATGAAATTGGAAGTTTACATACATGTCTTGGCATTTATCCAAAGGGTCACATTTTGATAGGTTATTATTATTATTATTATTATTATCATTATTATTATTATTATTATTATTATATCTACGTAGTTAATTTTTGAACTATAGTTTTGTTTTTAATTCTTTTTCTTTGAAAAAGAGTTATAAGATTAAAATTACTGGGAATTGACATTCTGGAGCTTCCTTGTAGTATAGTAACAACAATGTATGAACTTTAAAATATATAGTGTTGTAAGCTTAAATTTACAAGGAATTGACATTTTCTGTGATTTTTTAAATTTTTTTAAATCATACATTTCATATTATTGTTGATGAAACTTTGATATTCTATTTCATGAGTCTTAAATCTTATTATCACATTAAACTCACATGGATTTAACATTCTAGAACTTAGCAGCAAAGGAATAACAATGTATACACGTAAGAATGCGTAGTGTCATATAGTGGACATGACCGTGGTAGTAAAGTGATTGTTCATTGTTATAGAGCATGTGAGTGCTTGAATCATGTTTATGTGCATTTTAATGATTTCTTTTAAAACTTTATTCATTTAAGGTTAATGTTAATGAACTTTAATATTCTATTTTATAAGTCTTAAATCTTAAACTGTATTTTTTGTTATTAGAAAAATTAAAAGTAAAAAAGAGGAAGTAGTGAGTAGCACTCTTTAACGTAGAGTACTAAAACAACATGCATATGGTATTTATTAGTCTACTGGAATTAAAAAATTGAATTTCTAGCTTCATTACTTGTTTAATACTGTGTGCAAATTTCATATAACTACATGTTTTTGTAATTATATTTGTTCAATATGTTTTCTGTTGACTTATATGAGTTAAATATCATGCATATTATGATTTACATTAATACTCACTACTTATAGATTGTGTTGATTTTGAAGTAAGGAAGATGTGTTTGGGATTTCATGATACATGAATTATTGTGTTGATTTTTATATGCTTATAAATGTTTGGTACTTGTTCCATTATGTAGTAAATTTTACATGTTATTTTATTAAACCAAAAACAATAACCAAATTTATCTTATTTTAGAATTATTATTGTTTCACCTAGAAGCTATATTAATATTGTAATTAGTAAGTTTTTTTTTTTTAAAGGTCATGAGTAAAATTTGAAGTACAATTATGTTTAAAAAAAATCATGTATCAATGAAGCAAATTGTGTTTTCCTAGTTGTTACAAGTGCACGCACTATTACGCCCTATTATTGATGTACTGGGTTTTCAGCATTGATTTTGGGTGTGTGAGGACGAAAATCCTAATAACATAAAATGATGCAATTACTAGTACTTTCTACAAGCAAGTGCACTTGATAAAGTAGTAAAGTGAATTAAATTCAGGTTGTCGAACTCATAGGGACTAAAGCTAATCTATTATCAATTCTATAAAATTCCCTATATCTAAGCGCACAATTTATAGCAGTGAATATTATGAAGAATTAATTAAAACAATTTCTTAAGGGAAAAATTCAATAGAGATTAAAACCTAGGTTTACGAATTCACCTCACCATTAACACGTCATGCCTAGTATATCAACAAGCTTTTATTCTTATTCTCAAGGTTTTAATATTCTCAAGATTTCTTCCAAACACACATGAGACTATCTACCTATCCTGATTCCATATTCCTATGTGAATAGTCTAGGTAAATGCATTAAGAAACACCTATCTCTGAATATATGAATTTTATGTTCTATTCCTAGCAACATAAGCACACACATTCTCTTGTCCTAATCTAATCCGATAAATCTCTTCCAAGCATTCATCAAATCACTAAATCATGCAATTGGTGATCAAGTAAAGCAAGCATTAAGCACAGGCAAGAGAGAGAACAAAAACTATCTCATTCATAAAAGTATAATCACTTTAGGATTACATGGTTCGGCTACTTCGTAGCCCTAGACTAGGAGTTTAATTACACATAGTAATAGTGTTTACTCTTCCTAACATAATCATTCCTAAAGAGTGAGAAAGAGTTCACTGATTTTCTGTCCTTGATCTCGCATTCCAGATGTTGATCTTCAACTTCCGTGTCGCTTCTCGCAATAGTCTCCTATTCTGAATCCGGCCAAAAGTCCTCTCAATATCTTGAAACTCCATATTTATAGTCATTTCTAAGGAATGACCAAAACGCCCTTGAACAGGAGGTGTAATTCGCCCTAATCGGTCTCTGGTGACAAGTCTTGCGACATAAGCCCCATATCTCAGACACTACCTAGCCTTGGTCTAGGAATAGCTAGTTACGTTTGCTGGTGACATAGCTGGTGACATAAGAGCTATGTCGCCAGCAGCTACAGTGTCGTGCCCATTTGAACTCTTTGAATCGTTTGCTGGCGACATAGCTGGCGACATAAGAGCTATGTTGCCAGACACCTTAGTGAAGTGTTCTCCTACTTCTATCCTCTTTCGACTTCGTTTCTCCGAACTTGAACTCTCTATCCATATGACCTTGATTATCGTTCTTTACCTATACAGCTCAATTACTTGAAACATCTCATCAAATTCATCAAATAACATGATAATACTCTGGATTCATCACAAAAGCTTCCAAATTAAAAGGAAAAATTCATATAAGTCAGAGACTTATCATAACCCCCAACTTAAACCTTTGCTTTTCCTCGAGCATGCAATAAAGTACAAGCAAGGATTAATAAAGACAGAACAATTTTCAAACAAACGGAAAACATCCCAGTAATTGTAACCAAAAATAACCTAACCACTTTCGTAATACACACGATGACATTTAGCATATGTCACAAGCCTTTAAAACTCTAAGTGGCCCTAGAGGAGGAGTTATAGTCTCCTGAGGGTTTACCTACTACGACACCCACAAACATATTGCATTACAATAACTCAGAACCAAAGCATAACCAAATCATCAAGTTTATAATTTCTGTATGCAGAAGAACAATAGAACACATTCAGCTCCAGCTCTCAAACCTTATTCATCCTACTATGATATTTTTACCAGCTTATCGGAAAGTCTAACTCCCTATTCAGGCAAGCCTAGGAATCTAGTTAACTTTGATCTACTCTTCTCAGAATTCACTCAAATATTTTCTCTCAGATCCTAGGGACTCTCAGCAATACTAAGTAGTATGAATGTTTGACATAATGTTGAGAACTACTTAGTATCAATTTCAGTATAACGAGATAAAAGAATAGTGAACTTTACCCTCGTGACCAATAGAGTTGACGAGATGCTGCATGGCACTTAGAGATCTCAATGTGCTGAACTAGCTTGGCTCCATGTGAGTCAGTGGGTCTTTTCAAGGTTCAGCGAGGTTAGGCTCGGATCTGAAAAAAAAAATTGATTACTGGGGGAATACAAATTTGAACTCGTGATTGGCTTCACCCTCAACTTGAACTCTTTCATCTTATGATCTCGATAGCTCTTCTCATTCAATATTTCCCACAATTTTTTCTTTGAGCAGCAAAATTTTCTATGCACTACTGGAACTTTTTTTTATACAGAGAAAAATAATAGAAGGTGCATAATTCTTCAACAATTTTCTAACCTTTCTGAAGTTCCAATTATACATTATCTCTCTATGCACCTCAACTTATTTTCTTGAGTGCTCTTCACGAGTTCCCAGGTAAGTAAGTGTTTAGTACTCGAGTTTCAACTTCAAATTTCTCCAAATTTTGACCTGGAATTCTTGGCTAGGATTAGATAAGGACCAATAACAAGCTTCAGAGTGTTTGGCTTCAACTTGACTCAAGATTTTACTCAGATATGGTTTTAGGACATGCTTTAGGCCTGGGCTATTTTGTGGCTCGCTCATTCTTACAATGCCCACGTTATTCTGCACATTTTGTCTTGTTGTGCAGCTTACTCAATCAATGTCCCATGCACTTGAGGAACACCTGCCAAAACCAACAACCCTATCGAGGGATTCTAATGCATAAAAATTACTAGAAGAGTGTATGTGAAGTGAAGAATAAACAATTCTCTAAAAAAAATTAAAAGTACCAAGGTTCCAAATCTCACTAAGGTATCTCCACTATACGTTCACAATTACCTACCTAAATAGTTCATTAGAAGTCCTAAAACAGGTGCCTTACAAGTTTCAGACGAATAAAGAAATGAGCTATTCTAATATAACTGTCTATTGTTCAGTTCAACATACTCAATATGATACCTGAATAACAATAACATCATCCAATCTTTGCTCCAGTACCTGAATCAAGTAATACATAATGCTCCATATAATATCTCATCCCAACTAAAATTGTACATTGACCCTAATTTACCACATAACACACATAAAATGAGGTAGATATAGAGAGAATACCAAATCTGCGAGCAAATAACATCCAACATCCAGTTAGATAAAACAAATAGTGCCATCCAACCATAAGTAACCTACATAGTCAGAAAAAATAGAAACCAAAATATGAAAATCACACAAGACATATAACCAGTTGTGCTCAATTAGTAAATCGAGCATTGATCTATACCTGTAGCTCGTCAATCTTAGCTTCCAAGGCTGCCTGCCTAGCCTTGAACTGTGCAATTTTATCCTTGTCTTCTTCACGGTTCTTTGTCATAGTCTCCTACATCGTAACTTGGGATCGAACTAACTCCTGCTGAGTAGCCACAGTCTAAAGCAGAGTCTCCAAAGGCGTGGGTGCGGTAGTGTGGGGAGAAGTGGTGGAACCTGGCTGGTTGGGAGATGCAGAAGATGAACTGGAAAGGCGAGATCGCTTTTCTTTACGAGCTCTCTCCCTCGCATTCAAAAGTAGTGGCATGTCTCTCTTCCCTCGAACATAGTTGACAGTCTTGAAGGGGATCACGGAGTGAGTGATCATGTGATCGCCGGTGTTGTCGACATCCAGCCCTGTTCCCCTATAGAAACCAGTGATAAGGGAAGGAACAATGATAGACTGATGACCGAGCTTACCTTCAAGTTGCTGAGCAAGCTGGAGTCGAATTAAGCGGCCCAAATTGATATTATGGCCATTCTTCAAGCAGTATAATACTCGTACTCGGTCAAGAGTCAGACCGTGTTTGCCCACTGGAGTGATATAAGAGCAGAAGATGTTCCAGATTTGAGCTTCATAACATAAATCCTCTGTCCAAATGTGCGGGCATCAGCTATGTGGTCTGGACCACAGAGGTCCTGTAGCAGCATCCTCCCATGCATCGCTTGAACTTCATCAGACCACCCAAATGTATAATTGGGACAATCAGCCGCAGGAATCCCATAATACTCGTTAATTGTCCTCTCGGTGAAGGCGACTAAGGTTCCTCTAACTCATGCCCAATCATTCCTACTATTACTTCAGCCATCTGTATGAATGTAAAACTCCTTTACCACGGCAAGATTGGATTATGATATCTCAGCGGCCAATTGTAGCCAACCCCTCTGAGCTAAAATATCTCGCCACCCCAATTGTTGCAAGAGATCTTCATTAATGCCTTTTTATTCAACTATTTAAGAGTTCTCAACATCTCTCTTCCTTTCTTAACCCATTTACGATGTTGCTCATCCATCCTTGCTTCTTCATCCCTTCTGCGTTGGTCAGCTCTCGCTTCATCTGCAATACTACGGCTAAAGAATCTGGAGTTACTATGACTACAATAAGAGAACAAAGTCAATAGCTATTTTTAAGCTAACCCCTACTAATTATTCAAAAACATCAAACATTGTGAGCACAACTAAATAGGGCCTATGGTGCAAGAAAGAGATCGCCCTACAATTCATAAACTGCTCCTAATATCAGCCTAGAACAATTTGAGAGGTAAAACAACCAAGTTCATAAACTACTCCTAAGATCAGCCCAACGTTGATAGGTGTGCGCGTAAAGTTGTCGCTTGTTGGCGACATAACTGGCGACATGAAGGTTATGTCGCCAACATGACCCGAGGCGTGAACATTCTGAGAAGGCTGAGTCAGGTGCTGGCGACAAGCATGGCGACATGAAGGCTTGTCGGCAGAGCTGTTCGAACCTGCACATTCTGCACTGTTTGATTTTTTCATTTTTTTATATTTTTTAAAACACACCAAGTAGAGAAAACAGTAGTGCTAAAATAAAAATAATAATTATAAACATAATTAAAAGTAAAAGAAAATCAAACCGAATGTGAAGAATGAAAATATTGGGTTGCCTCCCAACTAGCGCCTTGTTTAATACCGTGGGCTCGACAATGTCTTCCTCTATTTCTAATTCAAGTACTGTACGGTAGCAACAGGAACATCCTTATCGCCTCCGTAATAGAATTTCAGCATCTAACCATTGACAGTGAATTTGTGGCCATCAGTCTCATCTTCCACTTATATGGCACCATTTTCGTGTATGTGATGAACTCGAAAAGGTCTGGACCACTGAGATTTGAGTTTACCTGGAAACAATTTTAAACGAGGGTTATAAAGTAGAACTTGCTGACCTGGAGTAAACTCATGACGCATAATGTGCCGATCATGTCACTTTTTTGTTCTTTCTTTATACAACCGAGAATTCTCGTAGGCTTCAAGTCTTAATGCATCTAGCTCTTTTAGTTGTAACAGTCTTTTCTCTCCAGCTGGCTTAAGGTCAAAATTTAAATATTTAATTGCCCAAAAAGCCTTATGTTCCAACTCCATATGTAGATGACAGTTCTTTCCATAGACTACTCGGAATGGAGACATCCCAATTGGTGTCTTGAATGTTGTGCGATACGTCTAAAGAGCATCATCTAATTTTGAACTCCAATCTTTTCGTGCACGACTCACTGTCTTCTTAAAAATCCTCTTATGCTCTCGGTTGGAGATCTACACTCGCCCACTAGCTTGGGGATGATAGGGAGTAGTGATCTTGTGTTTCACCCATATTGTGCTAATAATTGGTCAATGAGATAGTAGCAAAAATGTGTGCCCCCATCACTAATTATTGCTCTTGGAGTCCCAAACCGTACAAAAATATGACTTTTGAGAAACTTTTGAACCACCTTCCCATCATTTGTTGGGGTTGCAATGGCTTCAACCCACTTAGAGACATAGTCAACAACAACTAAGATGTAATCATTTTTGTTGGATGGGTGAAAGGGTCTCATGAAGTCTATGCCACAGACATCAAATAAATCTACCTCCAGAATTTCTTTCTGAGGCATCTCCCACTTCTTGTAAATATTTTCTGTGTGTTGACAATGATCACATCTTTCAATTAATGCTCGAGTGTCCTTAAACATGGTAGGCTAATAAAAACCTGATTGGAGAATTTTTACGGCTGTCCTATCTGCAGAAAAATGTCCTCCATACTCTGAAGAATGACAGTGTTGTATGACCTGTTCAATATCTTCACAAGGAACACATCTACGCAAAATATTGTCAGTCCACCTGCGGAAAAGAAAAGGTTCGTCCCACACATACCCCAAAGATTGATGAAAGAATTTATTCCGCTGATGTGTGGGGAGAGATCATATGGAACCACCTTCGAGACTATATAGTTGACGTAGTCCGCATACCACGGAGTTTGTGCTGCTTGTAAAATATTGAGTTGTTCATCTGGAAAGCTCTTATTAATGTCTATCGTTGTCTCGAGAGGAAGGTGTTCTAATCTAGATAAATGATCTACTACTTTATTTTCAGTTCCCTTCCGATATTTAATTTTCAAGTCAAATTCCTGTAAAAGTAAAACCCAACGAATCAATCTAGGCTTACTATCTTTCTTTTCTACCAAATACCTAATAGTTGCATGGTCAGTAAAAATAATGCCTTTAGATCCTATCAGATAAGATCTAAATTTATCAACTGCAAATACCACAGCTAATAATTCCTTCTCAGTGGTTGTGTAGTTGCACTGTGCATCATACATTGTCTGGCTTGTTATATGACCATAATCATTCCTAAAGAGTGAGAAAGAGTTCACCGATTTTCTGTCCTTGATCTTGCCTTCCGGATGTTGATCTTGAACTTCTGTGTCGCTTCTCGCAATAGTTTCCTGTTCTGAATCCTGCCACAAGTGCTCTCAATATCTTGAAACTCCATATTTATAGTCCTTTTTGAGGAATGACCAAAACGCCCTTGAACAGTAGGTGGAATTCACCCTAATCGGTTTCTAGCGACATAAGCCCCATGTCGCCAGACACTACTGAGTCTTGGTCTTGGAATAGCTAGTTACGTTTGCTGGCGACATAAGAGCTATGTCGCCAGCAGCTACAGTGTCGTGCCCATTTGAACTCTTGAATCGTTTGCTGGCGACATAAGAGCTATGTCACCAGACACCTCAGTGAAGTGTTCTCCTGTTTCCTTCCTCGTTTGACTTCGTTTCTCCAAACTTCAACTCTCTATCCATATGACCTTGATTATCGTTCTTTACCTATATAGCTCAATTACCTGAAATATCTCATCAAATTCATCAAATAACATGATAATACTCTGGATTCATCAAAAAAGCTTACGAATTAAAAGGGAAAATTCATATAAGTGAGAGACAAATCAGTATGGAATTTGGAGTCCAAAATTTGACTGGTTGAAGCGAAACGGCGTTCTGAGTCAAACTCATGCCTTTGGTGATAATCGACAATGAATTTTGGCATTTCAGGATCGTTTAGAGGGGTTTTTCGGACTTTTATTATTTTAAGGTTTTTTTTTTAATTTTGATTTTTTTTTCTTTTCTTGTTACGGTTATAAGTAACACCTTATTAAAGGGGGTGTTTGGGGTTTCTAAAGAACGGACTTGATATTATATTTTCGGTACATCAATTGAGCGAACCAATTGTTCCTCTTATTCAATTCGCATTACTCTTTCAGCCAATTTAACACACGTTTCCGGCATCAATTATACTGTCTGTGAAAGATCTTTTTTCTTACTAAATATAAAACAACACTTAGTTAGGTATTATTGCAGTTTCAGGTGGAAAGAGATATAACTTTGAAGTATAATTATTGTGAAAAAAAATCAAATTAGGATGAAGTGAAGTGTGGTATTCCTAAATGTTCAATTTCATAAGTCTAAATTTTCACATATTAGCTTAAATGAGTAATATTCAAAACTATGTTAAGATTGTTTACTGAATTTGTCTTCTACATTTCATGGCTCCTAAACTTGAAGTGATTTAGTTCAATTCTTGAGTTTTGTTTGTTTAAAATATTTTTAGTTTGCATACCTCAATATATTGTTTGATCTTTGTATTCGGTATCTTTATTTTTAAGCCTAATGAGTTATATTTTCTTTGAGAAAGAATTTGTTATAATTATTATGAATGATCATTTTATATATAGACATTTGGTGTTCTTTATATTCCTTAGTATTTTAGTTCAAGTTATATTAAGAATGATATATGTAGGCTGCTCTTTGGAGCATTTTGTTTAGATCTTTGATCCACCTCACTAACTATTTGCATTGTGATGTACCTTGTTTCTATTACCTAAACACCATACTTTATTGCTTTGTTGGTTTATATGGCCTGTGCCACTAATTTTCAATAGTTTTTTTTTAAAATTAACGCATCCATGTCTCCAAACTTTTTAAGTTTCAAATTTTTATTTTTTTTCTAAGGGAGAAATAATGATTTTCATTGTTTATTATCTAGAAAGTTAATATATTTACTCACCACTGGTTTACATGATTTTTCACTTACAATATTATGTCCATTTACCTTTTTATCTCACTATTGTTTTTCTCTTATAGATACTTAAAGTCGTGTCGATTGCGCTTAATGATCTCAAAAAGACATGTTGATCAACAAGCTATGATACTGAAGGTGAAATTTTTTTGTAATTGAATTTATATAATGTAATTACTAGTTTATCTCAAATATGAGTATATCTCTCGTCTATGTAAACAATTTGTATCACTTGATCTTATATTAATAAATATATATATTATATAAGTTCATATACTATTTGGTTTAGTGATTTGCTAAACATCTTCTATTTATGAATCTTTATAAATAGAGAATTTTTAATGTTTAAAACTATATCCTTAAGGTATGGACTATATATTTTAAAACAATTATCTCAACGTGATAGACCATGGGTTAATAAATTTAGTTATAGTGTCCATGGTTTAAAACTGCGGTCTAAAAGAATAGAGTACGATTTTTAAATTGTTTTCTCAACACAAATAGGCCATGGTTTTTTAGCGTAGCCATAACATTAACTGTTTAAAACCATGGTCTAAAATAATAGGCCACAATTTTTTTAATTGTAGCCATAGAAGTCACAAAACCGTAGCCTATAGAATAGGTAACGCCTCGTAGTATCACGGTTGAAAAACCATTGCAAAATCATGGCCTATTCTATAATGCACGGTTTTTTCTACTATAGGCTATGGTTTTCAGCCGTTGCAATAGAAAAAAAAATGTTGTAGTTTGCTACTTAAAAGAGATACTTTAGTAAGTTATTGTGTCATAGCTAATAAGGTATTTTGTAGTATGCATTATGGTGATGTCACATTTTTGTGGAAATTTTGAATATGAGAATGCTTAAGTTGTTTTAAGAGAACAACTTTTTATTATTTTGAGTTTAAGTTGGAATAATTTGTTTAAGTCATATATGATATTAGTTTAGAAATTGTATTAAATTCAGCTTTTATATTAATAATTTTGTGAACAATAATAAACAAGAATAAAATTAAAATAAAAGCAATTGTAAAAATATTCTGTAAGATATACAAAAAAAAAAAAAAAAATCATCACAAATTTGTAAAAAAAGAAATAGTTCATTACAAAACCATCACAAATTAGTTTGTCACATTTTCGTCATAAATTGGTAATAACTAATAATTGCTCAAATGATAAATCTATCACTTATCTGCCATAAATTTGTTATCACAAATCCATCGCAAACCAATTTCATTACTAATTCGTCAAAAAAACACTTTTATCATAAATCCACCACAAATCACTTATGTCAAAAAATCTTCAGAATTCTATCACAAATTCGTCACAAACTGTTGTCTCAAACACAAGATTTTTGTCACAAATCTGTCGCGAAATAATGACGAAAAAACCTTTGATCTTCGAGGTGTTTTATTTTTTAATTTTTAATTTCTTAAAGAAGTGTTTTACATTTGTGATAGATCAATTCTATCACAAAATTGTTTATGACAAAAAAATTCCATCACAACAAATTTGTGATACTGTTTTCATTAACGAGATATTTTTCGTCAATAAGGATAATCAATAATGAAAATCAGGACTTCACTGACGAAAATTTTCATCACTGAAGCCTTGTTTTCTAATACTGAAAATACAAAAAACTCAGGCAAGAAACTACTGTACTTGACATATAGAATTTCTAGTTAAGGTTAATTATCTTGATTGGATTGTTAAATAACTCATAATTAAGGTATGAATCTGAATCTTGTAGTGTAAGTGGGCCGGAATAATACAAGTAAATTGGCTGCTTCAACGAAAACTATAAAATCATTAACCAAATGCAAGTATAATACCACATGAAAAATACGTATTATTTAAAATAGGATGTGTATCACATCATTTGGCTGCCCTTCAAGGAGAGATACTCACCTTTAGAATGTGTATCACATTTAAAAGCATTTAAATTTATGAGTCATTTAAAAAAAAATAAAAATCTATTTTTTTTCAAACTTTTTACTTTAAGTCACTGGCTTTTGAAAATTTAGTGTAGCCACCCCCAAAAATCAAAATATCGAATGGTTTTGTTGTTGGGTTATTTCCAAAAATCACCCTATTTTTGAAATATTTTACTTCTGGCATCCGGTTTTGCAAACTTATACTAAACAACCCCAAAACCACCCAAAATTAAAACCACTAGTGGTTTTGGTGAGGTGTACATGGTTTTGGTGGGGTATAGGTGGTTTTTGTGTTTTTAAGTGGTTTTACTAATTATTTTGTTTTAAAAATTTTTACATTTTTTATTTAATAATTTTATAAATTTTTAAATATTTTATTAAATAATATAAATATTTTTTTTATAGTTTTAGAAATTTTTAATTCATTAACTTTAGTAATTTTTAGTTTTAATTTCTTACATTTATTTTTACTAAACTACAACTAGTATCAATAATTTTTAAAATTTTTAATTCTTTTATTTAATTAATTGAAAATTTTTAATAATTTTATTTTTAATTTTTAATTCTATACATACAACCAACAATTATCTAATTCAAATAGTTTTTAATGAAAAATTGAGTTTTATTTTTATATTTATTTTTTCAAAAATAAAATAATTATTAAATATATCAATATTTTTTAATTATTTTTCAATTTTTAAATATATTTTTTTTATTTTTGGATATTTATTTTTAAGAACCTATAAAATTATAATACAATAATAATATAATTTTTTTTAATAAATTCTCAAACATACTTATAATTAAGTAATCTCTTACGGCAAGTTTTAGTAAATTAAAAAAATAAAAATTAAAAAAAAAATTATTAAAGATTATTTAACCAAATATTTAAAATGATTAAATTTGGACAATAATTTTTTTAATTTAGTAAATTTTAAAATTAAAATTAAAATTCAAATTATGAAAAATCATTAAACAAACATTTAAAAAGTATTAAACTATATAATAATTTATTTTAGTTTAGTAAAATGTTTAAAATAAAAAATATTTAAATTATTTAATAAAATATTTAAATTTTAGTTACATTATTAAACAAAAATTTAATAATTATTAAAACTAAATAATTAGCAAAACCACTCAAGAATACAAAAAATCACTCAATAACACAAAAACCACTCACACCTCACCAAAACCACTAGTTGTTTTAATTTTGGGTGATTTTAGGGGTGGTTGGATATAAGTTTGCAAAATCAGGTGCTAGAAGTAAAATATTTCAAAAATTGGGTGGTTTTTGAAAATAACCCTTTGTTGTTTGATGAATGGTTTTGGGGTTTGGTCGGGTAGTTTTTGAATATTATGATATTTTAATAATTTAAAATAAATATTTAAAATTATTAAATATAATTTAAAAATAATTAAAATATCATAATTAGTCAAAACCACTCATCCAATAATAAAACCACTAGTTGTTTTTATTTTGGGTAGTTTTACATAACTTTTGAAAATTAGTTGTTCAAAATAAAACGTTTGGATAGATTCGTTTTAAAAAATAACCCTTAAATTTATTTGCAGCTACAACTTAAAGCTTTTCTATTCTTTTGCTGAAGTTTTTGCATCTGAAATGGAATTCACCAAAGATATTCCCAAAGAGTCATATTACTCAGATGCTCTGACATCATCCTAGAGCAACTCAAGGATATCAATATGACTCCAAAGAGTAGAAAGCTTTGCTGAAATGACTTTTTTTTATTTTTTTTTATTTTTTTATTTTTTTTAAGTATTCCAAAAATAAAATTCATAAGTGAACATATTCCCGCAGTTCCTCATCGCTTACATTATTGTTCAATGCATGAATTTTGCAATATGAATTTATCCTATTGCAAAATTGATGATACAACTTTTGGAACATGCGTTGGAAAATTATCAATCTCATCCATCCAAGGATTTTTCTCCTGAGAAGGATCAACATTCCTCAATGCTCGCCACACTGCACTATTGCACTTGAAACCCGATCCAAATGCAATCTGCCATATCCGATAACCTTTTTGGATCCGTCCTTTGGCTTCCATATAAGCCAATTCATACCATAACGAGCTGGTAGAAGTGTTACCAAATCTATAAAGAGTCATCCTTGAAGGCTCCATATGCCACTCCGTCAACTCTAAACTCTTCTCCATTTCATCCAACACACCTCTCCCTCCTGCATGTATACAAAAATGCTCAAAAGCCACCTTAAAATCCGGAACATATGGTTTTATCTTCTTCATCTTGAACACTTTCTTGGCTATAATTGATGCTAAGAACAAGAGTTGTTCGGACATTGGAAGGACTAGTGGTCCTAATGTGGTGATGTTGGTTTTAAGTGCATCTCCAGCTACTGACATCAAGTCTTTCGAGAGTGAAACTCCAATTTTGTTGGTACCGTCTTCCTTTTCCATCATCAGCTCCTTTGTGGGTTCGGATTGTGTGGAAGAGTTGGTACTTTGAGCGATTGGATAACAGAACGGCTGCACCACCTACACGAAATAAGCAGTTTGCTAGAATCATCGATTTGTCGTTCCCACTGTACATAGTGAATGTGATGTTTTCTGTGCTGATCACTAGTGCATAAGTGTTGGGATTTTCCTGCATTAAATGTTAATATTAACATATTGATAAGCTAATTTATCGTATTTGTATACAATAACAATAACAAACCTGTAATAGCTGCTTGGCAAGATCAATGGAGATAAGACCAGCACTGCAACCCATACCACCAAGATTATAACTCAAAATGTTCTCTCTAAGCTTAAATCGATTGACAACCATAGCAGACAAAGACGGTGTCGGATTGAACAAACTACTATTCACCACCAGAATCCCGATTTCTTTAACGTTGACTCCTGTCTTCTTCAAAACCTCGTCCACAACACCAAAAATAACATCCTCTGTCTCTTTCCTTGCATAAGACATTGTGGTTTTCCAAGGAAGGTGCTTCATGAACCCATCAGGTCCATAACTCATATCACCAATTCCTGATCTCTCAAGAATTTTTTTCATGAAACTCAAACTCTTTTCGTTGTAAGAACCCGTTCGCTTCGATATTTCCAAGAATTGTTGTAGACTACACATATTGGCCTTATTAGGCCTGTAACATGCGAAATCGACTAAGTAGATTTTCCTTGGACGACTCATCAAGTACACTATAGATGTGAGAATGATTACGATTATTGAAAGTGATAGTGTTGGGAGATCGAGATAGGCTTGTTTGAGTGAAAGTGATTGTGTTAGGGTTGTGAATAATAGTGGTATGAGGAAGATGTAGAGAGCATTGGAGATCAAGTAATGGTAGCCAAGCTTCAAGTATTTATTCGCCATGTTTGATTGATGTAGGAGGTGATACGGAGCGTGGGAGTTTATAGTACTTCAGGATACATCTATTTGAAATATGGACAAACATGTACAAGTTGTGATTGATAATCAGAATCTACCTGTTTATTAATTCAATTTTTTATTGATTTATAGCAGTGGAAAACACATGTCTGGACAGCAAATTAGAAAATTCACTACTCCGGATCTTAATTATATTAATACGGAAATGAGCTGGCAATTTCATATATTAAATAAATAAGGAAAAATAAATGAAATAATAGAATTTTTTTAATGCAATCTTTTTATTTTTACTTTTTTTATTTAAATTTATAAATTAATTTTTAAAAATTATAAAAAATAAACCAATTATTTAAAGTTTTAAAAATAAAATTGAACTAATTTTATTTTTAAAAAATAAACCGACTCACAAATTTTTTTTCTGCGATTATAGCTATGTGATACGCTATCATAAATTTGTGATCCTAAGAAATAATTTTTAAAACAAAATTTTAATTCAAATTTATTTTTAAAAAAAAATAGTTCTTAAGTAAATAAAAAAAAAAATTCTATAAAAATTTTATTCCTACACTAATTTTTTAAAAATTGAAATTTTAAACCATATTTTTTTAAAAATATTTTGAAACCACTCCAATAATGATGTTATTAGTTTTTTTAATGGATGTATTCGGATCAGAGTTGGGTTATATGGTTTGGTTTATATTTTAACTTAAATCAAGTTTGTTTGATAGGTTGTAGTAATAATCAATGGCGAAGCCACGTTTAGGATTGGGTGTTCAATTCAACACCCAAACATTTAAAAAATATATATATTTATTAAATATTTTTATTAATTTTAACACTTGAGTTACAACGAAAACTCATTGTTCTTGTTATTCTCCCCCATTTAAGTTATATTAATTTTAACAATTTTAATATAATAATTTGTAAACTTTTTATTATTATTATTTACAATTATATTTTGAACACCCCAACAAAAAAATTCTATCTTCGCCGGGTGTAATAATATAATGTTGATTAATGTTATTCATAGGTTGAAAGTTCTCACATTCTGATTCGAGATGTATAGATGGTTATATATTTTCACATTCTCATTCTACCTTTACTATTTAATTATTATTTTGGTTTTAACTCTAAAATCTCTAATCATATATATTATAAAATATATTTTCGATTTTAATCTTCAAATCCTCAATTCATACATTCTATAAAATATTTCTGTTAAAATTGTTAAATATATTATTTTTGTTTTAATTAAATTTAGGGTATTACTTAAAGAAAAGGACTAAAATCAACCTATACTATAATATTACTTAATAAAGGATAGTATAATGCCCAATTTCGGTCCACAGAGGAGTCGTAACCGGAGACCAGAATGCCACGTTACGTTCATTCAATTCGTTCATTATAATCCATTACTGGGGATATAATAATAATAAAGAAATAGTTCGATTATCGTTTAAAAATAAATAACCGTCTCATCTCAATAACAAATATCCAATAAATATTTTACAATTTCCAAAATGAACGGTTCATAAACATCAAAATTTAAAAATGCTAAAATAGTTTACAAGTCTATTAACAATTAACTGAGAGTAAATAAAAGATCTCAAAAGTAGTTCAAAATATAATGGAAATCAACATGCTTCAATAGGAATGCCTGAACTCTCTATTCTCCTCGATCACCTGTTTCACATTTCAAAATGAGAGACAAGAAAAAGGGAAAAGAAGCAATATTAGACTATCAATCTCTGGTTAACATCTCACACTCCAATAAATACACACAAATGTGTCTATTAACATTCAATTATGAGGTTGGCACACAATGCACATAGGAACTATCAATCAATGTGAGAAAACAAACTCACCCAATCATTTATCTATCTTAATTCCAGTTATGCTTATTAGTATCAATGTGTCATTACCTAATGTCTAGGTAAGTACATTAATAAGCATTTAGAATCCCCAACATACAATTTCAAACAATACAATCATTATTTGATTACAATCACATTAATAGTTCCATTTATTATAAAATTCCTTTAATCTAGTATCGATAATGAAACATGACCAATTAGGATGAAGCCAGACAATTAGGTCGAAGCCACACAATAGGGTCCGAAGACCGAAATCCGTAGCATCGTTTGTTCCCCCTCAGGATGGAAACTATCTTAGGATTCCATCAATTAGGTCCGAAGACCATAATTCAATATGCCCACAGGCGGTGGGTCGTCACACCCAATAGGAGTCGTCACTCAGTTCAATAGTGATTAGCTAAACCAAGGGACCTATGTTTCCAATAGGTTGAGAATTCTTAGGTACCACCAATGACATGTCATTCTATCAGCATTTCAACCACAACCGGGGCAATCATTTATTTGTTTATTTAAGATATATATTACACACAAAACAATTAACATTCATTGGCTTTTAATCATCGATCTCGGGTACATTACTAGTGCCTTATCCAATTATTTCCACCTCTAACTAACCAAAGCCTAAGTCTAACATGTAGTTTAAAATTTATACATATATATAATAAAAGCAGCTCATGCCAGTAAAGATAATACCACATTAATAATGCCATCTCAGTACATTACAATAACCTATTGGTACTATTCGATCAATCTATGTGGATATATTTTTATCCGGTTTAGTGCACAAACATAAAACATGCATAAACCACATATAGAGCATAAAATGAGGTTACTAATCTTCCTTCCAATGATATTTAGTTAAGCGTCACCAGTACGATCTTCTACACCGTTTCCTTTGCCTAATAAAAATAATAACTCCTTTAGACAATTAATTGAACACTTGTCGTGCGAAAGAGAAACCTAGTCTAATTGCTTAGGGTTTCGATGATCCAAGACTAAGAATTGGTAATGCAAGTCGAACCCACGAAAATCCCCTTCAAATAAATACCAATTTGATCAACCCCAAGATTTAGGGTTTTCTACTACAACACCCTAGGGTTTTCTACTACAACACCCTAATCAAACCAATAGTGAAATAACCCTAATCCATCTAGCATTCAAGTCTATAGCAATTAGGAATTGATTTAGGGTTGTTAGAATCACTTACCGGGGTTAGGAGTTCGCAATCGTAGAGAGAAATTTCGAGAGGAAAACCACTCATGCGATTTGTACGTTCTTGTGAAGAGAGAGAAGAAAGAGGTCAATCAAAACAATCAAAATTTTAACTCAAATTCGATTTAGACAGTCTCTGGTGAAAAGGTTGGCAACATAGGGCATATGTCGCTAGAGGCAACCGAGACGTGTCCTTTGAAATTGCTGATTTCATAGAATGGTGACATGACTGGCTACATAAGGCCTATGTCACCAGCACTGACGACATGGCTGGCTACATAGAGCATATGACGCCAACACTCGAAATGCTGTATTTCTCCGAATTCTTCTTCATTCGATTTCATTTCCAACTCCGATACGAACGTAAGGCTAGCATTACATCAATAAACAATCTTATAACAATTCAATGAGAATAATGTCATTTCGATTACTCTTAAGTGTTTCAAGATCAGAGAAGAGTGTCCATAAAATTTGAAAGTCAAAATCGATTAAAAAATACGGAATCGTCTAGCCTCAAAATCGGGATGTTACATATCATGTCATTTTATAATATTATAACAATACCATACCATCAATCCAAACACAGAAATATACCGCACTGTACATAAATATAAAGTCTATTCAAACATAGTTTTTTTGGGAAAATCTGACTTGTCGCAGTAGAATTCGTCTCGATCAAGTAATAAGTAAATAAAAGAAAACAATAAAATAAGAATATTAACGAACTAAGATTACGTGGAAACCCAAAAGGGAAAAACCACAGATGTTGAGACAAATAGAGAATTTTATCATTGGGGAAAAAATTAGTGGAAATTATTGAAAATAGGTCATCTAAAGTTTGAATTTTTTTATACGCCCATTTTCAAATACTTATAAAAATAAGCCTTGTGAAATTTTGATTTTCAAAAATAGGTCGCGTTGACAATTTTACGCTCCACTTGAATTTTTATTTCCGTACTACCATTCTCGTATCATTTCATAAATTCTGAAATCTCTTCAGACATCTTTGAACCTAGATCACAAAAAAAAAATAACAATTGAGTCACAAGTTCCGATTTCATATAAAAAATGTGTGATCATTGATCATAAATATATGAAGTGGGCGATTTTTGGAAAATTTTGAGCCGAGGGTAAAATTGGAAGCACAACCTATGGGATGCAAACCAAACTTTACAAAGTTTATATTTGAAAGAATTTGAACCTGGGCCTATAAATAAAATTCAAACTTTAAAAATGCTACATATGAAAAAAGCCCAAAAAAATTATTACATCCACAAACACAATTATAAGTCTTGTCCAAGCTCACAAGAGTAAAACTCACAAGGCATTCAAGATCTCTCAATCTTTGACTCACTGATTGAATACTACAGTATCATAGAAAACCTATTATTACTAGAATTTCTAAAAAAAGATTCTTCTTTGTTTACAACTCTAAAAAAGAAAATATTATTCTTAGTCAAATATAATACTTTAAAATAGTCTACAAATCTTTTCCTTAAAAAAAAAAAAAAAATCTTTAAATCTTTCTCAGCTTCGGACAATTTATTAATTAGGCCCATGTATAATTTTTTTTTATCAATTAGCCTCATATAGTTATAATTTTGTCTCCAGAAGCTCTTCTGATGTGGCATTTTGACGTATGATGTGGTGGTCCACGTCACACACCAACTATAGGGGCTCGTTGAGACAAAATTGCAACTATAAGGGTTAACTATAAAATTCTCCAAATATATGGAGCCATGATTAAATATATATGTAAAAATAAAATAGTTTTAAATTAAAGATTTATATATTACTTAGAGATATATTGATAAAAATAATTTTAAAATAAAATATGTAATTAAATTTAATAATTTATTATCCGTTTAATTCAGCTAACTATCCATTTTAAATAATTATCATTTTAAATCCATTAAAAATTTTATTTTTAAACTGTAATTCAAATTGTTTTAAGTATCACTTTTATTAAAAATTTTATTTTTAAACTGTAATTCAAATTGTTTTAAGTATTACTTTTATTAAAAATTTTATTTTTATTATTATTGGTAATGATATTAAGAATCGTTAGAGAAGACTAGTAGTTTATTCATGTAGCAATTTTATCTTAATTCTAACTTAGTATTTTGATATCTTATAAGATTCGTCAATCACTTTTAAATGAAATTTAAAAAAAAAAAAATTACTGACTTGTGTTATTGATGGTGTTTTAATTGTAATTTAATCCTTCCTTTTGGAATGAATTAATTAAATAATTTAATTGCATAATTAATTAATTAAATAAATGTTTGACCCCTTTAACTTGGATAATTTAATTAATTATTTCCTTATAGCTGTCATTTTATCTCAATACACCCTTTTGTGATGATGTGGCAACTAATGTATCATTTTAGCGTGTGATGTGGAGTACCACATGTTACAAGTGCTAGTCCACATTACATACTAAAATGACACGTCAGTCGCACGTGGACACAAAAAGGCTCGTTTAGATACAAGTGTAATTATAAGGAACTAACTAATAAAAAAATTATACTAGGAGTTAACTAAGAAATAGGAGTTGAATACAGGGGAATAAATATGCATTATCCTTTTTTTAAAAAAATTATTAACTTAATTAAATTATCATTTTTTATCACGTAAAAAGAATAATAAAATCCTCACTTTTTCAATTTTTTTTACTGTGAGTATTTGGTTATGAAAAATTTTGCAAAACAACCCCAAAAATCAAAACAACAAGTAGGGATGACAGTTCAACCCGCAAATCTGCAAACCCGCGGATACCCATCTGCAATGGGCAGGTGCGGATTTAATTAAATAGATTTAGGGGCGTGTGTGGATTTAAAAATAAAATCCGCGGAGGGTTCGTGGGTGGGTGCGGATGTTGAGAACAATCCGCACCCGCTCCTGCAAATCCGCAAAATTTTAAATATATAATAATAATAATAATATTAATAATAATAATAAAATAATGGGGGTTATTTCTACTTAAATAAGTTCTAATTGATTTTACATAATATCAAGTGATGACTTAATTATATGTTTGTTTTAAATTTTAATGAGTTTTATTTTAATAATAAATATAAGATTGATATTAATTTGAATAATACAAATTCGTGGGTTAGTCCGCGGTTGCATCCGCATTCGTGGATTAAAATCCACACCCGAACCCATGGATTTTCATGGAAGTGGATGAGAATTTGGATACGATTATTTTTCATGGATGAGGGTGCGGATTTGGCCAAACCCGCACCTTCCGCACCTATTGCCATTCCTAACAACAAGTGCTTTTGGTGCGTGAGAGTGGTATTGAAAAATTATAATTTCTTAAATATTTTTAAAATCATTTTAAATTATTTATTTAATAATTTCAATATTTTCATTAAAAACTTATTTTTTTAAAAATGTTTAATAATATTTAGTAATTTTTATTTTTTATTTTACTTTAATCTATTACAACACAAAATTAAATAGTTTAATTATTTTATATTAATATTTGTTGAAATAATTTTCATATTTATTTAGTTATTTCATTATATGTATATTTGTATTTCTATCTTTTATAGTATTAGTGAATACTAATAATTCTATACGCATTTTTCAAAATAAAAATTAATAAAATAAAATTATATAAAATCAAAATGATAATTAAAATAATATAGACACTATGAAATACCAATAAAAAATAAATAAATAAATTCTCAAAAAAAATATTAAAACAAAATATTTTTTTATTTTTTTAGATAAATTAAAAATTAAAAATGAAAACTTAAAAGAATTAAAAAATTATTAAATACAAAGTTAAAAAATTAAGAAATATTACTAAATCTACATGCTTGTTAAAAACTATTTAAACTCCATAATATTTGATTGTATTTAAATAATATTTTTAAAAAATAAAAAATTAACACTAAAAAATGTGAAACCAAAAATTTAAAATTAGTAAAAATGATTAAAAATTTATAATTTTCCAAAACAGTTCTTACAATACAAACCATTCTTACCTTACAAACCATTCTTACGTACTAAAACCACTAGTTATTTTAATTTTTGAGTGGTTTTATAAAACCTTTCGAAATCCATGGTTAAAATGAAACGTTTTGAAAAAGCCGATGGTTTTGAAAATAACTGTATAAATTTAAACGGTTTAACATTGTTATTATAATTTAAATATTTACTTAAGATATTTATTACTTTTAAAATATTTCCTCCGTTTTTTTATTATTTGTAACATTTTCGTGTACACGCTATCAAATATTTATTTTTAACAGTTAATGTCTTTAATTATATATCATTAAAAATATAATAATTCAATATTTAAAAATAAATATTATGTTAATAAAATAATGTTTTACTTACTATAATATTATATTATAGATATAATAAAATTAATTGATAAATAATGCAGACTAAAATAATGTTTCACTATTAAATAAGTGGAGTAGTTTAATTTTTCTAAAATAATAATATTTATTAAGTCCAACTTCCATTTTGCTATATGTGAAACTTTCCGTATATATGTTTTTAAACTTTGACGTATTTTTACAAATTTTTTTAATGACTTATAGACTTTCAATGTCTTTTGTAGACTTATGTAGACTTTCGAATATTAATGGATTAACTTTGATAGAATTTCAAATACTTTTTAAAAATAGATGAAAATTTATTGATATCCGCATCAACTTTTTTGCTAAGAGTTATAGTCTTACTAATGATGTCATTACTATCACGTCTTTCACTATTGCTGGCATAAACCAAGAGTTGTAATAAGTCATTATTTTCTTCTAATGTCCATACTTTATAATTTTTATTCTTCCCCTTTCTCTCTCCCCTCTCCTATTCTTTGGACAGTTGTGTATCTTCCTCTCTGTTTATAAAATTTACTCACTACTTTATTACTCTGTCTTCACTTTCTTACCCCACCTTTAATTATTTGGTGAATGAGACAATTAGAGGTGGGCATGGTCCGAGACAGGATAATGTAACCAATCTCAAAATTTAAATCGGACCAGACCGATTAAAATGTTGGACCGATCGGTCCGGTCCCAACCGGTTCCGGTCTTGATCCGGTCCGGTCCAACCAGATTGAATTTTTACAGACTTTTTTTTTAATATTAAAAAGTAATTTTGAAAAAATTATATATAAATTATATCTAATATAAATTAAATACATACGTTTCATTGTCAATTTATAGTATTATGATTATTCACCAAAAATATTTTTATTTCGAATAAATTTAAATAAGTATAATTAACTAAATATTATAATAAATATTAAAATTTTACTATCCAATTAAATTCTATCAATATTATAAAACAAGTATGTGGAATTTATTTTATTTTACTTTAAATATTTTATTTGTATTCTAAATATGTATTTATTTATTTAATAAATATATATATATATTTTACTATTACGGTCCAATCTGGTCTCTAGAGGTATGGGACGAACTGAAACGATAAATATAATCGGTCCTAAATTTTTTGACCGGTACCGTGGACCGATAATTTTTTGTCCAATCTAGTCCGAGTTAGTCGGGGTTTTATGTCCACCCTTAAAGACAATTATATTATATTATATTATATTATATTATATTATATTATATTATATTATATTATATTATATTATATTATATTATATTATATTATATTATATTATATTATATTATATTATATTATAGTATACTTCCTCTATATTTTTTACCCACTATATTTACTGTAGCTCCAAATCCCAATAACATTTGTTTTTTTTCCTTTTTTGCCCTTGTTTAGTTGATAAAAGGAAAAATATGGATTAGGAGAGAAAGGTGGGCCATGTAGTAAATAAATATATGAGTAAAGGGCAAATAAGTAAATTTGCTATTATTTTTTACTAAAATTAGAAAGTGTAGACACTAAAAAAGTAATACCTATTGAGGAAAGTGTAGTGGCTAAAAAAACACGGAGGTAGTATTATATTATATTATATTATATTATATTATATTATATTATATTATATTATTAAAATCAAATCATTATTATTTTTTTTAAAGAGACACTGTTATTTAATTTTTCAATAAAAAAATAGTGACACTTGATAAAAGTAATTAAAAACCATTATAAAAAAAACATATAGACAGTGAAAATTCTAATAAATGAACTTTTTAAAGTTCAAAATACAATTATAGGCCTGTTTTGAAAAACATACAAAAATAGACTTTTAAAAGTTTAGTTTTAACTCCATAGGTCAAGTTTCCCAAAATACCTCTGAAAACTTTACAATTCACAGTCTGTGAATTACGGTCACAGTCTGTAAATTACAATCACAGTCTGTGAATGGCCTATATAGTGAAAATTAAATTTTAGTTTTGCAAACTTTTCAAAAGTGGCCTATAATTGTATAGTAAACTTTTTATAACCTATAAAAAAAAATTTCCCATTATAAAATATCTATGTCTATATCTTTTTACTTATTTATATATATATAATAATAATAATAATCGTCAGTGTTTTTCCTACCTATTAATATATTAATAATATTTATTTCCTTTGTATATTATTGAGGTGTCTTTTTCGAATATACATATTTAAATATTTAATTATCAATTTAAAATATTATAATTTTATTTCGTGGTTCATTTTTATATTTACGGTATCCTTATATAAGAATAACAAATTCAGTATAATGCTCATACTCTTTTTTTCTCGGTCATTTATATTTATATTTCTTTTGTAAGTATTTATTTCTTGTGTAAGTATTTTCATTCATTTTTTTTATATAATTTTGTTATTGTTTTATTTTTTTTTCTTCTATTTTATTTTTTTAGTTGATTTTATTCTTTTTAGACATATCTCGGGTAAGTATTTTTGTTCAATTTTTTTTTTCATGTTATATTTCTTGATGTTTTCTTCTACACTATTTTGATTTCAGCTAATTTTTTTCTTTTCTACATTATTCCGATAAGTATTTTTCAAATATCTCTCAGGTAAGTACTTTCTTTGAAGTTTTATTTATATTATAACTCTATTTTTATTGTCTATATATTTTTATATTTTTTAAACATCTTCTTATCTTCTTGTATTCAAATTTTATTGAGATTTAAAAGTTTTTTTTGCCATTACTATACATTATTATGATTATTAAAAATTTTCAAATTTTAAATTAATTTATATTTTTTTTCTCTTTTCTTTTTTCAGACACTTGCCGCATATGCTGTCGCCAATCACCAATACTGAAAGTAGCAGACCTACATCATTTATTTTATTTTTATGTTTCGTACCTTAGTTTGTATTTGTTTAATATGTATTTTAATATTGAAGCTCGCGAGTTGATCATATGTATTTGACAATGATAGTTTGTAATTGTTTGAATAGACCAATTTTTGTCTGTAATTTATGTTTTTCCTTATTTATTAATATAAACAATAATATTATGTGTTTTTCCGTTTGTTTTGTATAAAAAAATATTTATAATAATAGTTGTATAAATGTATATATATTTTATTAAAGAAATTTATATTATAATTTTTCAATAAATATTTTGTTAAATATATTTAATTTTTCAATAAATAACTAATGTAAAAAATTATTACTTATTAAATATATATATATATTTTTAATTATGTATGTATTAAAATATAATAGGAATATAACTACTTAAATCTTTTAAATCTTAATTTATTTCAACACTATTTTAAATATATAATAACATTGCATGAATTCCTATCAAGGAAAAAATAAAATTCATAAGTATAATAAATTATTATTTTTATATTTTAATATTTAAAATCCTTGATATTTGACTATCCACATTAAATGCTACATTTATTTCAATTTCAATCGTTATAATTTTTATGAATTAAAATATTTTCATAGCAATAATAAAATATATTGTGATTTTAAATTTTAATAAAAAATATTACATTTTTAGAATATCACCAAAACTTAAGCTCTATATCTCTTATTTCTAGAACATCATATTAATTAAAAGAAACTTAATATTAATTTATATTTAAAAATCAAAATTATAAAATTAATATAAAAAATTTTATTCAAACAATTTCATTAGTACTCTTGTTTCAAAAAAGAAGAAGAAGAAAATCGAATTTATTTGAAATTAATATATATGATTATGTTTTGGTATATTATGTTGTTGGCAGTTGGAGACAATTGTGATAGTTTTTTTGTTTTTTTTTTTTAAACCTTTAAGGTCCCACATCCCTTCCTTATATAATTGGTTCTTTTTTTATTTTTAATAGTATATATTTACTAGAATTTCGGACCGTGCGGTACGCACGGGTGTTAAAATATACCGTGAACATGTATTTTTAAAACTTCTCGCAAACAAAAAATAATCAAATGTAAAGTCTCTCGCAAAATGAATTATATATCACAGGATATCCTGATCAACCGACAATAAAATACTACCTTCGTTTATAAATAGATGAAACATTAACATAGTATTCACTATTTATCAATCAATTTGTTTCAAATATTGTTTTCTATATATAAGAAATAATATAGTCAAGCGGGATCTTATTTTATTTGTCTTAATGTCTATTTTTCAAATATTAAATTATTATAATTTTTAATTGTATATAATTAAAGATATTTACCGTTAAAGATAGATATAAGATAGCGTGTCCGCAGGAAATGTTTCACCTATTAAAGAATGGATGAAGTATAAAACAATAAAAGCAAATAAAATTCAAGAGATGAAAAAAAAAAAGACTAAACAAATCTAATTAGATATGAATCTCTTTCCACTCTTAGTCATTTATGTGATTAAGATCAAATCATGCAAAATTGAGTTAACTTATTATGAATCATACTTATTCTTAACTAGTAAGTTGGCTCGCGCTTTGCGCGAGATATATTATTTTTATTTTATATAATAATTATATATTATAAAATAAAATTTATAAATATATTATATTCAGTTGTAAGTAAGTCCCGTTTGGACCCTTAAGAAATAAAATTAATAGATAGGATCCAAACATGTCTCTTAAAAAGGCCTCTTAATTTTTAAGAGCATGGACTCTTAACAATTATTTCATTAACTCAACCCTACTAACAGCTCTTAATACCTCCTTATATATTGCAAAAGACTTCATAGCCGCTACAATCTCCAACTCTATTAATTATTAGTTAGCTAGTTAGTAATTAAAGGGATAGGTTGGTCATTTAGGTAATTGTTTGAAAAAGAATGTTGTGGGCGAATTTAGGATATTAAATTATAAATTCAATATTTGCAGGATGCATATGTATTTTCAATTGTTTAATATAATAAAAATAAAATATAAAGAGAAAAGAAAAAAGAAAAGACAAAAACTATTATAATCAATTTTTTTTTATGGAAGGAAAAAAATTACTTGGACTTGAACTTTAAATTTTTTATATAAATTGATTCATATCTCTCAAACTTTATTTTTTAATATTATTTTATTTGTCAACATAGTATATGCCACTAAATAATTTGATATTAATCATACTAACTTTCAAATAAAAAAAATCTAAAGGGCTGAAAATAATAATATAGATTAAGTAAAAAGAAAACTGCACAAATTAATTATTAAAACTTTAAAAATAATCAAAATAAAAATTAGGAAAGTTTTTTTTTTTTTCAAACAGTTAAATTAAACCGACAATCATTAATAAATTTTGTTTATGATAATATTGAATTTATTTTATTTTATTTTACTTGCTACTAAATTAGAAAGAAACTATATAATCAAATAATATAAATATATTGAATTAATTTATTACCTAGTCACACTATTTTTATTTTAAAAGACATAAAAAAATTGAATTAATTTATTCAAGACATATTTATTTAATATTTATGATATATATATATATATACCAATAATTACAAATAAACTTAAGTATTAAACTTATCAATATGATAATACTTTACCAAACGCTTATCTTACACTATTAGTAATTAAATATGATATTAAAGCTTATATTTATAATTTGTATCTTTCTATTTACATATTTTAAAAAAAAAAAAATTTGAGTCGTGTATAGTTATTTTAATGTTTTTATAAAAGATTTGAAAAGTTTTCCATTAATGTTTTTATACAAAATTTGAAAAGTTTTCCATTAATGTTTTGATTAATTGATATTTAAAGAAGAGCTTTATATTTTAATTCATTTGAATTAGTAAAATTAGATAGAAAATAAAAATAATAAATACTCACTGTATTGTTTAGATATTATATAAATAAAATATAATATACAAAATCAATATTATTTGATAATAATAAAATATAATAAAAATAAATGCATTTATTTAATAGAATAAAATATTGATATTGTTTTTAATATGTTATGAAATTGTTATGTATATAATCTAATTAATTAATACATAAATAGGGATTTAAATAGATTGGGGAGTCTTAAAGTAAGAAAATATTATGATTTTAATTGCAACGAATAACTATTTATACATTTTTAGATGAAATTATCAATCAACTTGGTTACCAAAATATGGATTAAATCATAATAAATAAAATTTACAAAGAAAAAATGTATCATTAATATAAAAATAAAGGGAAAAGTACAAAGTAAATTGGATAAAACTAAGAAAGTCTTAAAGAGGATGAGGCCACCCATTTTTGGGATATTCTGTAAACTCCAATTCTTGTACTATTTTCAACATTTAATTTAATACATGTAAGTAGAGATAAAAGACAAACAAATAATTAGTTTAAAGCAATATATATGTATACTATAAAAAAAAATTAATAAATAAATAAAATCTAATAAAGAGAATAAGAGATTCTAATCAAGAATGATTTTTTTACACCTTGGTTTCAGTTATATTTTTTTTCATATATGTATATTTAGATAAAATAACAATACATAATTACTCTGTATAACAAAAATTATCAATAGTATAACAAACAAATTTTAAGAATTTGAAATAATAATAAACTAAATCTCACCTAAAGTGATAAGAAATAAAGATTCTTGATAATAATTTTAACAGTATTACACTAATATTTTTTACTGAACATATATAAAAACAGAAATATAAAATTAAAAAATAGAAACATAACAAAAAATAAATAAATTGGTATTAATATTTAAAAATAATAATCAGTAGTATATAAACAAAATCTAAAATAAAAAATATCATATGAAAAAACCTACAAACTCTTACCTGAATAAGGGGAAAAAAATCATTTCGATCATATTTTCATGATGATAGAAGGATAATGTAGCGTCCACTAATGATAGATGGATAATCTAGTGTCCACTATATATATAATAGGTTAAAATGCACGATATATATAATAGGTTAAAATGCGTTACATAAAGTAATAGAAAGACTCTCATTTATGATCTCATGAATGTACTTTTAAATATAGAGTATCTTTTTAGAATATTTTTAGAATAATTCGTAACCCTCATCTATGGTTTAAATGATTTAATGAATGCACTTTTAAATATAGAGCATCTTTTCATAATATTTTCCGAATAACTCATAAAAGAGAAGAAAGAAGGATATTGCCACGTGTTGTATTCTAATAGGTAAAATATGAATGAAATCCAAAAATACTTATTTTACTTGTTTTTCAACCAAAGGCTGAACTCTCAGCGCGCCACATCAGATTTGTGGGGTCCACTGAGAGTTCTGCTTTATATATATAAATAGATTCCTTTGGTGCGACTCGCAGTGAAATACCCTTCATCAAAATCAATACATATATTAGTATTTGCAATTTTATTGCTCTAAGAAAAGAAAATATAATTATTCAACTTACCAGATAAATTACATGAATTTTGTGTCGAAAAATATTCGGTTTGTACCTTTATCAAGTGTTTGAGAAGACTTCTTCAGATACAAATTTGGTTACGGTTTTAAGTACTACACCATGCTCATCTAAAATAAGTATTTTTTTAGACATTTAAGATTAGTTCCTCGAGATAAGCGACATACAATTGACTGTGCCTGAAAACATGTCTTGAGATAGAGACCTACATTATTTAAGGATTGTCCTTGACTCATGTGTTATGGTTATTGCAAATAATACTGGGATAGGGAATTGTCTCCTCTTAAACTTGAAAGGTAATATAGAATCTCACGGCGTCAATGTAAATTATAGTATCAACATCTTCTGCCCAACAGCTAGACCTTGAATCACCTTAATTCTAAGACTCTTATTCCTAACCTTGCAAGGATCAACCTTGTATCATTACATAATCTTGCTGAGTGATCAATATTTTTCAATAGCATCGCTGGTATACCAACTTTGAGTTTAAGTTCATGAAGCAGTAAAGCCGAGCACTTAATGCTATTTAAGAATTTTAGAGTGTAGAGGTCAGTAAATATATTGATCGCTGTATTCGATTGGAACACGGAATCTGAACTATGGTAAATCCTTTCATCACCAATATTCATCGATATCATCTAATTATTTACCTCTTCCACCAAATCCAGCATCGGAGTTAGTATAGCACGCTTCTATAAATATGTAGGATCATTAATGTACCGATCAAATTGAGGATATATGGACGATGATATTGATTGGAGTTTCATATTATTAGTTAGTATCAGAATCATGTAGTACTCCTAGAAAAATGAATAATTTATCATTGCATTTACCACTTAGCTTCTACTACCTTTTGTATAGCACGCAGAATCTATCTAAAATCTCCTCCTAAAACAACAAATTTTCCACGAACAGTAGGTTCTCATTTTCGAGGTCAACTATTATCATCAAGTCCTTCAATGTCCTATATAATACCTTGAAGCAATGCTTGTGTACTAGTGATGCCTCATCCCTTATGATTAGTTTTTCTTGTGCACCATTTGCGCCTCATCAAGTCCTTCAATATCCTGTCTACTGCCCCGAAGCAATGCTTCTGCACCATTGGCATAATTCACACTTGGAACTGTCGCCAGTATAATTTGATTTTGCAATTTTAGAGCCGAAGCCAAACCTATACACACAAAAGTCTATCATTTACCTCCATAGTTGTATATGAAAAACAAATCTCTGTTTCCATTGCTCACGTTATCCATGATCATGTTATACACAAGTTTTTATTCATTTGTCGTATTATGCACAAAGTTATCATGGTTACTTTTAAATTTTAAAAACTTATAACTGAATCCAAAATCTAAAATATTTAAACTTTTATTAAAACCTATAGCGGCAAGTACCTTTTAATTGTACTAAGAAAACGAATGCTTTAAATGTTTATATGAAAACTAATTCAATAAAAATCTCATTTATATAGTACTGCCGAAAATAATAAGTGAGTTACGCTTTCGATGTGGGATAATAAGAAGATGAAATATAACATATAGTGAAAAACATTATATATTTTTTAATGACTAAATAACCTAATGAATTAATTAATACCTATATGTAAATATGTAATTTAACATAAAGATACTTACGTGTTGGTTTTTTAGAGCGCAAATTGTCATCACGTGGTTAATTATCATGTTTAAGTTTCTCCTTTTATTATAATAAAGATGTTTTAATATCAATTTTGAGTTTGTATTAATTTCAAAAACTTAAAATTGAATCCAAAAGTTAAAATATTTTAAACTTTTATTAAAACCTATAGCACAACTATCTTTTAATTATACAAAATGCATCAATGTCTTAAAGGTCGATATGAAAAATAACTTAATAAAAATATCATTTATATAGTAGTGGTGAAAATAATTAGTGAATTACGTTTCCGATGTTAGATAACAATTAGTTGAAATATAACATATAGTAGAAAATAATAAAATAATATATTTTAAATGACAAAATAACCTAATGAAGTAATTAATACTTATGTGTTAGTATTTTAATATAAAAATTCTTGTGTTTATTTTTTAAAACGCCACGCGCTATCACATGATTAATTCGTTTTATTAGGTTTCTCCTATTTATTATGATAGAGATATTATGATATAGATTTTAAGTTTGTATCAATTTCGAAAAATTTAAAATTGAATCTAAAATTTAAACTATTTTAAATATTAATTAAAACCTATAGCGGCAAGTAACTTTTAATTGTACAAATGGCACCAATGCCTTAAAGGCAAATATGAAAACTAATTCAATAAAAATCTCATTTATATAATAGTGGCGAAAATAATTAGAGAGTTACGCTTCCGATGTCCGATAACAATTAGTTGAAATATAACATGTAATATATTTTAAATGACAAAATACCCTAATGAATTAATTAATATTCATGTGTTAATATATTATTTAATATAAAAATAATAATGTGTCATTTTTTCAGAGCGCCACTTGTCAGCACATGGTTAATTTGCTTTGTTAGGTTTCTCTCTTTTTTTTTCTTCTTTTTATATAATAGAGATAAAGATATTATAATATTGATTTTTGAGTTGTATCGATTTTAAAAACTTAAAATTGAATCCAAAATGTAAAATATTTTAAACTTTTATTTAACCCTACAGCGGCAAGTATCTTTCAATTGTGCGAAGGACATCAATATCTTAAAAGTCGATATAAAAATAATTCAATGAAAATCTTATTTATATAGTAATGACTAAAATAATTAATGAGTTATGTTTCCGATATGGGATAACAATTAGTTGAAATATAACATATAGTAAAAAAAAAATAATGTAATATATTTTAAATGACAAAATAGCCTAATGAATTATTTAATACTTATGTGTTAATACGTAATCTAATATTAAAATGCTTAAGTATTTATTTCTTATTACGCCACTTATCATCATGCGATTAATTGTTTTTGTTAGGTTTCTCATTTTATCATAATAGAGATATTATAATATTGATTTTTGGGTTTTAAAATTAAATCCACAGTATAAAATATGTTAAACTTTTATTAAAACACACACGGGTAAGTACCTTTTAGTTGTACAAAGGGTAACAATGTTTTAAAAGGTCCATATGAAAAATAATTTAATAACAATGTCATTTATATAGTAGTGGCGAAAATAATTAGTGAGTTACGCTTCTGATGTAAGATAATAATTGGTTGAAATATAACATATAGTAGAAAAAAATAAAATAAAATATTTTTAATAACAAAATAACCTAATGAATTAATAAATATTTATGTGTTAATATGTAATTTAATATAAAAATGCTTACGTGTTGTTTTTTTGGAGCACCACTTGTCAGAACGTAGTTAATTCACTTTGTTATATTTATCCTTTTATTATAATAAAATAAAGATATTATAATATGGATTTTGGATTTGTATAAAATTTAAAAACTTAAAATTGAATCCAAAACATTAAATATTTTAAACTTTTATTAAAGTTTACAGCATGTACCTTTTAAGTGTACAAAGGGCACCAATGCCTTAAAGATCGAAATGAAAAATAGTTCAATAATAATGTCATTTATATAGTAGTGGCGAAAATAATTACGTAGTTACACTTCCGATGTGGGATAATAATTATATGAAATATAACATATAGTAGAAAAAAAATATTTTTTAAATAACAAAAATAATTTAAGGAATTAATTAATACTTAAGTGTTAATACGTAATTAAATATAAAAAATCTTACGTGTCATTTTTTAGAACCCCACTTGTCAGCATGTGGTTAATTCGCTTTGTTAGATTTCTCCTTTAATTAAAATGGAGATATTATAATATTTGTTTTGGATTTGTATCAATTTTAAAAACTTAAAATTGAATCCAAAATGTAAAATATTTTAAACTTTTCTTAAAACCTACATCGGCAAGTACCTTTTAACT
This sequence comes from Cardiospermum halicacabum, assembly GCA_031304145.1. Lineage (NCBI taxonomy): Eukaryota > Viridiplantae > Streptophyta > Magnoliopsida > Sapindales > Sapindaceae > Cardiospermum > Cardiospermum halicacabum. Next base: position 10,427,831 of record CM062397.1, read on the forward strand.
ATACAAAGGACATCAATGTTTCAAAGGTCAATATGAAAAATAATTCAATAAAAATCTATTTTATATAGTAATGAAGAAAATAATTAGTGAGTTACATTTCCAATGTAAGACAACAATTAGTTGAAATATATTGAATAGTAAAAAAATAAAATAATATATTTTAAATGACAAAGTAACCTAAAGAATTATTGAATACTTATGTGTTAATATGTAATTTAATATAAAAATACTTCGATATTGTTTTATTATAACGCCACTTATCATCGCGTGATTAAATCATTTTATTAGGTTTATCATTTTATTATAATAGAGATATTATAATATTGATTTTGGATTTTAAAATTAAATCCAAATTATAAAATATTTTAAACTTTTATTAAAACTTACACCGGCAAGTACCTTTTAGTTGTACAAGGGCAACAATGCCTTAAAAGGTCGATATGAAAAATAATTCAATAAAAATGTTATTTATATAGTAGTGGCCAAAATAATTAGCGAGTTACGCTTCCGATGTAAGATAACAATGAGTTGAAATATGATTAGAAAAAAATAAAATAAAAATATTTCAAATAACAAAATAACTTAATGAATTAATTAATATTGTTAATATGTAATTTTATATATAAAAAATGCTTACGTGTTGTTTATTTGGAGCGCCACTTATCAGCATGTAATTAATTCACTTCGTTACATTTATCCTTTTGTTATGATAAAGATAAAGATATTGTAATATTGATTTTGGGTTTGTATCAATTTTAAAAACTTAAAATTGAATTTAAAATTTTATTAAAACTTACACCTGCAAATACCTTTTAATTGTACTAAGGGCATCAATGCCTTCAAGGTCAATATGAAAATTTTTTTTATAAAAATCTCATTTGTATAGGAGTGACGAAAATAATTAGTGAGGTAAGCTTCCGATGTGGGATAACAATTAGTTGAAATATAACATATAATAGGGAAAAAAATAGATATTTAAATGACAAAATAATCTAATGAATTAATTAATACTTATGTATAAATATGTACTTTAATATCAAAGTGTCTATATGTTATTTTTTAGAGCGCCACTTGTCAGGCCTTTATTGTGAAAGGAAGGCCTGAGCCTGGCCTATTTATGTTTATAGGCTTTTTTTACAAGTTTGACCTGAACTAAAAGCCTGTTGTTGGTATTTAAATTTTAAAAATAAATTTAGACCTCTAATTTAATAGATAATAATATCATAGCTAAATATATTGATAGTATCATACTCCATAGTAAGTAATAAAATTTTATTGTCCGAGAACATAATTTATAGTGAATCACTACATCGTATCATGAATAATAGAAAGAAAAAAACACCCTTTAATAATATAATGTAATGATATAATATAATATAATATAATGATATAATAATTTTGACAACCTATAATATCAGTTTATCCCATAGTAAAAAAAGACAAAAAAGAAAAAGAAAAAAATATTATTCTTTACTAGTCAGAATATCGCATCCTATAGTATAAAAAGACAACAAAGAAAAGGCAATATCCTCCATAATATAATGGTATGATATCTATAACAATTTTATCGTTTGATCCCAAATAAGCAAAACCAATCAAAAATTAAAAATCTCATACCATAAGCAAATAAAATGTTAACACTGAAAAGAAATAGGAAATGACAAACACTCACATTCACCCATTTTGCTTAGAATCCCGTCTGAAAAATAAGTAAAGAAGAATATTAGTAAAGAAGTTACGCGCCCAGCAAGAGGGCAAAACAAACACTAGTCAACAACATCCAATAATAAAAATATCAATTACACAAAAATAAGAGTCATATGGTCTTGAAATATAAATAAATAGAGAAAAATATAAGAGTACCATGTGTTTTTTTTAGAACACAAAAGTACAGAGGAAAAAAATAAAGTCATATGTTCTTTTAATGCCAAAAATAAAAGTTAATTCTTGAAAGTATAAATACATAAAAAAAACAAGAGTCACGTGTTTTTTTTTTAAACACAAATAAATTGAGAAATTTTTGAGAAAAAATAGAAGTCCCATGTTTTAAAAACAAAAATAGATAATTTTTTTTTATATCATTCGAATTTTGTTCACTTTCCTTCTCACAGAAACTTTAATGATCATGTACTATCATATTCATTTAATTTCTCTTATTTTGTTTATAAAATTTATTTAACTAATTTTATTGTATAGCTTCTATTTTAATAAAATACTCTAAATTGACAACAATTAAGAAATTTAAGAAGTTTATAGATAAATAGATTTTAGTTATTGATAAGTGATGGAGCCGAATTCCTCTAGGACTTCGTACCCCTCAAGATTGGGACTGTCATCTCTAACTGTCGTCTCCCGAAATTTCGTGATCCCCATCTTGGATGTTTTTCCTTGCTTATATAGGATTTCCTTCACGCTCCAGGAAATCCTAACTAATTTTCCAGCTGGATCACCGAGATTCGCGGATATCAAATAACTGCTCCAGCTCAGCATTCTAGAAGATTTTCCTGATTTCGGCCGAAAATTCTGAGAATGTCTTTCGGCCGAAATCTGTTAAATCATGTGGAGGTATTTCACTCATTTAGGAGATATAACTCGGCCGGATCATATGAGGTTTCATGGGTCCAAACTCACAGTAGGGCCATCTTCGGCCGAAATTACAAGAAAAATAGACTTTCGGCCGAAATGATGGAAACATGTGAGGCTTGATAGGCCCAACATCATAGGCAGCCCAGCTTCGGTCGAAATTATAAGAAAATAGAATTTCGGCCGAAAACAGCCAATGAATTGGGAAGACATAACCCTTCATATCACGGCCACAAGCCTTAGGGTGACAATGTATCCATCAGTAACTCCCCCCACTCCTGAATTTATTGAGACTTAATAAAATCAGGAGTTACTGTGAATTTCGGCCACAAGATTAATAGACCGAACACGTTTATTATTATTATATATATATATTAGGGTTTCTTTTGGAGGGAAAATTTGGATGACGTCATGTTTAACCTAACCATGGTTAATTTTTGGGAAGTGTGTCGTCTTCCTTAAGGAGACCTTTGAGTTTTTCAAAACCCATTCTCAAACAAAACATCTCACTCTTCAACTTCTCTCTCTACCGGAAATCTATTCCAAGAGTCACCGACGTCGAAGGCCAGGTGGGTTTCTATTTCCAACACCGGATTTCAGACCACCGTCAGTTGCTGATCTTTTCCCATCTGTTTTCAGACCCATTTGGTCCATATTCCGGCGTGTGTTGAAACCTCTCCCCTCACTGTTCTTCACCTTCAAGAGACCAAGTGAGTAAAAAAAACTTCCTTCTTTTCACTATTTGATTCATCACGCTTTAAGAAGTTATATGTTTTTATGTTTGTCTTATATGTCATTCTGATTACTGAATCAAATAAAGCTCTTCGGCCGCAACTCCTTAGGCCTAGAATTTCGACCAATCATAACTTTGCACCACAAACTATCCGCTGCCGAATTCAACTTCGGCCGAACTTACTGACCGATTAGATTAGAGCCTTCTATCCCTTACACTATCGGCCGCAACAATGTTCGATCGCACATTAGATCGATCGAAAAGAAGTACACCGATCACACTATAGCACAACTCTATTAACTATACTAACAGTGATCTTTTTCGGTTCAGGAGCCAAATGGAAAACTCAAACAGTAGCCACTCAAGGAGGAGAATAATGCGATCGAACGAAGCTGTCTTAGGCCTACCTACTCAACCTCTAGATAGTCAATGGAGCCCAAGCGGCCGTAGTGTTAGGACTATTTCTACCTCCTCCAACTCGAGTTCTTCACAAAACAGGCATTCGGCCGAAGAAATAGGAGTTACATTAGCGAGCTCAGAACCTCACTATCGCTTACCTTTTGGAATGGCAAAAATAAGGATTGTTTCCCGGCCGCAGGGACAAGGCATCCCTTTGATTGATTTAGAAAATCCACAGCCAAGTCTTCATGACGTCGACCAAAGCATTAGGCCCTGCACAGCCCTTTGTGACCACACTCGGACGAATCTAACCGAAGCTTCCCTAAGATTGATGAGAATCAAATACGATATAGCCGATGATGTTGAGTTGGCTTTGCCGGCCGACCATGAACACCTTGGTTGGCTGGTACCTGGATGGCATTTCTTTTACCTGGATCCATTGGAGAATGGGGTCCGCTTTCCAATTAAGGGGTTAGCCAAAACAGTATTGGATCACTACGAAATCGCCCCAAGCCAGTTATGTCCCGGCGGATGGAAGATACTACTGGCTTTGGATGTTTTGGGTTTGGCTCAAGGGTTACAGCTGCTCTCCATCGATGACTTTCTGCAGAGTTACTTCCTCCGTGAGCATGACCAGGATAGAGGTCGATATAGTATCCGTGTGCGGTCGAAAATGAACGCACCTATATTAAATCTGCCTACAAGAGATGACAAAGTCTGGAAACAGTCTTACTTCCTCGCAATAGGAAACATTGCGGCCGGTAGCACTCCTCTAGCTCCGCAATGGCGACTTATAGGTATTTTTTATATAATTACATTGTTGTTAAATCATGAAACTGACTTGCATGTATTCTTTTGACAGATCCGAGTGAGCTAAGTAAAAAGAGAGACTTTGACCGCATTCGACGAAGGACGGCTCGGTTACTTGCGGCCGAAGAAAATGAACGCTTGTGGAAGACGCTCTCTGATCCTTCCAAGCTATACCCTTCCTTTCTCTGGTCGGGCGTAAAATCTCGGATTGAAGGTAAATCCTATCCTCTACCTAAATCCGTATTCGGTTGGGCACTTGCAAGAGTTTCAACCGAACAATTGTTTAGACACCGGTTTCTTGACCTCGTTACGCCTTTGGAGCATGTGGTTGTAGACGAATCGATGGAGGCCGCAAGGAGGAGAGCGAAGGACATCTCGTTTTTAGACTTGGAAGAAACAATGAGGGACAAACAGCACAAAGGGAGAAGAAACAAGCCTAAGAAGGGTTCGGCCGAAAAGGGACGGGGAAAAGAGCCCGAACTCCCAGAGAACACTGCAATAGTGAAATCCCAAAAGCGGCCGAAGAGACCTTCGGTCGACGATCTGAGCCGATCTCTGGGGTCAATTTCTTTGATTGATAACCCTGAGTCTGGCCTCGAGCTGCTGATGGGCAGCAACCTGAACGAGGATCGACAAGCTATCGCCAACTGGAACGATGACAGGCTTGTCGAATTTGCGGCCTCTCGGGCACAGCAGGTATATTGATTTTGAAATATTTGTCGCCTTCTTTTTCTTATTCGCCTGCCTTATCATCTTTGTTTCCTGCAGGCTGCATTTATTGCCTATGAGACCGGCCACAGGCTACGCTGGGTTCGGAATCAGTATGACATTGTCAAAACCAAGCTCCTAACTGCGCGGTCGAAATTGGAGGAGAGTCCGGACCGTTTAAAGGCTGTGATCGAAAAGGTGGATACTCAAAACACCACCATTTCGGAACTCAACATCAAGTATAATGATCTTCTGGCTGAGAAGACTGGACTGGAGGACCGTGTGCGCATGCTTGAGGAAGACCTCAAAGTGATGAAGACAGCCGCCCACTTGAAGACCAAGCACGATTTGTTCAAGGAATTTGAACAGCATGGCGGCTCTGAATGGGATCTTCAAGCAGCTTACAAAGCTTGGGAGGCCTTTGTTTCCTGCGATGAAGAGGCCGAAGATGAAGATGAGGAAATGGGGGATGACATGGAAGGGCCATCACACCAGGGAGGAGGTGACGGTGAGGAAGATAGTTAGTGACTCGGTCATTAGATTTCAATATGTTTTGAAACTGTTATTCGGCCGTTTAGCTTACTTTTCTGGCCGTCTATACTCTTTTGATGTTATTCGGCCGTTTAGGTTTTATGCATAATTATGTGGATGTTCAAACTAAATTTCAAATTATGATTTACAAGCGCAGACCATGCTACCAAAGTTGTGTATTTGTATTTCAGATTTTTGCTCAATACAACAGGTAAATGACAACAACGTAGTTGTTAACAGCTTTACAATACACGACTACAGCCAATGCACGGCTACTGCGCGACTGGAGAGTTCGCGGCCGCCATTTTTTAGCATTACCCAGCATATTCGAGTTACGGTCGTCCTGAAAAAGACGACTATGTTTGTCAAGTGAAAACTTGGAGTTGCGTCGATGGACGTTAAAATCGGCCGTGACAACGTACCGGAAATATAGGTCGGTGCCTGCCAGGTCCATTGCCTGAATAGGCTGTTGACGGACTCGCTGCGTGACCTGTGGATTTCGGAAAAATAGTGTCTTATTAGACAGAATTGTCTGACGTTTACATGAGAGCGATGTGTCTGAGGTGGAAACTAAAAAGGAAGTATTAAGTCAGTGTGGTACCTTATTGATTGAACAGTTTTAAGTGTGTCGCGTTCCAAGGGTTGCCTAATTTCTTTCCTGTGCTATCTGCGAGGAGGTTTGCGCCCCGGCCAAATGCCTCTACAATAGTGTATGGCCCTTCCCAGTTTGGTACAAGTTTTCCGTCACCTGGTGACTTCGTGTTTTGAAAACTTTTCTAATCACCTTATCACCGGTTTTGAACCAGCGTAAGCGGGTCTTTTTGGCGTGCGACCGCGATAAGGCTTGCTGGTATGATTCGATACGGATTAAAGCCGCTTCTCGCCTTTCGTTGATCGTGTCCCTATCCAACGATAGTAGCTCCTCGTTCCATTTTTGGTCGATCATCGATCTGATAGTAGTAATACGGGTCTCGCTTGGTAGTACTGCATCTGTGCCATAGACCAGTGCGAAGGGCGTGTCGCCCGTTGCTCGTTTAGAAGTACAGCGATAGGCCGAAAATTCCGAGAATGTCTTTCGGCCAAAATCTGTTAAATCATGTGGAGGTATTTCACTCATTTAGGAGATATAACTCGGCCGGATCATATGAGGTTTCATGGGTCCAAACTCACAGTAGGGCCATCTTCGGCCAAAATTACAAGAAAAATAGACTTTCGGCCGAAATGATGGAAACATGTGAGGCTTGATAGGCCCAACATCATAGGCGGCCCAGCTTCGGCCGAAATTATAAGAAAATAGAATTTCGGCCGAAAACAGCCAATGAATTGGGAAGACATAACCCTTCATATCACGGCCGCAAGCCTTAGGGTGACAACAAAAATAAGAGTTAGTTCTTGAAAGTATAAATACATAAAAAAAAAAAACAAGAGTCACGTATATTTTTTTTTAAACACAAATAAATTGAGAAATGTTTGAGAAAAAATAGAAGTCCCATGTTTTAAAAACAAAATTAGATAAATTTTTTTTATATCATTCGAATTTTGTTCACTTTCCTTCTCACTGAAACTTTAATGATCATGTACTATCATATTCATTTAGTTTCTCTTATTTTGTTTATAAAATTTATTTAACTAATTTTATTGTATAGCTTCTATTTTAATAAAATACTCTAAATTGACAACAATTAAGAAATTTAAGAAGTTTATAGATAAATAGGTTTTAGTTATTGATAATTATATACATGGAGTTTTATTATTTTGCAGCATATGGTTTCCATAGCCACGTTTCGTTAACAGACTGAGTCAATATTGGTTACGATTGGAGAATTCACATCCTACATCGAAGCATAATTCCATTACAAAATGATACGTAAGTCATACCTAATTTCTTCTACTATATATTTCATTTAATTGGATGATAATTTGCAATTAAATGATACTAAGTAGTGGTTATTATATGATCCAAGAGTTCATGCGGACCCATTGTATGTAAGCTTATCAAAGACATCATGATGAGCAGAACGGCCTGGTCTGTACGTAGTAGGGATTCTCTGTGTGTGTCGAGTCTCCGACAAGACATTGTCCACGTAATATATAAGTTCCTTCACCCACTTATGGTTCGTTAGTGTCATGTGATATATTTTTGTTGGATAACTTGTAGTTTTATAATGGGACAATCTCCTGGTCCCTTTCAAGAATTGTTTCGATGTACATTTTTTATGTGTTTTCAGTAGTAATAACTTTTGTTAGCAAATTGTGGTGCAATGATTAGCTGAGTTGCTTAAAAGTTCTTATTCCATCATATGCCTTTATTATGTCTGTATAGAGTTTGCCTTTTGGGTAAAAATTAGTTGTCGGAAATTGAGTCTTATTGCAACATACTTTGCAAATATTAACTTATTGGGTTTTGAATTTCTTCTGTGAATGTATTGAATTTGGAACTTAACAGACTGCACAGATATAGTTCTACTGAATGTCTGCTGCTTAGCCACCTGTGATATTGTGTTGCGAACAAGAAGGGCTACAAGTTTTTGATTTAAACGGAATCTTGAATATAATTGGCGAGTGCTAATCAATTATGTATCGTCTCGCATGTAACACGACTTGCAACACATTGTAGCAGACTACAAAATAAATATATTGAAATTCTTCTGTTCAGCCGCCGGTTACAATGAGTTGCAGGCAAGACGGTCGGTCTGAAAAATTTAGGGATTTAAAGTTCTGTACAACCTTCTTAGTGACGTTTAGTCACTTTCACGGTTTGCAACATGTCATAACAACTTGCAGGACCAGATCATTTGAATTTCTTCTTTTTGGCCCCATGGAAAACGTGTTGTCGGCCAAACGCTGCTCAACAAATTATTGTAAGAAATAAAATGGCTCACTGGGTAATAAAACAGCGTAAATTCTTAAGAGATGGTTTTTAGTTTTTGAAGATCACCAAAATAGGCATTCGTTTGCTTTAAACAATCAAAACATTGAACTCAGAATCATTTCCATTGACAAAAGGTTAGATTTCATTAATAGGATTTACATCCATAAACCATTAAACGCTTTTATGGGCGCTACATAAGCAATTCTCAAAAATAAGAGTCCATATTTGCTAACATTTGTTAAAGTCAGAACAAGTTTTGCAAAAGCATACTAATTACATTTATTGTAATGAATATTAAAAGAAAGACTTGTAACAAATCCTAATTGAGACTAATGAAAAGATGCCAAACATTAAAGCGAGAACCATCTTCGAATGAGCTTGTGATTCTTTAAGTTTCCTCTGCAATATTTCATTTTGGCGTTTTACCTTTGTAGCATCGCTGATGTTGTCAGCGTCACGGTTCAGCAAAGATATATCCTGTAGTATATGAATCAGCCTCTCGTTCACATATTCATTACTCCACATGAGATATCCACATCGACCTCCTTCATTTTGATTTTCAGTATTTAATGTGCGTGTATGTATCAGAATGCCAGTTATTAACTTAAAAAGTAGGGTAAAACACTCAAAATTAGTTACCTCTTTCCCACATCTCCAATACCACCGACTATTGTTATAAGAGTCCCTTGAGCTTCTCAATTTAGGTGGTGTGCCACAATAACAATGATGACCTTGTAAAAAGTTCTCATCCAAGTCAAAGTTCATGATGTCATCACCATGTTCGTTAAACCATAAATCAATATGGTTATGGTCAAAGGTGTCACTCTGGAAGCTATTTGAAACTATTGAAGTTCCCTTGAGTTTTGAATGCCAGGTGATGAGTGTGTGAGTTGGGGATCCAAATAGTTAGGGTTAATTTGTGAAAAGTAAGAGAGTTGCATGTAATGTATTTATATAGTGTCACGCAGATTAGGGTTTCCTATTTGCATCGAGCACATGTGATAATATAATATAATATAATATAATATAATATAATATAATATAATATATAATATAATATAATATAACACAACACAACATAATATAATATAATTGTGGTAGATGACTCTTTGTTTTAACTTTCATGGTTATTTTAGAACTCAATATCATTAATTTATTGGGCGATTATGTACACAACGAGGATATGAATATGATATTTGGATGTGGAATTCTCAAGAATGAAATCAGGATCCAAAAAAAGACCAAGCGGCCCCACCTGTGAAAGGAAATAATAATATCTATAAAGTGACTTAGATCAATCTAGATGGACCCGTAAAAGAGTCCATCACATCTACCATACCAAGAAATAGGGTGCTAAGAAAGAACATAACAATTTTGCAACTTGACATTACCAATCAAGTGTACATTGCAGCCGAATTGAGAAGGGGATCATATATGCTCGTGAAGAAGGTAAGACGGGCGGTAACCAATCCATGATGAACGAAAAACTCATTTATGTGTATAGTGTTTAGTAAATATTCGGTTTAAAATAATTTTCATGTCCAATTAATTAATCCAAAATTGAAGCGTGACTTCGTCTTTTCTTAAAATGGGCTCAAACATGGAATTAAGTAAGGGGATACAAAATTCGACGTTCTCGGAATAGTCTAAAATTTTGTGAGTGAATACCTTTTGGGGGTTGAATTGAATAAACGCTGACGCTTTTTGATTTCCGGGCTAAATTGGTGTCGAAATAGCCCAAACTGTCCCACTTGTGATGGTAAATGACAACATTTGTGAAGTGACTTAGATCAATCTGGATGAGCCCATGAAGAGGTCCATCACATATACATTACCAAGAAATAGGATGCTAAAAAATATTACAATTTGAAACTTGAGATTGCCAATAAAGTGTACCTTGCAGCCGATAGTGAAAGGGGTCATATCTGCACATGAAGGAAGTAAGAGCGCAAGTACTCGATCCACGAAGAACGAAAAACTCATTTCTGTGGGCAGTGTTTGGTAAATATTCAGTTTGAAATATTTTTCATGTTCAGATAATTAATCCAAATTGAAGTGTGAGTTCTTTTTCTGGTAAAATGGGCTGAAACGTTGGATCAAGTAAGGGTTTCAAAATTTGACGTTCTTAGAATAGTCCAAAATTTCATGCATGAATCTCTTTTGGGGCGTGGATGGAATAAATGTTGGCACTTTTTGATTTTCGGGCTAAATTAGTATCGAAATAGCCCTAAATGGTCCTACCTATGAAGGTAAATCAAAACGTCCGTGAAGTGACTTTGATCAATTCGGGTGAGCTCGGGAAGAGGTCCGTCACATCTACAATACCAGGAAATAGCGTGCTAAGAAAATGCATAATAATTTTACAACTTGACATTGCTAATCAAGTGTACCTTACAGCTGGTTGTGAAGGGGGGTCATATATGCTCGTGATGGAGGTAAGACGGGCAAGTATCCGATCCGTGAAGAACAAAAACTCATTTCTGTGCAAAGCATTTGTAAATATTTGGCTTGAAATAATTTTCATGTCTAGTTAATTAATCTCAATTGAAGCGTGGCTTCAATGGGCTCAAACGTGGGATCAAGTAAGTGGTTACAAAATTCAATGTTCTTGGAATAGTCCAAAATTTCATGGGTGAATCACTTTCGGGGTGTGGACGGAATAAACACTGGCGCTTTTTGATTTTCCTAATAAATTGAAATAACCCAAATGACCCACATGTGAAGGTGAATGACAACATCTATGAAGTGACTTAGATCAATCCGGATGGGCCCGTGAAGGGGTCCATCACATCTACAATACCAAGAAATAGGGTGCAAAGAAAAAACATAATAATTTTACAACTTGATATTGCCAATCAAGTGTACCTTACAGCCGATTGTGAAGGGGGTCATATATGCTCGTGATGGAGGTAAGACGGGCAAGTATCCGATCCATGAAGAACGAAAAACCCATTTCCATGCACAGTGTTTGGTAAATATTTGGCTTGAAATAATTTTCATGCCCATTTAATTGGGTTACAAAATTCGATGTTCTCGGAATAGTCTAAAATTTCGTGGGTGAATATCTTTAAGGGCGTGGATGGAATAAACGCTAGTGCTTTTTTATTTCTGGGCTAAATTGAAATAGCCAAAACGGTCCCACCTATGAAGGTAAATGACAACATCCGTGAAGTCACTTAGATCAATCCGGATGGGCCCATGAAAGGGTCCATCATATTAACAATACTAGTAAATAAGGTGCTAAGAAAAAACATTATAATTTTACAACTTGACATTGCCAATCAAGTGTACCTTACAGCTAATTGTGAAGAGGGGTCATATATGCTCGTGATGGAGGTAAGACGGGCAAGTATTCGATCCATGAATAACGAAAAACTCATTTCTATGCACAACGTTTGGTAAATATTTGGCTTGAAATAATTTTCAAGTCCATTTAATTAATCCAAATTGAAGCATGAGGTCATCTTCTCTTAAAATGGGCTCAAACATGGGATCAAGTAAAGTGTTACGAAATTCGACGTTATCAGAATAGTCCAAAATTTCATGGATCAATCTCTTTCGGGCCATGGATGGAACAAACGCTAGCGTATTTTGATTTTCGGGCAAATTGGTTCGAAATAGCCCAAATAATCCCATATATGAAGGTAAATGACAACATCCGTGAGGTGACTTAGATCAATCTGGATAGCCCTGTGAAGGGGTCTATCACATCTAACAATACTAAGAAATATAGTGCTAAGAAAAAGCATAACAATTTTGTAACTTGACATTGCCAATCAAGTGTACCTAGCGGCCGGATTGTGAAGGGGATCATATATCTCGTGAAGAATGTAAGACGGGCGATAACCGGTCTATGAAGAACAAAAAACTCATTTACATGCACAGTGTTTAGTAAATAATCGGTTTGAAATAATTTTCATGTCCAATTTATTAATCCCAATTGAAGCGTGACTTTATCATCTCTTAAAATGGGGTCAAACGTGGGATCAAATAAGGGGTTACAAAATTTGACATTCTCAAAATAATCCAAAATTTCATGGGTGAATCCCTTTTGGGGCGTGGATGGAATAAACGCTGGCGCTTTTTAATTTTCGGACTAAATTGGTGTCGAAATAGCTTAAACGGTCCACATGTAAAGGTAAATGACAACATCCGTGAAGTGACTAAGATCAATCCGGATAAGTCCGTGAAGGGGTCCATCACATCTGCAATGCCAAGAAATAAGGTGCTAAGAAAAAAACATAATAATTTTGCAACTTGACAATGCTAATCAAGTGTACCTTACAGCCGATTCTGAAGGGGGTCATAAATGCTCGTGAAAAAAGTAAGACGGGCAAGTAACCAATCTGTGAAGAATGAAAAACCCATTTCAATGCGCAGTTTTTGGTAAATATTCGGTTTGAAATAATTTTCATGTCCAGTTAATCATTCCAAATTGAAGCGTGAGTTTGTCTTTTCTTAAAATGGGCTCAAACGTGGGATTAAGTAAAGGGTTACAAAATTTGACGTTTTTGGAATAGCCTGAAATTTTATGGGTGAATCCATTTTTAGGGGTGGATGAAATAGACGCTAGCGCTCTTTGATTTTCGGGCTAAATTGGTGTCGAAATAGCCCAAACGATCCCACCTATGAAGGTAAATTACAATATCCATGAAGTGACTAAGATCAATCCGGATAAATTTATGAAGGGGTCCATCACATCTTTAATATCAAGAAATAGGGTGCTAAGAAAACATAATAATTTTGCAACTTTGCATTACCAATCAAGTGTACCTTGCAGCCGATTGTGAAGGGGGTAATATATGCTCATGAAAGAGGTAAGACGGGCAAGTAATCGATCCGTGAAGGAAAAACCCATTTCAATGTGCAGTGTTTAGTAAAAATTCGGTTTGAAATAATTTTCATTTCCACTTAATTATTCCAAATTGAAGCGTGAGCTCGTCTTCTCTTAAAATGTGCTCAAACGTGGGATCAAGTAAGAGGTTACAAAATTCGACGTTCTCGTAATAGTCTGATATTTCATGGCTGAATATGTTTCAGGGCGTGGATGGAATAAATGCTAGCACTTTTTGATTTCAAGACTGAATTGGTGTCGAAATAGCCGAAACGATCCCACTTGTGAAGGTAAATGGAAATATCCATTAATTGACTTAGATCACTCTGGATGGGCTTGTGACGGGGTTCATCACATCTACCAAGATAAACACTATCTATGTACATAATTCAAATAATAATTTAATATTGGAAAAATTAATTGTTGTTTATTGATGTTGTATCGAGTATATACATTAGGGATATTTACTATTGAATAACAATTACATATCAGTTAAAACATTAGTTAACTTTCGCTTAACAATTTTAAATTTTGCTTCAAATTGAACCCCTCAATATATATATCATAATGTTCTTTAAATGTAATACGGTAATTACTAAGGTCACAGGTTCCATATTGCTAAGAATTGATAGATTTTAGCAAATACAAACAACAATTTTAGGGAAACTGGACTAACATTAGAAACAACCTATGCACCTTCAATTAGCTTAAATAGTTCTATGATTTTCTGCATATATTGATAGCGAAAATTCCAACAACAATGGACAGTAACAAAAGTAGCCTCAGTAGATGCCTATTTTATTTAGCGATCTTCATCTACAACTCTTCATTCTTGAAATAAAACTACCACTATAAGTCATGGTGTGAACTTGACTTTTAAGTATTGACATGTCTACCAGAATCTAAAGAATGATTTACTTTACCCACTCGTCGTTCCATTTAACATATCCATAAGTAATCTCTTACATCAAGTATTGAAATTATTAAAACATTGTAGTTTTTTTCCTAATCGACCCAAACACACCAATTGCAAACAAATTTACCTCCCTTCCACATCTCAAATACCATCAGTGGCTATTATTGGAGTCTGCAGAGCTAAACAGTTTGGGAGGTCCGCCACAACGACAATGGTGGCCCAAGACGAAGTACTCATCTAGATTAAGCATCTTTATCTCGCAGACATATTCTTTAAGTCTAGAATCACCATAACCATCTCCACAACAGTAGAAGGCACTTGTTATATATGGGAGAGATTGATGTCTACGCATTTTGTGGGTGTTGTGGTTTTTTTGCTAAGTTGTATTTATAGTAGAGGTGTATAGTTAAGGTTAGGTGTTTGGAATTACATTATACATTTAATTGATTGCAATAAAATTTAAAGAACAATACACTTCACAAAATGTCTGACCTACAAAACACTTAGGTTCGCGGCGCGACAAAGCCTTTTGATTTGTGGTCTACACATCTGCTGAAACAACTAACGTGACTGGAAATGCGCTAGACGTTCTGTAAGTTATTTAGACAAGATTAGATGTACCCAATGATATATCATGGGTAGACGCTTAATGGGTTGACTTACCCACAGAACGCCTACTTAGACAGTCAGTGACAAACCACTTAATTAATTGGCGCTAAAAATACTACTCAAACTGCCTGCATTTATGGGACAAATCATGTTTCTACAAATAGTAGTCACAATTTATATTTTACCGACAACACATAAAAGCAAATTTACATATAACCATAAACTAGAGTAATTATCAAATGTGCTGAGCATAGATTAAGTTAAACATAAAACAGTTGTGAAGAGTACTTCCTAAACTTAGCAGCCGAATATAACAGTTTTGTAATAGAGAAAAAAATATTTATTGTATATAATTAATTGTTATCGAACAACTTCTGACTCCCTTGATTTTTGACTTACATATCCACTAATACCAACATCTCCTTTTCTCCCAACAATGCAAAAATACCACATAAAATTTTTCACCTTTCCATCTTCATTTCCATTATATGCAAATAAGATATTAGGATAAATTTATATTCTAAAATAAAATAAAAAGTTGCTCGAAATTAAAATAATAAATTAAGATTATTTAATCTTAATTTTGAAATATAAACATACTATATATATTTAACACTACCATCCTAATTATCTATATTCAAATTTTTAGCATTTATTTTAAAATTTTATATTTAGGTATTATGTACGCATATATAATATATATATATATATATAACCATTCTAATTATCTATATTTAAATATCTTGCTAAAAGATATTTATTTTAAAATTTGGTATCTACTTATTATGTGTGCACCTTTTGTCAATATAAATATATAAAGTATTTATTTTAAAATTTTGTATCTACTTATTATCTGTGCACCATAATAAAGGTATAAAATTTCTAGATAAATTGTGATATCCATACTCCCATTAATGATAAAGAAAAGTCAATACCCTTCCTAATTTACAAATTCATTAAATTTGCTTATTACCTGGTAATAGATGAGAGAGAAGTAGATTATTTTTCAATTTGCTTATTCAATAATAGCCAGCTTTTGAGAGGTAAAACATGCTCTTTTTTTTTAATAATTATTTAAAAAGTAATTCAATTTTTATGAAAATTATAAAACTAATCTTTTTCTTTAAAAATTTTCAATTGTATTTTTTATATTATTTAATTTCAAATATTATTTTAATTTTGAAATTTTAATTTTTATAAATGATATGACCGCTTATATTTTTAATATTATTACTATGTTTTTAATATTATTACTAAAAAGAAAAATAATATCTTTTAATTAGAAATTAATTATACTTTTCCTGATTTTTATAAATTGATATTTCTTTTTATATTTGTTTCTTGTTCTTGAGATTTGTGTAATCGCTGATTTTCATATATTTTTGTTTGTTAATAATAATAATAATTAAATTAGCTTAAAATTTTTAAATAAATAACAAATTCTCAATTTCAATTTCTAGTAATAATAATAATAATTATTATTATTATTATTATTGTAAATATTTTAACGTAATAAAGTTCTTTTTAAAAATCAACAAATAAATAATAAAATTGTCCATTTGGGTAGTTTTAAATAATCACTTCAACGTTTTCCATAGGTAATAAGAAGAATAATTAAGATATATAAAAAAAATAAAAAATATTTTAGAAATTTTAGAAAATAAATACATGGAAAAAATATTAAACTTAAAAAAATAGTTAAACATATCTATTTCGGAAATCTAAAAATACTCATCTATATTTTACTCTACTTATTTCAGAATCTATTTATTAAAATAAAAAAAAATCAAACACTTATTAAATTAAATTAACGGGTTCCGATCTCTAAAACAATCTGCTACACCTACTCGATCTCAATTAAAAGACTTTGGATCCGTCTCAAGTTGATACGTAAGAGATTATTTCTTAATTTAAAGCAACCCTAAACACACCCAAATATATGGTGGTTCGGAATTATTGAAGTCATTAGTTTAACATTTGTAGATTTAACATAAAAGAATTTTCCTTTTATTTTTTCTATGTTGAATTTTTTTTTTTTTTTATGGATTGAACTCATTTATTTCTGAATAGATTTATAATAAAACTTGAATATATAAAATTAATAAATTATAGGTACAAAGGTCTTAGAAACCCTCAAACCTGTCTATGTTTTTCAAGTTAGTCTTCAAACTTTACGGAGGGTCAATTTAGCCCCTCAACTTCTAAATGGTGGGCCAATTAAGCCATTTTACTTATGTGGAGACTGATCTGATAGCAAAAAATGTTGACCTGAAAATATCAATCAAGCCCTCTACATCAGCAAAAAGGGCTTATTTGACATGAAATTTAAAAGTTAAAAAGTTAAATTAGCCTATCGTAAGTTGGAGTGCTAACTTAAAATACAATCAAATTCAAAGGCTTTTAAGAACGTTATGCCTAAATTATATATGTGGATGTAAGAGTATTAAACTAGCCATCTAAACGTTAAATCTCTCCCCTCCCTCACAGGTCATCTGAACTCATTTTTAATTGGACAATATAAACATCTAAATTCACTATAAAATTAATTATTACTTCAAATTAAAAAATTTTCAAATAATAATTTAAAACTTTAAAAAAAATTGAGAGAAGAAAATAAAAGTACACCAATTTTCATATTGTTGCAATTTATTAAGATTTGTTAATTAAAGTTAGACAAAAATGTCTGCCAACTATAGCGCCTATTATGTAGTAATAAATTTATCCACTTCTAGAAAAAAATACATTTAAAATTCAAATAAATGCATGAATGGCCTTTGAATTAGGGAATAATAACTCCTATTCAATTACTATCTTTTCTATTTATTTATACCCAACTTTTTAACACCATCAAATTGGTGGATTGAATTTTGATGCTCTTGAAATTTATACTCCTTTGTAATCCATGAAATTACCGTTATTGGACGTATCACGAGCTTGTATAAATTTGGGCGGCAGGGGTGGAAATACCAATTAGGGGCGGAAAAAAAGCGTGATCGATCAAACCGATCAAAATCGAATCGAAAATCACGGTTCGTTTCGATTTTTTTTCGGATTTCGATTTGATTCAATTTTTCTTTTTAAAAATCGAATTGAATTTGGTTTGATCCGGGTTTTTGTAATTGATTTGGTTTTACCCGAATAAAATTGAATAGAAAACAAAATAATATATTAATATTAATATATATAATAAAATAGAAAGAAAAGAATTTTTTTAAAAAAAACAAGGAAGAAAGAAAACCTAATTCTCTTATGTTTTGACTAGTAGTGAAAAAAAGAAGTCGTTTTGTAAATCAAAATTGCTTTCACTTGATATTTTACAAAAATCATTCCTTCATTCACTTTCAATATCTCTTTAGTGGCACAGTAGTTATAGTATTGAAATTTTAAAATATTAAATAATCATAAATAAATTTGTGTTGTACACTTCAATTTAATTCCTATAATGATAAAAGTTTAAAAAGTCAAAAATAAGGTAACTAACTTGATCTTGTCGCAATATGATGGTTCAGAAGCAAACGGCTATTACTAATATGTATCGAGATTAATATATATATATATATAAATATAAAAGGAGGGATACTTTGAATGGTTGTGATGTAACTTTTTTTTTCTGTTTTAAATTCATTTCCAGTTTCTCTTTCCACATAAAAAAAAACCATAATTCTTTTATAATCTTTTTATCTTCAACACTTTTACTATTGATTATCTTAATTTATTAATTTTTTGTTTTTAAATGGAAGGTAACAGAATGTTATACGATTGGACTCTGTAAGAATCTCAAGTAACTTTTTCTCCTCACATATGCTAGTTTATTATGTATATGTATTTAGAATAATTGTTTATTGCTAATTCAATTAACTTTTATTTTCAGGTGATTAAAATATTACAGAAAAATCTATTCCTTAGTTTATGGGACTGAATCTTTCACTTTATTTATTTAATTTGATTAATTTTTATATTTCAGGTCGTGGGAGTATTAGTGAAACATCTATTTCTAAACTTTCTGCTTTCAACAAGGAAGATATTTAAATTTTGTAATATTATTGTTATTATAATTGCTATTATTGATTTCGAAACTTGTTTCTCCTTATACATGCTTGCTTATTATATATTTTGTTTAGAATAATAGCGATTTGCCAATTGAATAAACTTTCATTTTCAGATTATCAAAATAATACTAAAATATCTATTCGTAATACTACAGTTTTCAACGTGGATGGTAATCAAAATTATTATTTATTTTTTTTAGTTTAGTTTATGAGAGTGGATCATTTACTTTATATATAACATTATTTGATTGGACGAACTTTCATATTTCAGGTTATGTGAATATTAATGAAATATCTCAATCTGAACTTTCAGCTTTCAATAACGAAGGTATTTAAAATTTATAATATGAATTTCTTAATGCTATTTTATGCAATTTTGGTTTGATGATGTTTGTTTTTTATGATTTTATTTACATTAGTGGTATTTTTTGTTTATGACTTTTGTATCTCCTATTTTTTGTTTACTTTGGTCTTGATGTATTTTATTCTTGATTTTCTTTTTCATCTTTTGAGTTTTACTCTGTTTTTGTTTTACTCATGTCTTTTCACTTACATGATGAAGGAGATGACCATTTTAAAAAATAATAATAAAATATAAATACAAATATAACGGTTTGAATGAGTTAAAAATAAAGAGTTTTTTTTTAAAATTAAAAGGAATGAAAGAAAATTGAAAAATCACTTACACATGATCAAGGAGACCATTTTAAAAAATAATAATAAAATATAAATATAATTATGACGGTTGGAATGAGTTAAAAACAAGAGTTTTTAAAAAAAAAAATTAAAAGAAATGAAAGAAAATTGAAAAATCACTTACACATGATCAAGGAGATGACCATTTTAAAAAATAATAATAAAATATAAATATAATTATAACAGTTGGAATGAGATAAAAATAAAGAGTTTCTTTTTTTTTAAAAAAAATAATTTTTTTAAAGGAATGGAAGAAAATTTAAAATTTATAAAAGGATTATGTTTTTCAATTGGAGAGAGAAACAAGTAATGAATTTAAACTAATGATTAAAAAGAAGGGAGAGAAGTGAGGAAAGAGAAATAAAGGTACATCACAACCATTCATCAATGATAGGAGATTTGGTGTAAGTTTAAGATTAAATTACTAGTCATTCAAATTTTATTTAAAATTTATATTTTTAAAAATTGAAATTTTAAATAATATAAAAATAATAAGTATATCTTTTTCTTCCAAACTTTATTATATAGTTAATAAAAAAAATGAAATAAAATAAAACTTATAAAGTTGTAAAGTGAAGATTGTATTTTTAATTTTAACTTTATTTTTAGATTTTAACTTTTAACTTAAAATAAAGTTGTGAAGGTTTATTAATTTAAATGTAAAGTTTAAAATGCTCACTTTTTATAACTTTTTTAAAATATTTTTTTAATTTTAATACATGTATTAAATAAAATAGAAAAAATTATTTTGTTAAAATTATTGAGAAATAAATTTACAATAATTGTATTTTAGTTTCTCAAATGAAAAAACTAATAATTTTCTTTTAACATTGACTAAATAATTGATATAAAAACATGATTGCTATTTCTCACGTTCAATTTACTATACATAACATTGATCTTACTAAATTGTCCTTTATACTTTCAAATAATTACTTTAAATATTTTTTAAATTTATTTAATTAACTTTTTATAATTAAATTATAATTTATTTTAAATAATATTTAAATTATTTAATTAATTTTAATATAATAATTAACATGTTTGATAGAATAATTTTTTTAATAGTTTAAAATTTTATCATAGAGTATTTGTTCTTAGATAAAATCGATTTATATTTATATTTTTATTTTTTATATAACTGATAATTTATATTATTCTCCCTGATATGTTGCTGATTATTTTTATTTTTTATTTTAACATTGATTTTATTTATTATTTAAGTAAAATTTCTTTATTTTTTAATACAACTTTAGTATACAAACTTATTTTTTTATTATTATTTTCTGTATACAAATATAATAATGCACATTTTATGTAGGGGAATTCCAATACTTATGCACTAGTGATCAGCACAGAAAACATAACATCCACTATGTACAGAGGGAACGACAAATCGATGATTCTACCAAACTGCTTATTTCCCTGCTTATATGACGGATTCAAAATGGGTGATCGGATATGGCAAATTGCATTCGGGTCGGGTTTCAAGTGCAATAGTGCAGTTTGGCGAGCATTGAGGACGGTTGATCCAACTCATGAGAAAAATCCTTGGATGGATGAGATTCATAATTTTCCTGTCCATATTTAGTAAATCAGTTTGATTAAAGTTTAAAATTTAAATAGACCAACTTAATATATATATATATATAACCACTTTTAAAAAATAAACCACTATTACTTTACATTTTTAATTATTAAAAATATTAGTCCACAAATATTAGAATGTATATTTGTGTGAATGTTGATGAAGGTAAAATAATAATTTGTGGGCAGTGAAATTCCAAACATGTCTCTTCTCAATTTTAAATTTATATATAACAATAATGCATCAATGACAAAATAATAATCATTTGTGGGTGGTGAAATTCCAAACAAGTCCTTCTTTAATTAATTGCATTTGATGCACACATAAACTAATAATAAAAAATATTTAAAAAATAAAAGTTAACACCTTTATTTTTATCCCTTATTTTTGTAAGACTAAAAATAAAAATTAAATTGAATTGTATATACATATGATTCAACTATCTATATAATAACAAACAATTGAATTCCCTAACTTGCTAGAAAGTACAATCCAAAATGAACATCAATTAAAAACCAAAAACTACCATGTGAAATTCTATAAAGTAGAGCTCAAAATGTACATCAATTTCCCTAATCTTAACATTAAGTCATCAATTCCTAAATTTCATTAGCCAGTATAAATTTAAATATTCTTGGAAGTGGTGTTTTTCTTACCGAAGAAGCTCTCCTATATAATCTCATTCTCTAAACTTATGGTCTACACTTTTTTAGTAGCATATCTTATTTGAGGAACAATTTTCCATGAAAATAATAAAGAGATTCCATCAATTTAATTAAAAACCTAAACTGCCATGTAAAATTCTATAAAAGAAAAAGAGGAGTTCAATATGAATATCAATTTCCCTAATTTTCATTAACCAATGTAAAACTTATATATATATATATATATATATATACCTTGGAAAGGATGTTTTTCTTACCCAATAGATTTTCTTCGCGCTCTCCAATATGACCTTCTCCTCTAAACTTATGGTCTCCACTTTTTTTTAGTAATATATTCTATTTGATTAACAATTTATTTAATGTCCACAAATTGGGCCTAAATTTTGGGCCAATTTGAAGTTTTTGAAAGCTTGATTTTCAATGCTTTCCTCATCGGAATAAATCGAAATACTATTAAGGGCAATGATGAGATAAGGAGAATTATTTTGAAATGAAAAGACTAGGATCAAACTCCTTATTTAATTTGAAATTAAATATTTAAAAATGGACTGTAAAATCGAAATTGGGCTTTTAGGACAAAATGTGATCCAATTGGAAGCATAGAGTCAAAATTATTTTTGAACTTGGAAAAATATGAATTTTGAACCAAAACGTCAAATTTTGGTGAAATCACAATTTTTCCCCTCTTAGTGGGAAAATTATATTTTTAAAATCGATAGTGGTTTTTTATTCAAAACTTGAAAATAATTTTTTGGAGAAGCATGAAAGTGTCGGAATTGAACTTCAGTAGAAAACGGACTCGAAATTGGATTTGGTCAAGGCCCAATCCAAAACCAAAGCTCACATGTGTATGTAAAAACACGCACTCCACTACTTACAGTCACATTTTTCCCGCTTCTTCTTCCCCCTCCCCACACGTTTTCTCCTCTTCTTCACCAAAACCCTAAAGTATCAAACTCTCATTTTATCACTTCCATCCACCATCCACACCTCATTTAATCATTCAACAACCTTTAAGGAGTAAATTGATTGCTATTTGGGTGTTTTTAAAGCTCTTCATAAAGGTAACAAAAATTTCTTCTTTCTCTACACTTGATGGTTCTTGAATTAATGATGTGGGTTTTGTTACATGAGGCTTATAAATTATTTTTGAGTTGATTTTAAGTGTTAAACATGTGTCTCTAGCTTCCATTAGAGTTTTCTTATAAAGCCCTAAATTTTCACCATTTTTGTTATGCTAAATTGATAGAAATGGTGTTGTGTAACTTTTGAAATGTTTGTTATTAAAAAATGTTGTTAAATAATGATCCTAGGATCTTGGTAGGTGAATTTAGATTAATTCCAACTCATTTATAGAATCCTAATCTCATCTAGTGTGTAAATGCCCTTAATAGCTAGGTTATGTGATGATTGAATTATATTTGAGACTTATGATGATGATTGTATTGATATTATGCTTGTAGTGTGTTGTATAAGTGTCAGAGAATGTCTAACCACTCACTAGAATCGCACGAATCGAGCTTTTAACTTGGGATCGACGGACACGAGGTTCGTATTTTTATTTTTAGCCCTATACGATTTATTGTTACTGATTTTGATACTTGGAATGCATGTTAATTTCTAATATGTCATGAAATTGGTTAAATAAGATAATCATTCAAAACTTGATGTGATAAGCATTATTTCCATGATAGGGGTTAGGGCACGTATGTGTTGCACGTAAAATCATGTTATGCGCTGCCCTTGGGAATTGAATGATTGGATGGATTAAATCCATCTTGTATGTGAATAGGATGATAATAGGATAGAGACTTAAATTTATGTCTTGCATTCTTTCTTTATTGCTATTGGTGATTAATCATGATAATTAATGAAAATTAAGACTTGAAATGCGTGATTGTCAATTTGGAAATAATTTGACTAATTGTCAATTAATGGTTTTTAATGGCATATTGAGCTTAAATGATGCTAATGCCCTAGAAGGGTCTTGTAAAATATTGAAAATGATGAAAATGGTATTATTGGCACAATTTATGCACTACCCTTGGTTGGATCTTGATAGAAATGGAATTGATTATGTAAAATGATGATTTATAATGATACTTGGTAATCATGTAAATGCCCCATAAACTTGTTATAGATAGTAGAATGAAAGTCCTACCTAGGGATAGAAGTACTTCGACCCATGAAGATATCATGGTTTAGTAGGTGCGGATAGTCTACTTATGGGGTGACGACTCCAATTTTTTTACGGGTTTACCTGTCTTGGGATGACGATCTTCCACGGTTTTGACGCACCTTGTGGTGATAGAACCGTCTTGGAACTTCGGTCTATCTTGATCCCATTTTCAAATCTATTATCTTATTTATCGACATTCTTATAAAAATTGATGAGCTTGATTGATGACCTTTATGATTTGGCTAAAGGTAAATAAATAAGTAATGGTAAATGAAACTTGATGAAGTGATTGAAATTATCTTGGTAATGAATTTGAAAATTCTTTTGAAGATGAACTTGGTAATTGTCTTGACTATGGACTTGATAATGACTTGATGATAAATTGGTTGATAATGGACTTCATGATAAAATGACATTGTTATGGATGTTGAAAATTGGAATTGATATGAATATTCTTGATAATCAAAATAATTAATGAACTTGACTAAATAAGAGATCATGAAATTATCTCGAGCATGATCTTGATGTTTGGAATGTTTGTTTTGTGAGCCAACCTTTAGTCCAATACCCTTGTCTAGTGGTGTGATCTTGATGTGTTTTTGTCAAGTTAATATGGGTCTTTGTTAGCCTAATTGGCTAAAATATGATTTCGAAAATCATATTGAATGTTTGATAATCAACTTGATATTAACTTGGTTGGTAAATTTTGGTTTTTGCTTGAATTGGTAGAATAGGTAAGAACTTGGAAATTGAAAATTGTTAACTTGTGTTGCTGCTACAACATGTTGACCAAATAGGCAACTTGTTCAGTTTTGTTCGCCCAAACAATTGGGTCGCTTAATGAATGGATTATTTTTATATGTTGTTTGATGATCATAGATGATATATTTAAAATTTTGCAGCATTTCGATATCATTCGGATATCTTTTGGAGCTGAGCAATTAGCTCAAAAACCAGGTTGGGTGCCTGGAATTTTTTTGTTTTTACACTGAACTTCAAAACCTTCATTCTCCCTCATCCGGACTCCGATTTAGGTACCATTTACGGCTACAGATTCTTCATTGAGTATAGTTTTCAATAATATAATTTTTATTACAAAAATCAGTGCTTTACACGGTCTGTGTTAATCTACATGGTCAGACTATGTGAGCTGCTGTTTTTAAGTCCTAATGGGAGATATCCACACAAACCGTGTGGATATACACGGATAAGACATGTTGTATGTTATTACTCTTAGTTTTTACTTGTATTTTTTATTTGTTTTTATATCTACTCTTTATTTATTTATTATTATATTTTCAAATGATTTAATGGGCTATTTTCATCTTTAAATTTTGAAAACTCCTCTTAGGATGCTAATCCTTCCAAACCTTGTTTATCTAAGTATTGTAAACTTAGAGATTACTTGTATAGGATGGTGTGATCCCATCTATGACTTATAAGATTGTTAATTGACTTTAAATTTTGTTAGTTCGACTTAAATCTCTAACATGATTGATTTATAGGATTATTTGATTGTATGACTTTTTGTTTTTAGCGGACTTTGAGGGTTCAATAGTTCCATATGTTTATTCAACTATGCCTGCAATATTATAAGGTTTTCAACCTACAAAAACATTCAATTACTTTTAGAAACAAAGTTTTCATAATTTAATAACCCCTTCTTGAATTGTCTTTACAAATTTTAGGGAATTTTCTTACTATTGTTATTTTCTCATCAAATAGTCGATTTTCTTAAATAAAAAAAAAAAGGATTTTGATAACCAAAACGCTTTTGTAGTAAGTTAAAGGACTCATGCGAAGCCCTAAGTTCATGAGGATGCTCTTTAAGGTTTATTCTTTTAATCATTCATTTGGGGTTTTTCCTACCAATTTATTTGATTCATTCAAAGGTGTTTCAATGAATATGTTTTCTAATTGCATTTCATCACACTTGAGTTTTGTAACTTGGTAAACCTTGTAAGGTTGTCAATTGATTGGTTGTTCCTTATTAAAGAAGTGTCATGTGTCTTGCCTTAAATAATAAAATATTTCGTTAGGTCTAGGACTCTTTAGAGTCTGGTTGTTTGGACTAAATGAGGTTTGGCTCTTGATTGATCATCTTAAATGATTGCCTTAATTGTCGCTTGATGTGTTTGCCTTGAATGATTGATTGAGAATATCATTTGATTGATTGATTGTTAGAACTCAACTATTAAAAACATGATAAATGTGATTAAACTTAATAATTGGTTAATCATAATATGAACATAAAATTGAGACAGAGCATATTATGGATATTGCACTAGCATCAATGATTGTTACGAATTGCTTGTGATTGACTTCAATGTGATAAGGTGAGCTTAGAGATGCTCATAATAGAAATGCATGATGTGGGTGTGCATTGCATTTCAACATAAAGGTAATATCATATGCGTGTGATTGTTTGGGATAACGAATGCGAACCAGGCTTGTGCTTGGCCCTTCTTTTTTTCTTTTTTCTTTTTCCCAATATTTTGTTTACAGGTTTGATCGAGTAAGGCATATATGGTTTTGGGCTCTCATGGTGAAATTTCACTAATTATGTATCTTCACGAATATGTATTTGAAGATTAATCTTTTTTGTAAAATAAGTTCATGAAATATTTTGATAAATGTTTTTAAAGGATCACTTATTTGATGGGAATTTATACAATCCTTGTCTATATGATTTTATTACTAAAATCTTGTTTGAGGAACTAAAATGATTATTAATCTTCCACTTTTATTGTATTATTAACATTTGAAATAGTGAATTGTTTTGTGAAGATATTATGCTAAAACTTTCCATAAATATCTCCATACTTGACTAACTTTTAAAAACTGTACTTGAATTGTAAATTGATAATGTGGTGGTTGGACCTCATATCACGATCTCGGTCGGGGTGGGGGTTCGACACTACAATTTACTGTGAGAATCACAAAGAGAATCAATCAATGTATCAATTAAATAAAGAAAATTTAATTTAATCAAAAAATATTGAAATTGAGTAGAATGGAAGATTAGATTCACGAATCGATGTGAAAGGGATTGGTCATTTTCTCTTCTTCGTAAATCACAAATCGCACTAAAAAATTAGATAAATGACATGTGGCCCCCTGTACTTGGCTGTTTGTCCCGTTTAGCCCCCTGTACTTGTCTGCTACCATTTAACCCCCTCAACTTGACTTTTTCCTACCATTCCGCCCCTTCTAATAAAAAATGTGCCACAGGTTATAAATTAAGTCACAAGTTACATGACACGTGAAGGACACGGTGAGGTGGTGTGTCCGACATCGTGTACAAGAATTATTTTAATTTTTTATTAAGGTAAATATTCGACACAGTTTGGACACCGTGTCGGGCGCGTGTCGGTGCAATGTCCATGTCCAAGTCGTGTTTGACACTGCATAACTTAAAATGCAGAAGTGTCCGTGCAACCTAGTATATTGAATATCAAAGTTGAAAGATTGAAAAACGAAGCATAAATGACAATTTTTAAAGCGTTCCACTAAAAACCTAAAAAGAGCAAACAAAATAAAAATACTAAATCGACTCCCAGTTTGATGGAATTTGGGCCGTTTTGTTTGCAACTCTGTCGAAGGCCCTTGTTGTACTTTTGAAAGTTGTTCGACTCGCTCCTTTCTAAAAAGTTATCGTTGGAACAAAACAGAAAACAAACGGATAAGTTATGGTTGCTACTTATTCAGCTTGACTCGGTCCAGACCCTCTACATACTCTAGTGCAATCTGTTTAACGGGTCGAATCTACCAAAAATAAATATCTTACTACGGTTCTGTAGTAATAGTAGTAAGGTCGAATCCACTGGGAACGGACTGTCAATTTCAATTTAATATTTGATCAAGCTAATGGAAAAGTAAGATAGGAGATTTTGAGGGTTGATTTAACGTAATTTAAATGCTAAAATTAAAATATAATTATAATCAAGTGGAGAAGTCAATACAGTAAAGTCTATTGTCAAATTACAGTGTTGATCATCGAATTTATAGATAAATCTTATTGATTCAGCAAGTCTAGTTATAGTGATTGACGAAGTGTGTGACTACCTAATCGTTCCTCAATTCCTAAATTGATCGAACAAGCGTCTTCTAATCAATCCTAGCCTAAAAGCAATCCTAACAAGCGTCTGATAGATTCAACTTTAGATCGCCTTAAGACTTAAAATGACCTAGACTCATACAAACAAATCATCAAGCATGTTTGTATAAATATGATTGTGAAAGTCTCACGGTGCAACGCGTTATACTGATCGCTACTTATGCAAATTTAATCAAATTATTAAGTATTTAATTACCTTGACTAGCATGATACTAACCTGTTTAATTAACTAGTCAAAATTAATTAACAAATAAATTAATATATTCCACCAAAAGTCAATATATGCAGAGAAGACATAGGTGCGGATCAAAATAAATAAAAATATATCTCACAACACGTAATTCAACTATCAGACTCTACCGGATGTGTAGGTTTGGCTAACTGTGATCACAGCTAGCATCATGACCATAATGAATATATATACACAACAGAGAGGAATAATCAAACTTTACTCAAAACTAAAA
Organism: Cardiospermum halicacabum; assembly: GCA_031304145.1. Lineage (NCBI taxonomy): Eukaryota > Viridiplantae > Streptophyta > Magnoliopsida > Sapindales > Sapindaceae > Cardiospermum > Cardiospermum halicacabum. The sequence goes on from CM062397.1 coordinate 10,456,584, forward strand.
TCAAAAGAAATATTAACTGTACTTGGTCCTCTCTAGAAGCAATATATCAACTCTCAATCCAAACAACAATAGAAAGAGTGGGTTATGAAAATATCATGTCCACAGTATCTCCTAAAAACCTTAACAAATGAATTTAAGTTTTAAAAATTAAAAACTATCATGTAAAGCTTTGACTTGACTAAGTCTTCATCGGAGAATTAACTTCATTCACTTCACTTTTCTTATTGTCTTTAAATCCCTCAAAAGTCTTGAAATCTACCAAATGGTTCATAATCTATTGAAAATAACAAAGTAGGGCAATTGAGTACCAAATTCTATAAATGAACCCTTAATTAACATTGAAATATAGAACTAATATAACATATTATGTGCTTAATCACTATTCTGCATCAACTCATATCTTGACCTTTTGCCTTAGCATGGGTTGCAAAATCCATTGAGGAAGAAATCGAGTTAACTCGCCTATGGTATATTGAGTGACAAGATGTTGTTCCTCACAAAATAGCTCATTAAGACATGTATCTAGAGAAGGGACCGGATCTCGATTCATAAGATTGGATTGAATACCTTTAAACTCATATCTTAACTTCATAAGAAATTATACTTTTTTATAGTTTCATGAACTAATGGTATAGAACTTAACCAGTCAACAGGTAAAGTAGCATAAATTATATGCCACTATGTATTCAACCCAAGAATTCATGAATTTTAGTAAAAAACTGAGATAAAAAGATTTTCATGTTATAGAGTATACAACTCAAGCTCAATTTGGAATCATCGAGCAATATTTCTTTGATGATAAATCTTTTTAAGATAGATCCACATCTCAACAAGTGTCTTTAAAGGTCAGAGATTCAAAGTAAGAGTTGAATCCATTGATCCAAGCATCCATGTCATGACTTGAGTATCCCTGACTTCTCATTTTGCATAAGCATCTTTATCTTGATTACTAAGACGAGGATTGCTTCCATCGATATGACCTCGTAGATACTTAATCCTTGACGAAAACTTTGAAATAGATCTCCCAGTCGGAGTATTTTTATCCTTAAAATAAACTAAGAGAATCTCTGACATGTCGAAAGATATGAGACTAAAAAAAAAATCTAAAAAAATCAAAAACTAAAATTAGGTATTTGAGTTTCAAAATCTTAAGGCTATGATACCATAACAATTTAAAGAATATTTTTGAATGAATGTTTTTTCTTCTAAGAGACTTCTCATTATACCATTATACTCATGTTCAATTTCAATGTATTACAACATCAATTACTCACTCATTTAGCCTATATTAATAGGAATTTATTTAACAGTAGATTATACATTAATCACATTAATTCTAATAATATGTTGGAACAATTAAATGAAATATTTCTTGAATGCATGAAATATTTCTTGATTGTGTTGTGCATCACTGGAACATGTTTCAAGAAATTGAATTGATAAAAGTTGATGTGTTCCTTCTGCTTCTACTTCTACTTCTGCAACACATTTATGTCATTTGTGAACTTCCTTCACAACATGGCGCGATGCTATTAAGTTAGCTGTCACATACACTACATAATTCATACATTTCAACGACAAAGTTAAAGAGCATTTTTAGGAGTCCCAAAAACGAACAAATCCACAAAACATCTTCTATAATACACATTGTTGCATCGGAACTGAAACACAAGCAAGACCATTTATGATTGTTATGTCAAAATTCATGCACTTTGAGCTTCTAAGAAGGCATTGAAATCCTCCCTAGCTTTGCGCAACCGAGGTGTGATGCAAGAAGCCGGTGATGAAGGAGTCGATTCCAAAAACCGAACATGGCGGCCAGATTCATGGGATTTCCTGGCAGTTGAACGACCAGAACCTGTCTTAAGAACACCCTTTCGGTCCTTATCGAAAACAAAAGCCGCATTGATAGGGCAATGTGTGTCGTTTGCATTGTTTCTTATCAACTCCAGAGGTAAATCGAAGTAGAGATTAGTCGAGTCTCCATCTTCATCATGGTCAGGGACAATGGCGGATGATGCCCAAGAACCACATTCGAATTTCTCTAGTGAAACTGTCCTTGAAATCACATTTTCCATCACCACCGCCTCCTCTGCTGCTACCTTTCTTGCTCTCACTGGCTTTGCTTTAACAAAACCAGGAAGGAACAAGCAAAGCGCACCACATTTGAACTCTTCTTGCTCTTGAGAATCAGTTTTCTTGATTTCAGCTTTAGAGAAGCTGCTTTGATGATGTAGATGATGATGATTCACATTGTTGGATTCAGTTTCACTTGACTTGTTATGGAAGCAAAGATCAAGCTCATCTGAAGGTGCACAAATTCTGCCTTCTCCACAAGACTTGCTCCTACTAAAGAAGCTGTCCTGCATTGAAAAGAAACGGGAACTCGTCACAGAATGCTGGCGAACGAGATTCTCCACTTGCCGGGGAGATGCTTGAGTCTCGTTTTTCCATTTCTTCTTTGAGAGAATAGAGCTGAATCGTGGGGAAGAAGTTGCTGAATTCGGTAGGCTGCAGCTCAAGAATTTGGGTTTTGCAGGCGGAAGAGGAGGAGCTTGGCTTAGAGAAGTAACTACAGGAGGAAGCATTAGGTTGAAGCTAGGCTCTCTCAATGATATGGGATCAACAGATATTTGCTTCTCCTTTTCCAGGCTCTCCTTCTTGACCAACAAGTTCATCTGATGGAGATCATCATAGACTTCATGAAGGGCACTTCTAGTAGCCAATGGAAACATATTCTCTGAAACAGCAACTGCCATAGCAAAACTAAAAGGGCTTACAGATTGAAGCAATTTGAAGTAGATAGAGCTTCTTAAAGAGATGGAGAAGTCAAGACGTGAGAGGCATACCTGGAACATTTGTGTAGTGATTTCCATGTTCTCTGTGTTTGCTTCATATTAAAATAGACCACAGCAATATAAAATATGAACTTTCATGAAAACCAGACAATGTTGTGTGCATTCTACAGATATCTGACTATATTATATACTTAATGATGGTGTAATGACTATGAAGTCCAAAGATATCTATTAAAAAAGGGAATATAAGAAGACAACATTGCACAACACTAAGACAATATTATAAGCTGCGGACTAAGATGGGTTTGCATCAACACAAAATTTATGTGTAACATGCATGTATGAGCAAACTTCAGCAAATAAAATATTCTTCATGAGATAAGTTCAAAGGTCAACAATTAAACTAACTAAACAATCAAAAAGTCAGCAAGATTGTTGGATGCATTATTTATATTTTATTTTCAATTGTAAAGGAATTGCTTTAGAGAAGTGAAACAAGGATTGGTGAATAGTTGTTCCATTTCAAGATTGTGATATACAAACTCAACTCAAGAACTATTGCTCATTTTAACTGATAATATACACCAACATTACATTACAAAGAGGAAAGATTCTACTGAAGGGAATTATAAAATAAAATCAATACTACAGCGATACCGATGATGACTGGAAAAGCGGTGATTAAGTACAATGCTCCATAACCCTGCAAGAGAATTAGCTGCCTCGGTCACAACCTTGGTGATAGCAGATCATGAATTTCACAATTCCAAACAGTGAGTCCTCAGAAAACCAGCACTTCAATCAGCATTCATATTCTAAAATCATTGTAAAAATTAAATCAGTTGACTGGGGCTACAATCAAGCATATAATAATGATTTTCCTCAGTAATTAAGTCAACCGTCTCTTGCCCTCTTGAAAATGTAAACTGAGACACTGAATTTCACTATAATGTAATAGAGATAACAAGCACCTAAAGGGTTTTATCTGTAAAATAGGGCATTATTTGGACCATGAGGCATTAGTTATCCAAGTTATAAAAGTCAACCTTGTTGAAAATGTCAAGTTTTCTGAAGGAAGGCAGATTTAGGACTTGTAATATTTAAGACAAGGGTAAGGAAACATACCACAGCTGCAGGCACTTCTGCGTCATCATTAGCATCTGTCTCATCGATTTCAGCAGCTGAATCCCAATCAACATTCAGTCTCTTCGCAGCAACTTGAGGATCAATACCAGTGTCTGTGATTTTAGCATACTGGGATTTGCGAGGCTTTGTCTTCGGTGCTTCAACCTATTAAAAGAGAAATTGTGAATTTTTGGGTTCAATCAGATTAGTGTCATCTCAAGTCATGATTATACCTCTAAGTTAGGCCATTGAGTCAGTTCCTCAGCTAGCAACTGTAGAGCTATGCGATTTCTTGGGATCTTGCCTTCATTCACCTGCTTAATCAGTAGTAAGTAGTAACATCATTATTCTTAAAATAATAACTTAGTCTTAAAATATGAAAATGAAGTATGCCATGTTAGTGAATTGCAGTTCTCACTGTAAAATAATCAACTATAAAAACATAGGCAAATATACTTGAACCAGGTTATATGCAGTTGACATTTTATTGACACAATACAATTGAAGAAGTGTGATAATCAACAAATACAAACCTTAGTGATACAATTGGGGTTGGCTATAGCATTCAAGAAAGATAGTATCGATATATTACTTGATGTCCTACCCATTGAAACACTAACTATTAAGACTAATTGGTTGTAACTAAGGAAGAGATCACATAAAGTTGGGAAATTTGCTTTGCTCCATGTTTGATAGAGGAAAATAAAGAAAAATATCCATCATACCGAATATTCCAAATGCTTGTGACTTCACCAGAACATACCTAACTGCTTGAGACACTACCATAAATCCATAAACTTGACAGATCAGAGAAGTAAATTCTAATACTGTGTAGACAAAAGATCAGACAAGAAACCTTAACTGACATGACAAAGAAGTGTATGTGTTATGATTCAAGTGGTAAGATAATAGTCAAAGAAATCAATCAAGATAAGTTCTACACAACAACACAGATAATCTAAGGAACAATGATTGATTAAGCTATGCACTGGTAGACAAATCCAAGCAAAAAGGATTAACATCCAACAATAAATTTTATACAGAGTTGAAAATGAGAGTAAAGAGACTCACTTCTACAAGAACATCAGCCAATTCATCCCTAGTGGGCGCATCAGGATCTTCAATGCCCAACAATCTCCTCCTCTCTACCTCTCTCGGGTCCTCAATCATCACAGTTAGCTTCACCTACAAAACACAAAATAAACACCATCACATACTATCACTATCAATCAAGTACAAAAAGAGAGACAAGAGAACAAACCTCATCAAAAAGCATATCACGGTTTTTCCTAAGAAGCTCCAAAACCCTTTTGATTTGAGCAATATTCTCCAAGTCTTCAGGAGTTGGCTCAACTTCTTCTTCTTCATCATCTTCTTCTTCTTCATATTCATTTTCCACAGAAACACTACTGACTCCATAATCCTCTTCACCAACAAAAACCACAAAATCTCTTGTCCCTCTCCTCCTTCTATAAAAAGAACAAATCTTTCCTACACAAACACCACCATTTCCAATCCCATTGCAGAGCAATTGGTTCTGGTTATGGTTCTTGTTCTGTCTAAAGAAAACAGATAGTGGAAGATGAAACTGCTGCAAAGTTGTTGTCATTTTTAACTATCTTCACTTCTTAGCATTTCATTCTTCGAAACCAAACATACCCACAACAGTAAACTGATTTCTGAAGCTCAAGTTCAAGCTGTGTCGTGTCTTCTCTTCATTGTATGGCCAGCGATGGATAAAAAGATTGCTTTGCTTTTCTGCACTTCATTTAATGGGCCCAGTTTCACTATGGGCCGGGCAGCCCATCATTGGACCCATCATAAATAAGCTCGAAAATATTTGAGCCCATCAAGCCCACTCGTAGCCCAAAAACTTAAAAAAGCCCAACAATTATGATATTCCATCTAATAAAGAAGAAGAATCCAATTCTTTCATGAAAATAAAATGTGTATTAGCTTTATACTTGTTCATGTATGTATATATTTATAGTTACCTCATATTTATGAACCCTAAAAAATTCCTTTTTCACATGAAACGTAGGTGTATGGATACAATTAACCTTAGTACTGCGTGTTGTACTTTGATTTCATTCGATTTTATTTTTATATATATACCTAAATTCTACTATATATACATACATAAACCACTTATCATAATTTACTTTTAAGTACTGAAAAAGAATAAGTAACAGTGTATGCTATAAATGTGAAAGAATTTGGAATCATATAAATTACAAGCTATTGTTATCTAAGATTTGATTCAAATTAAACATGCATACAGAGACACGTACGTACATTATTAATGTATTTAACATGAATGAATGTTAAAAGTGAAGAATATCTGACAAAATATTGGGAACCGCAGGTTGAAGAAGAAGGTGGCGAGGTAGGGTTTTTTAGACCACTTGAAATGGATGAATATGACACACTCACTCACTCACTTTGTACTACATGTATTCCATTATAGTTGTTACAATAGTAGAACTAGTACTGCTTCCCCATTGTCACTACTTATAGTGATCTCCTTCAAGTACATCTCAAACCTATCTAATCTAGATAACAACAATCTATTCCAATGTTTCTTTTTAGTCATGGTGGGTTTCACTCATAGTCTTAAAACATATATCACTTAAATTAGTAGTGAAAATATTCATTCTAAACTGCTCATTAATATTAGAGTATCTCTATTTGGATCGTGGTCTCCTAACTGTAAATATAAATTTCTAAATTTACAAAACTTAAACTTAACTAATGGTATATTTTATTTCGTCCGTGTAGTTAATGAGAAATAATTAAATGTCTATTATGTAGATTCCAAATAGACACCCAAACTTCTGGAAGTTTCAATAAACTGTGTCTATAAATTGAATTAGAGTAAATACGCAGAGCAACCGCTCCTCAACTTCCGTTTTAGTATAATATTAGTATGTACATTAAAATTAATTTTCATCTGCTTCTCAACTCTTATATTATATTAGTATGATATAGTCCGTTTTAAATTAAAAACCGAGCATGCACAAATTTATTATTAGGTACTATCATCCACAACACCTGATAATACTAGAGTTCTCTTGAAACTATATATACGCAATATAATTTCCTTGTTTTACCCATCAATTGAAATATTGGGTTTGATACCCAACAGCTCAGTAGTAATGTATAAAATATTCTTTAAATTAATTCTATTATATTGAAATTTTTTTTTTTAATATATATCTATTTTTTAATAATTATTTCATTAATTTCGTATTTGTGATGCTATTATAAAGATAATATCTATTTCAACATATGAATAAACCAACCATCACGGGATTTGGATTCAATTGGGTGTAGATTATGAATTTCTTCCATTAGTAGTTAAAATAAGGAAAAGACTACCATGATCCGAATGCACCACGTAGGATTTAGACCCAATCAATTCTCGGGTGACACGTGATGATGTTTTGCAAACGAAAAGTTCTTCAATCCCTATCAAGCAATCAAGCCCAGTTCTTTAATAAATTAATTAATTAATCAGCAGCCATTTTCCTATAAGATTTAAATAATGTATAAATTAATTGTACCCAATGTTTTGAACCTTATCATATTAGAATATTCATTACTATATCAGGTACATATATTGAAATAATTAAAATTGATTAGCTTTGCTTAATCATTATTATTATCCTCATGAGAGAGGGAGACAAGAGGTGATGTAAGTCTCAATCAAAATTAATCAAAGTGGAATTTCTTTTAACTCTTTCTTTTGCTTTATTTTTTTTATTTAAATATTATTTCTATACTTTTGTATAAATCAATCAAGATGTGCCAAACACAAAACATGTAACAACAAAATGATTAAATCTGTGAAATAAAATAATCAGAATTGGGAAGATTTTACTTTAGTTGACCTTTTAATTGTCACTGGCTACTATAACTTTAGTTAATTTCATCATCAATAAAAGTAAATTATGATTACACTTTTTTGTTTATGTTAAAGTATAGCTTTAAAAAATATTCAGTTAATTATGTTTAAAGCAAGAGACTGCAGCTTTCTATACAACTTCATATACTATATTTTTTTTTGGTAATTATCATTAGTAAATTAATTATTTAATAATTATCTTTGATTAAAGCATGTGATATAGTAAGCAACAAATTATTGAAAAAATTAAAGAGTAAATAAAAATTTTAAAAAGTGGCATTGATGGTGTCAACCTCAAAGATGTATATCTATTGGTTGTACTTGAAAAAACCAAAATAAATATTAAGAAACTAGAAGCTGACTCAACACCCATTAGATAAACTTTTACAAAACAATAAAATAGAAAAAAAAATTATGATGATAATAAGACATACCCACGTAGATGTAGTTCATGGTTTGCATCTAGTTACATCTAATCAAACGCTTTTAATTTTTAAAATACTAAAAATTATATATCCACCTTAATATATTTCATAATCTATTTTCTTTAGAAATGATGAGACATTAAATTTTAAAATATATATTAAATAAGTTATTTATTTATTATTTATTATTTATAAAAAAATTAAAAGCAAATAACTACAAATTGGTCAATTTCAAATGTTCGGAACGATTTAAAATTTCTACTTTAAAATCAATATATTTATTTTTTAATAGTTTCAATTTGATATCTTAATTTTTATTTTTAATTTTTTTTAATTAGAATTCCAATTAAACAAAATTAACTATTAAAAAATCTAAATAATTTTTATATATTTCGATTATGGGTCAATTTTCTAAATATAATATAAATTAATCCATATTGAATCTAAGGCCTTATGGAGGAGGACAAAGATACGGTGGATTAGAAATCGTAAAGTTCTCAAATGCAAACAAAATAAATTTGTTTGATGATGATTGGATTTGGTTTGGTGGCTTCTATTTGTAAAATATTATTATTAAGTTTTATTTTATGATTTTGACATTTTCAAAACGACAAAATTAAACATCCAAAATTTTTTGTCAGGTGGCACCCATTATCTTTCCAACTAAGTGCTTTCGAGATTTACATACATACATAAATCTATATTCTTTTAGGTTAGATTTTCTTTATTTAATTTTTAAATAAAACTATTTTTTTTTTTAAGATGTGACTTTTTTATTTGTACATTGAGTATGATGGTTGTCGAAATTTTTAAATTTATAACTAATTCTTTTAATTTAATTTTTAATTATATAATTTGATTTTCAATTATTTAATATCGACTTTTTTCTAATTATGCAATAGATGATTTAATGTCAAATATGTAAAACAATCTTATCACATTACTATTATGGAGATGAAAATGACCAAATTAATTTAATATTGAATAAGTAAAAATTAAATTAAAATCTCACGTAATTAAAAAATCAAATTAAAAGAATTAGTTTGAATTTTAAAATTTCAATTATCATTATATTTATATATTTAAATATATAAAAAAAATACATCTAAATCAAATAAATGAATAATTACTGAAAATGAAAGATAAATATATAATAATAACCAAATGAATAAATTTAAAATGCATATAAATTCAAGTTCATCCATGGAACTCTTTGTCTATGGAATAAGTGTTTGTGCTATATATGATTTTATAAAAAGCAAATAAAATGTGCATGAACTATTAATAGAATGTACTAGATAATTTCAAAGATGCCTTGTAGCCCTAACATCTATAGACTCCAAATTCCATATTCATTTGTACTTCCGACATAGTTGAGTGGTTGCACTTATATACAAAGTTTCTTGAGAATAATAATTAATCAAAATTGTTAGTAGTATTAATTAAAAGAAAAATTAGTAATTAAGGTTAAATATAGTAGAGCATTATCTGTGTGTCAAGTTTTAATCCGTAAAATGTAAACTTTTCGAACTATATATATTTTTGCTTGTTAATGAAATGTGTAGTTTTTTTTTTTTTTGAAAAAATAAAAATAAAAAATTTTCAAACTATAGATTTAAATAAATATAGTAATAAAATATAATCAACTAGAATAAATAACCAAATCACTCATAAGAATTCAAAATATTTAAAAGAAATTTCAAGAAAATTTTTAATATAATAACTTTTTTATTATATTCAAATTGAGTAAAAATTTAAAAAGTATATTTTTAAATTTATATAAATGTACGTTAAATATTAATAAATAATACTGAGTGATTTAAAAAATATTATATAACAAATTTTTTAAAAAAATAAATTATTTTTAAAAAAATTTATTAAAATATTTTTATATTTAATATTAATAATATAATTAAAATAATTATATTAATTTTTTATTCCTCCCTGTCCTATTATTATTAATTGATTATTATAAATTATAATTATTATAAATTGATTACTCTAATAATTATTTAATATTATTAAATGTATAACTATTTAAATTATTATTTTAAATAATAATTTAAATTATTATAATTATTTAAATTGCTTATTTAAATATGAATATCAAATTAAATATTTAATATTTTTATTTAAATTTAAAAAAAAAAAAGAAAGAAAAAAAGTGGTTTTTGTTTGATAGCAGTTTGAAATGTTTGTATTGAATAAGTACCGGTAGTAGTGTGACCAACATGTAAAATATTCTTGTCTATTAATAGGATTATTTTAGGTTTTGATTTTTACTTTGGCCATCACCATCCATATTTCTTTTTAATAAGAATAGTATAATTTAATTTCTGTCACATAAATCATATTTAGAATATTATGGACTTGAATGAATATTTTTATTTCTCAATTTGCCTTTTTTTCCCCTTATTTAAATCCCAAATATTATTTCAAATTTTCTGCTTATTCAACTCTTTAAATTAATTATTTTTACTTTTGACAAATACAAGAGGAAATTGCTATTATGGTATGTGAATTAGTACTAACGATGAATATTTTTTTAAAAAATATTAATTAGAAATAAACAAATAGTTTTTACTTGAAAGACTTTAAATTTATACATAATTCTATTAATTTTAATACATTTAAAAATAAATAAATAAATAAAACGCATAACAATTAGCATGTATCACATCATATTATTCCCTCCTACATGCGTAGATACAAACAAATTCAACAAATTGAATTCAAATGAGTCAAATCAAATTTAAATTTAAAATTATTGGATGGAATAAAACATACTTTAAATGTGTTTATTCTTTTAATTTCCCAACCACACATTTAAAGATCAAATTTAATTAATAAAAAATAAGTATTTGAATTAAATATTTTATAAATAATTATGTAAAAATATTTAATTAATACTACTATACTATTGAAAATATTATTAAAATATATAAATTACTTTTTTAATTATTACTATTATTTCCTTTATTTTCTTAATTTTAACGGTACAGCATTTTTTTTAAAAAAAAATTTAATTCAATATTTTTAAATGTTAAATATTCAATATTATTTTAGTATTAAAAATATTTAATTAATTAAATACATATTATCATTAAATTCAAATCTAGCTAGTTAAAACATAATAATAGCACTCTAATTTATAAATCAATTTAAAAATATTAATGAACACATGTATAAAACTATAGGGAATGAAATGCCTATAGTTGATCCCACATGAGAAATGCCTCACCACACAATTAAAATGATATTCCTTTTGCCAAATTGATTTAAAATTTTGATAAAAATTAATTATTATGTAATTAAAATGGTACTATATGTATGTTTAAATGTAATTATTGGTGGGTCCAAAAAGTGCGTATAGTCAAAATGAATAAATATCCACCTAAAACTAATAATGATGTATGTTTAGCTTTTAAACTCACATTTAGTAATGATAAACATGGTACAATTTTGCAATCATTTCAACCTCGTCGTATCACCATCTCTACACTGCATAACAAGATAAGATTATAGGTTAATTATGAGATTTTGGAAAATATTGAAAATAAATTTTTATATTTTGACAAATAAATACCGTGAATTTAAAAAATGTAGCAGATTTTTTTATGGCGTTAAATAATTAATATTTATTTTCATGATTTTTTTCATTCTAATACTATTATTTTATTTAAATATATTTTATTACATTAATTTTTATTGTTTTATTTGAAATTTATTTTATTTTATGTTAATTTTATTAATTTTTGTATAAAAAAGTTTTTAAATGTAGTTTTTTTTAGATAGTATTTATTATTTTATATTTAATTTAATTATAATATTTTTAGTAAAATAATTTTATATTTAACTTTACTTATTATTTAAATGTAAACTTATTTTTAATTTTTCTACACCACGGTTAGGAAAATCGGACTCGTCGCAGCGGAATTTGTCTCCACTAATAATAAGTAAACAAAATAAAAGATAAGAAACAAAATATTAACGCACCAGAATTACGTGGAAATCCAAAATGGAAAAAATCACGGACATCAGGACGGACAGAGATTTTCACCATGTAGCAAAAGATGTTACAACCACAATCAGAAAACACTCTCAAACCCAAATCCAATTACAAACCCCACTCCAAACTCACAAGAAAGAAACTCACAAGACACACAGGAATTGTCTCTATAATTGAAGACTACAGCATCATATTTATAGGGAACCATGACTTACTCACCAAGTAAATCATAATAAATTAGGAAACCTATTATTACTAGAATTTCATAAAAAGAAGAAAAAGGATTCTTTCCTAATTGCAATTCTACTAAGACAAAATACAATTCCTAGTCAAATATAATACTTCCAAAACATTCTTCAAATCTTTCACTTCAAAAAGAGTCTTCAAATCTTTCTCAACTTCCAAATAAAGACTAGTATATTTAATACCAATTTTTGTCAAACCCTAACAACCACTTAAGTTATTATGATTCATGATGATAATATGATATGTGATATAGGCCCCGTTTGGATCCTTTAAGAGATAAAATTAATAGATAGGTATCCAAACAGGTCTCTTAAAATGCCTCTTCATTTTTAAGAGTATGGGCTCTTAATAATTATTTTATTAGTTGACTCAACCCTACTAACACCTCTTAATACCTCTTAACATATTGCAAAAGACTTAATAGCCTCCACAATCTCCGACCTCTGTTAATTATTAGCTAGCTAGTTAGTAATTAATAGAGGCAAGTTGGTCATTTAGGCACTATTTTGCTAATTAATTACTAATGGATCCAAGCACCCCCTATTAATTATTAGCTAGCTAATTGTTAGTAGCTCTTAAAAATTAGTTGATTAATTATTAACTCTTAAGAAATTCAAACACCCTCATATTATATGACTCATGGTTGAATAAATGAGCATAATAAGATGTTATGTGATCTTATAATGAGTGTCTTGATGATTAGATACTTAATGAGAGAACATATGTATGTAATTGGTTATGTATGAATGAACGAACTAAATAAATGTAATTAGTTATGAGATTAAATACACAAATTAAGTTATAATTACGTCATTAAAAGTCTTGATATGATTTTTGCATGAAATAAGATTATGTATAAAATTAGATGAGCATGTTGGATTGTATTTTTTTTAAGATTCTTGAATATATTCATAAAAAATATACATAAAATTGAATATGTACATGCATGTAAAATGATTATGTTTTGTTGCGATATTGAGAAAAATATAGTTTTCATACAAAATGACTAGTATTTAGGTACGAAATGAATATAAATTGTGTTTATATATGAAATTAATATAGTTGTATTCATAAACGAATATGATTGAATATATAAGTAAATATGAATGAGTATGTTAAGTGAACATAAATGTATTTGCAAAATAAGTATGATTATATAAATGACTAAATATGTTTATATCATGTTAAATGAATATGATACATTTTAAGAGGTGAATGTGATTGCATATATGAGTTGATTATGTATTTATCATATAAATTAGGTAATACATTATTGTGTATACCATTTAATATTTAAAGTATGGTGAAATATAATAAGGAGTTATGCTTAAGATGTTACGTAACTTGATGAATTCTTATTAATATTGTTTCTCATGTTGTATGAGATATAAATTAATAAGAATAAGTATGAAGTCATTATTTTGCATCTCGATGTATGTTTGACATATTTGAGTGTTTGGGTGCGATGATATATACATTAGTTGTAAATCAAATGTTTATTAATGATATTGTTGCCATTTATGAATATGATAAAAAAAAATGTTGACATGAATCATATAAAGATAAATGATCCATAACTATCATATACCTATTATATATGTGTGCTAGTTAAGAACGAATAATCCAATAATGGCTAGGTTTATTTTTAAAGTGAACCTCAATAATTGCAAAATATGACTCTATATGTGGATGGAGAAACATGATGATGTACATCATGGTTACGAATGTGAAATTTATGTAGGAATATTTGAATTGAAATTAATTTAAAATAATATTACAATTTTTCTTTTATTAAAAAGTCATGACTGTTAGGATAAAGAGTTACAATTATTGGAGAAACTATATCTTTACGTGAAAAGACATAACCTTTTAAAATATTGTGACTATTCGGAACAAGTGTCATTTGCCTATAAATAGGTGAAGATTTTCATAATTGAATAACAAAATATATTATAGAAATCACTTAGTTTGTTGTTTCTATGGAATTGAAGTGATAGTATTCTTGGAAGGAAGTGGCTGTAGCTTGGGAGATATTTGCCAAAAGAGAAGATCTATTTAGCACCGTAGTAGGGCGAAAATTATTTAAGGTCAAAGAATCAAATTTTTGCCTCTACTCGAATGACTGGTTTTTCTTTCATCTCTAACTTAACTGTTGAGTTTATATTTGATTGAATCGTATGATTAGAGTTTTTTTTTTTTTTAAATTAACCATATGGTTATATTTTTAGAAAGTATAAAATAGACCCTATTTTGCTATCAATTTATCCGTGTAAGCGAGTAGAAATGGATTCTAAGTTATAATTGCATTAATCAGAGTCATGAAGGCGAATGAATGTATGAATACATATGAATAATAAAGTGAATATGATTGTACATGTAAATAGAAACATATAGATGTGATATATATATATATATATATGGAATTTATGTAAATATAGATATGTGACATAAATATAAATATGTCAACATGCATGACATAAATGTAGATTTGTATGTGTGTTTGCATATGTGTGCCTAGGGCATAAGAATATAAATAGGAATAATAAAAATTTATCAAAATTAAAGAAAATAGTATATGATTTTTTTTCTCGTTAAAACATGATCGAATACTTTGTGATAAAATGGTAAATCTGAAATTTTACCTCGATAAGCTATTTTCATTTTGTTCAAAAAATATATATATATATATATAATTTTGGTCATTACAAACTTATTGAAAGGAGGAAATTATCTATATTGTTTGATTTTCTTTTTATTTTATTTGATTGAGATTGAGGGATCAAATTTGTAAACTCCATATGGATAAAATTGTAAAATTTAATATATGTATCAGCTATTTAGTTAGGCATATGTTACTCGTCAGTTCTTTTTAAGTTAGTTAAAAAAACTAAAACTACTATATATTTTGTTAATAACTGAGATGAGTAAATGATGATCCTCAAATGTGGTCGCACAAAGAAAAAGAAAATCTTAAACAAATATATTAGAACAACTCAAACAATTCTTAAAATTGAGGAAAAAAATTAAATAAAGAAAACCAACATGTTTACCTTAGTAACAATTGGTATCAATAAAGAAAAAAGAAACATCACTGGCTATATTATTAAAACAAGATATGCTATATCTCAGTGTTTAACCCCGCCCATAGAGGACTCGATGTTCGGTGGCCGGAACACTATATTATACATATGCAATTATCTATGTTTATACATTTCCATAATGTATTGATCATATAAAATATTTGATCTAATATATTTATCTTAAGTTCGAATACAATTTTGTATTCAATACATATATTATCAAAAGCAAAATAGATAAGTAAGCATCCAAATGGTTTTCAAGATAGTCAATGGTTTACAAATTATTCCCAAAACAACATGTAATGTTTGAAAATGATAACATAAGATGATCTCCAAGTCATCTTCATGATATGATATGACTTCGTCATAACTCGCTCAATCACTTGTTCGAAATTCATATAAAAGAAACAAAAACATAGGAAGGAAAGTGTTAGGCTCTCGAATACCTGGTTAACAATCTCACACTTCAATAAAAACACACATACCCATTCAAACCTAAATTATCAAAGTTTTAATTTCAACCATTAGTAGTCACAGATAACTTGCTAGCGACTTGCAAGTCGTGCAGAATTAATTCTTGCAACCTCAAGGATCTAAACAACTTGCTTATCAACATGCATATTACGCATTAAGTCGCACAAAATTTACGATAAAAAATTTCAGGACCAGAAAACTTGCTTGGCGACTTGCGAGTCACCTAGCATGTAGCAAACAATCTAGAAATCCAAAAAAAATGATAGCAACTAGATCTGTTCACATGAGCTACTTACTCAATTTCAAAACTCCTTATATCATGCAAAATATCCAAAGAAAACACGCACATGGCATCTAGGAATTTCAAACTATATCAACAAGCGAATTAATTACACAATGACCTACAAATATAGACCTACGACATTGCGCAAGTGGCCTATATGACCAACTTGGTGAAACAACAACATACCAATTTAGAAAATTAAGTTTGATTCTCACCAACACCTATCTAATGAACTAAGTTATGCCACAAATAAGTTTTAAGAGAATAAAATAATCAAATTAAATAATCGAATTTAATTTGATTGTCATAATCTCGTTAGGATGGTGAAAATGAGACTTTAGGACCAAAGCCAAATTTTAGGAGTAAAGCTCACTTTAAGGTTCAATGACCGAAACTTTAGAACCGGTTGCACCCTCCTTTTGGACTAAATAATCACATTATGCATTTCTTTCACTTTATGCCCGAAAGCAATGGTGTAGTCATACCCTTTAGGAGTCGTCACTCAGTTATTTGATTTTTGACCAATTAGCCACATTTACGCATATGAAACACATGTTTGAAAATTCTCTAGTTTCCCTATGGCATGCCATTACAATCTCCACACAAGTTACAATAACAACAATTTGACCTTTAATATGTCTAAAAAAACATATTCAATAATTAGCCATCATTTATCCTTTACAAACCACACATTTAACATCTTAGAAGTACTTTGGGCATCATATCATTTTTTTATCACATTGAGCCATATAATTCGTAGTCAATCCTCGTAGTCCACCAAAAAAACACATATGCATATTCAAAAGTCAATCAATATTCCAATTACCATCAACAAGGTATATAATATTAAAGTCGTCATAACTAACAACCAAAACACATGTCAATAACACTATTCTTTAACCCACATACTAATATCTTAATTTATTAATCATTCAACCACTATCTTAATTTATTCATAATTGAAGACATGCATTTAGTCAATTTTAATGCAATATAGCATAAAACAAGTATTCACACAACTTTAGAGCTTAAAATGAGAATTGCTAACCTTTCCTCCGAAGACCAAACCTAGTTTTTTCTAGGGTTGGTGCTCTCTGTCATCTTAATTGCCTAATGGCACCATCAAATAACACAATTAAACTCTAATTAATTCAATTAACAAAATTAACATGTCTCTGCTTTAGGGTTTGCTTCCAATGCTAATTATAGACCATCCCACCATCATCTAACAAAATTAATATGTAATTAGAGACAACTAAATGTTCATAACTCTAATAAACAACATCAATTGGTATTAAATAGCAAGTTGTTAGGTTTGATAGAAGAAATTCATAGAATTGAAGTAACTTGTATTTCAATATAGTATCAAGTTATATCCCTATGAGGTTTTAGCTCCTCTAGCTCCGCCTAAGGCTCATCAATCTAGACAAATTGACAAAAATGATCGATAGCCCCTAATTACAAAATACTCCCTATATTTATACTCTAATTACTGATTCTATATTCCCTATAATATGCATAAAAAAACTTGATCTGCTCACATATTACCCTCCCTAGATAAATAAGTCACCCCCCCCCACAAGTCACATGATCTAACAATACTCCCCCCTTAATTGTCACATTGTCCTTAAGGTGGTAATCTAAATTTAGCAGACTAATATCCTAATAAACTTCCCTTATGGCATCTTCTTCAGCTAGATCATCCACTATAATAAGTACTTCTGACTTTGCTTGTTTCTAGCTCTGCCTTCCTGTTATAACCTCCTCTGATGTAATCTCTTGATCCTCCTGAATTTTTTCTTGTTGTGGTACTATGAGTATTCCATTCTGCCCAGTAGTTTCTGCTTAGGAAGTTGAATTATTATGGGACTCTTTAGGCAATAGCAGGTGGTATCCAACACAACTCTTCCTCTACTTGATTTGGAATGTTTCATCTTCTACTAAAGTTTCTCTCAACAGCTGGCAATTCATAGTATTAGTGAGTTAGAAATCTCCTCTAAATAGTGACCTCCTCTTCATTATTGTTAATTCTCATCATCATTTGATCCTTATTTACAACCACATCACTCAATGTCCTCAGCCAATCAACTCCTAAAATTAAATCCACACTTCCCAAGTCCATTGGTAAGAAAACTCTTGATAACTCCAGCTCTTGTACCTTCACATATATAGCCTCACACGTTTAATTACAATTGATTCTTTGCCCATTTCTTAATTGCATTATGTATGACTTAGTAGGTTTCACTTCCAACTTACATTCTTCAACTAACTTCTGTGCAATGAAGTTATGGGTTGAACCACTGCCAATTAATATAAGAATCTTTTGTTCTAATATTTCCCCATCTATCTTCATTTTTTTTACCCATTATTCTTGTATTTGCCTCCTCCAGCAGCTCTATGCTGTCCATCTCCACAACTGGTTGTGTCTCTCCCATTTCACCAGCTTCCTCATCTTGATTTTCTTTCTCCATTGCTGTTATGACCTCTATCTCCACTGATTTGCATTTATGACCAGGAGAGCAGCTTTCATCACAACGGAAACACAACCTCTTACTCTGCTTCTCCTATAATTCACTCAGAATGAGTCTCTTGAATTTTTTTCTAAGAGTCACTTCTACCCTATTCCCTCCAGATTTACCTCCAGATTTATCTTTAGTGTTTTCTTCAACACAAGCTATCAACTTCTGTTTTGGAATTCCAGACCTCTCTCTCCCTTTATTTGCTTCTCCGCCCTTGTTATTTTTGGCCTTCCACATCTCTTTGTTTTTAACTTCAATATGTTGAGCCATGACCATCATCTGTTCAATGCCTCTTGGATTCAACAACACCAGTTCACTCCTCACCTCTCCATTTAATCCTGCCTTGAAAGATCCCTCTAATAATTTATAAGGTATCTCGGGCAATGGAGCTGCAAGTTTAATGAACTTCTTAATATATTCCTGCACAGATCATGTTTGTCTCAGAGCCATCAACCTTTCACTTTGTGTACCTTCCTTAAATAGCCTAAATTTTTTTAACCATCCTCACCTTAAAATCTTCCCAGTCTCTAATCCTTCGTCAACTCTTAGTCCATCTGAACCAAGCTAGCGCCTCCCCTTCCATACTTAGGGCCACAAGATTCATTATATCTGGTTCCTAATGCTGACTTGTCTCAAAGAACATCTCAGCTCTGTAAATTCAACCATCATGATCATCGCCGTTGAAGGTAGACAGTTCAATCCTCTTTACCCTAAAATTTTGTCGATAATCATTAGTTCAGCTACCTTTGCGATTATAGTCAATTGGGTCCCTCTGATCATCGAATATCCCTTCAAAATCCCTCCAATAATAGTCTCTCCTCTGATTGTCCTTAGATCATCTGCTGCCTTGACGCCTTTTTACCTTTCGATGATCTTTAACTGAAATTCGACCATCAACATATGCCTTCTCTCATCAGATCGGTGCTCTCCGGGAAAGACCCAGCCTCGTCCGCGCCTCCTCTCCTCAATTCGGCCCTCGCCAGTGAAGTCTCGACCTATTCGGCTTCTCCTCTCACTAAATCGATGCTCGCCATCAGAGACCTACCTCTTTCATGTCTCATTTCTGTTTTTCGGTGTCGGTCATCAACTTCTCTACTGGAATCCTCCTCCTAGCCGATCTGAACTTTTCTATTAAAGTATCTTTCATGATGATCTTTCTTGAATCCTAGATTATCTGCTTCAAGTTCTTTTGAATCTCGAGTTCTATCAGATCCACTTCTAGGGCTATTGAGATCAGAATAATTTTCATCATCTGAGTATTTCTTTACCTTAACCAAGCCAAGTCGATTAGATCCATGCAACTCACCTATTCCTCCATTAGTTTTTGCCATAACTAATGATTTCACTATTCCTCTCAACTCACGAATTTCCTCTTGTGATTTCTCCCACGCTTGGTTTGATTTTTCCAATGCTTAATACTGTGATTCTTGTTCCAGCCGCTTCTCTTCCCGTAGAAGCGTCACATCTTTCTGGAAATCTTATTTCACAGTCTCTAAGCTCTTCTCCCAATTCTCTTCGGATTTATTTCCTTTGTTCTCTGCTATTATATATTGTTGGCTCCGATACCAATATTAGATTTGGTAGAAGAAATTGTTAGAATTGAAGTAACATGTATTGCAATGTAGTATCAAGTTAAAGCCCTATGAGGTTTTAGTTCCTCTAGCTCCGCCTAAGGCTCACCAATCTAGACAAATTGACAAAAATGATCGATAGCCCCTAATTATAAAATACTTTCTATATTTATACTCTAGTTACTAATTCTATATTCCCTATAATGCATAACAAACTTGGCCCTACCCTAGTCTAGCATTGATCTGCTCATATATTACCCTCCCTAGCTGGATAAGTCACCCTCTACAAGTCACGTGTTCTAACACAAACTTAAAAGCACCATTAAAGAGGTTCCATAGAGTTCTTACCAATTTGAGATGATGAAAAGATGACTTAATTCTACTTGAAAAATCAACAAGGAGACTTGGGGTAGTTGGTTTGATGTGGGTTTTCGAATGTAAGTAGACACTAGTGTGAAGAAAGTATAGTGTGTGAGTTTTAACATGATAAGAGGGGGAGTAAGAGTTTTTGAGTCTATAACGGGAGGGTGAAGGGTTTAAGAAGAGGGTTTTGGAGCTGTACAGAGAATGAAATGGTTGGGTTCATAATGGGCTTTAGAGTGGGCTATTAGGCCTATTTAACTCCTTAGCTCACCAATCGACCCATCAACTTTTTGGTTCTCACTTCTGTTTACTTTTGATTTCTTTTAAAAAAGTTATTCAGGTTTAAATGGTTTATTATTCACCTAGAAATTTATTTTGGATATGGAAATTCACTATTTTGCTTAAAAACACCAATTTTTTTGAATTAAGACCAATTTCCAAATAGTTTCAAAAATGTTTTAAATAAACCAATTTGACCTTATGATTCTATTCTATAGTCTCTAATTACCATTTGATCCCTAGAGTAAATTTTCCTATTTATCCTTACATGGAATTTTGAAATTCAAATTTTGACCAAATTTTCAAAATTGACTCAAAAATATCGAAAAATTCTAGCCCAAAAATATCGAAAAATTCTAGCCCAAAAAAATCGAAAGTTATAATATCACTTTGATAAAATCACTTGCAAAATTAAACTTTTACTTGTAATCTATTAAATAGAGCTAACCATAAACTGAAAATATATATAATAATTTGATCTTTCAATATAATTATGCTTTAATAAATTGTACTCTCCCATTTCTTATTTCACTAAGCACAAATCTAATCGAAAATACACATATTTTAGGATTTATTGTGATATAAAATCAAATTGTAAATAATAATGATGAGCCTATGATAATATTTATTAGTTGAGTTGATATAATTTATCATAACTTTTAGTAGCGGTTGTTAATAGAAATGTTACAATATATTTCTTATAATAGCATTTATAAATGGAATTATTATTTGTGAGATCCTTATATGCCATAAGATAGTAGTATCCATTGCTTTACAACAATGATTGGTAAAAATTATCCTATGGTATAATCTACCATACTGATTCATAACAACTATTAGTAGTATAATATAACATAAAAGTTGATAACTGCTATGATATGGTATAATAGCATATACATACTATAGCAGTTAAAACCGCTATTAGTTATGTTGCCGTGGCATGGTGAGCTATTAAAATAAGCTCATCATTGATAACTAACGTCTGCAACCTTGCTATAATTTAGAGTTTATACAGTATCTTAAAAATTTGTCTTCAACTGTCATAACTTTTAGTAGTGATTATTAATTATACACTTATTAGTTGAGTTGATACACTTAAAATAATTATAGTTTATCATAATTATAGTGTTGAGTTGATATAATTTGTCATAACTTTTAGTGATGGTTATTAATAGAAACGTTACAATATATTTCCTATAATAGCATTTATAAACAAAATAATTATTTTTGAGATTTTTCTATACCATAAGATAGTACTGCGGATCGAATCTCTATCACACTGCTTTATAATAATGGTTAGTAAACACTATCCAATAGTATAATCTATAATACCACTATCATATGGTATAATCTACAATACTGGTTCACAACCTCTATCAGTATTATAATCTAATATAATAGTTCATAACTACTATGGTATAAAACCGCTATTAATTATGTTGTCGTGGCATGGTGAACTATTAAAATTAGCTCATCACTAATAACTAACCTCTACAACCATGCTATAATTTAGAGTTTATACAATACCTTAAAAAATTGTCTTCAACTATAAACCCCTAAACTACTTAATCTATAATGATCCCCTCTCTCGAAAGAAAATTAAAATCTCTCTAAAAATTAAAGCTTTGTTAAACTCAATAAGTATTTTCAATCCTAAACCACATTCCATATAAGGGCAAAAGCATCACTTATTTGATAAAGCAATTAGTAAATTATAACTCCAATAAAATCTCATCTAAAAATTTAGTTCAATCAAATCATATACTTTACAAAGATATTTTTTGAAAGAGCATCTATCAGGCATACTATCATTGTGATAATTTTGGATCAACTTATGCTCTAACCCCAACACTGATATGTGAAATACTAGTATTTCTTCTCATTTACTAACATCACATAATAAAACTTTCCTAACACAATGCATCACTCATTTAAAGAAATGGTTAGTAAACCATAACCCCAATAAAACCTTAAAGAAAAATTTGATTCGATCAAATCATATATTTTACAAATATCTATTTTGAACAACATCTACCGAACATACTATCATATGATATATTCAGATCAACTTATGCTCTAACAAGTTATTACTAACACACCTTCCTTAGTCAAAACCATATTAAGAATCATTTTTTAAACCCCAACCCTAAGGAATAGATTGGGAGCAGCCCTCTAAATTCCTAAATGTGATTTATAGTTTGACTATTTTCTTCCCAAATTTGTAATATATTGTTTAAAATGATTGAAGAGTTTCACTTCTTCCATTATGACTCGTACCTAGTGATGTGGATCAAATTATATTATTATATATATATAGAGGTTCTAGATCATTCTAAGACAACTTGAGAAAGGTCTAATTTTATTATTTTGGGGGATCAAATTTGACTTTTTCTATTTTTTCCAGTTTTCAGATTCTTTTTTCTAGCAGGACTTTTTTAGGTTTCTTTTGCACTATAAAAATATATTAGGTTATTCTGAATCTTAAAAAGTAAAAATATTATAATTTTCTCTTAGTTTGAAATTTGGCTTGACCGTTCCCTCGGATTAGGGTTTATCCTAACGTTCCAGTCAAACGAAATTGACTACCAAAAACTCGTGACCGAGTCTAAACAGTCTTCTTTATCGCTTTCGTTCTTCGTCACTTAGAGAGTAGTAGTACTAGTTAGTTTTCTTTTGATTTTATTTAGAATGTCCTTCAGTTGAGATCTGATGTCTTGATATTACTTACGTCAAGATGTCTTGGTAATATAATATTACATATATAGAAAAATATTTAGTCTTTGCAATATTATTATTGAATGGAAGCATCTAGAAACAACATGAATAATTATTGACATATTTTGATTAGCAATATTATTTGGTTGATATTGAGGGGTTAAAGGTAAAAAATTAGGAAATAATAAAATTGTAAAATGGAGGGTATTTGTTACCTGATTTGTAGGTATTATAATGATTTTCAACCGTTCCTACTCTTGACCTCACCTCAAATGTGGTCCGATAGAAAAGTGTCAATAACAATAAAAAATCTCAAAGAAATACATCATTATAACCGAAATAATCCTTAAAACTTGAGAAAAAAAATTAAATAAGAAAAACCACCCTTCTCATTGTAGTAACAAATTATATAAAATAATAAAACAAACATCACCGTACATAATCTTTCTAGATTTCTTTTTTCAAATATTTTGCTCTTGCATCACTAGAGCAACATAAGCTATATCGCTCCAATGTAATCACTAGCAAAATTAAACATTAATATGTAGTCTATTTAACAGATTTAACTATAAGTCAAAAACATACTCTTATAAGTTCCATATGAGTATGTTCTTATGAACTTGTAGTGTCTTAGGTAAATTGACATAAAAACAGTACTGTCTTTATATTTTTTAAGGCCCCGGGAAAATGTGATATAGTGGGCCCCTTTAAATTAAATTTTTTTTTTTTATTTTTAATGTGACGATCAATAGAGTATATATGAATACTAGTATTCAATACTATAAATTAACATGACGATCCCTGAAATAAACAAATTCGATATTACAAACCAAAAAAAGAAAATGATGCCTAAAGAGAAAAAATGAGTGGAGCAGGAGGAATAAAGAGAAAAGATGAGTGGAACAGGAGGAAATAAGAGATTACCGGAGAAGATGGCGGCGACAAGCGGCAGCTATTGAAAGGCTGGAAGCCTAGACTGGAACTTTGTCTACGTTAATGGTGAAGGACTATATTTCTTTTAGAATATACGAATGGAGAAGAAGAAAAGTTGTTTGCTATATAATTCACTTCTTTTCGATTCTCTAACTTCAAATTAGATAAATACAATTTATAAAAGATTCTATCTCTAAACTCTCCACATTCTCAACTATCTCTAAACTCTCCACATTCTCAACTATCTCTAAACTCTCCCAATTCTAACTCTCCACAAACATCAAATAAATAACAAAAAAAATAAATTTAATTCTTCACATTTAAACCGTAAATTAAAACACAAATTAAATGATAATTAAAACAAGTTTAAATTTCAATAAATGGCTAGTCCATTGAGATTTGGGAATGGGAATTGACCCGTTCTTTCTTCTTCTTTTTTTTAAATAAAAACATCGTTTAATTTATTCTTTTTCAATACGCTCACTTCGGCTCTGAGGGGCCTTCTCCACGCCGGGCCCCCGGCGGTCGCACCTCCGGCAGCCCCTAAGAGCCAGCCCTGCATAAAAATATAATCGATTATGAAGTTGAATATAGTGTCTAAGTCTTATCAAGATCTAAAGGCCTAACAAATTTGAGTCCGAAGGGTAAATCCCTATAGAATGAATTGAGGGCTAAGCGTATGTAGATGAACGCATTTTGACTGAAATCCTCTATTCACTTGAATATTACAAATGCGAAAAGGGTAAGCAGGAGGCTTAAAGTTAAAAGAGATCATGCAAATATGAGATATGTGAAAGTTTATATTTCATTTGAAAGGGTCATTCAAACATGAAACGCAGGAAGTCAAGGCTAAAGAATGACCAACCAAATGGATAACGCACGAAAGAACACTTTACTCGAAAAATAATGTAATTGAACCAAACTAAGAATAAAAGTTAGGAAACAATTATGAATCTCAAAAGGAATGTTACGTAGTCATAAGATCAAAATGATTAAGAAATAATGACATTTAATGTTGAATTCAATGAAAAATATAGGAAAATGGAAAAGTAATGCATACCACAAATATAATTAAAAATGTATTCATGAAATTGTCTCTTAAAGCCCCAACAATAACAATCTCAATATCAACCCCAAAATATATAAAATCATCAGTTATACACTCTATAGAAATTCTATCAAAATTGTTTTGACATGGTAGTTCTCCGCTATCAAGAGTCCTACAAAATAATGAAAAGATGTTTCTCTTAAAAATATCCTTGATTGTACGTTTAAGACAGTTACAACACTCTATTATCTTATTTATATTTTGATTAATGATTATCTATTTCATAAATAACGGCACCATCGCTATCAATCAACACTGTTTCGACCATTCTTCTAGGGATTTTTTACCCTCATCTAATAAGATTTTTTCTTTTCTAGTCTTCTTTTAAGTTAATTGCTCAATCGACCTCAATTTTGTTCTAACTGATTAGGAGTCTCTTCTTTTCTGAAGCTTCCACTTTTAATCTGTGAATATTTTAGTGATTTCACTCTGCTCTGCAGTTTTGATAGGTAGATTTGGTATTTTGTTCATGCTTCACTACTATTAACAAAATATGGTTGTTGGGTCGGGGTGCGGGTTTTATTTTGATCCAGATTTGTTTTTCAATTTCACTTTATATGTATATGGTTTATTGTTTTCATTTTATTCCAAACTTCTCTTACTTTGCCTATGAGGGTCAAATTCAAACCTTTAGTTAGCAGTCGTGTTGCTGGCGCCAAGGAAGGACAATTCAACCTCACAAATCACAAACATTTTTTACATGTTTCCTATAGTTTGTATGGTTGAGTTATGTTACCTGTATGGTTTTGGTTGTACTTTTTATACTTTTAATTCTGGGACATATTTTTAGTGTCTAGCCCTTGGTAATCGAAGTTTAGATCTGTCGCCCTATTCCAGTTGTATTATTATTCCATATTTGTTGTTTATGTTTTATTGTATTGCAATGGTTTTCATGATGTTTCATCATTGTGGAATTGTACTGCACTTTATTGTAATTCCTTGCCTTGTTTTGTTATCACTTGTTTACTAATTTTTATGAAATGGATTTTTTATTCCCAAAAAGAAAATATAATAATAATACATCCGTTATGAAATAAGTGTTAATTTTGAAGAAAATCGAAATTTCATTTTAGGCATAATGATCACAGAAGCCCCTAAACTTGACTGACCTTTTCAATTTGGCCCTTTAACTATACGAGATTTCAATTTAGCCTCTTAACTATTCAATATTGGGTCAATTTAGTCATTTTCACTTATGTGGCAGATGATTCAGAGTCAAATATATACAACAATCTTGCCACATCATCTGCCACATAGGTTAAAAGGGGCAAATCGACCCCATATGGAATAATTGAGGGGTTAAAATGAAATTTTGCATAATTAAAGGATCAAATTGAAAAGGTTTGCCAAGTTTAAGAACTTTGATGATGATTATGCCTTCATTTTAAATGCCAATTTTGTTTTTCAACAAGTGTTTATTACATTTATTCCCACCTTTCACTAAATATATTATATTAAATTTAAATTTAACTAAAATATTTTCAAATAATACATTAAATTGAATAATTTAATAATATTATGTAAATTTAAATATATTAAATACTGTTTTTGGTTCTTGTATCCACCATAGAATGGACACATAAAATGGAATAGAGGTAGTAATTACACTACAACACTCATTTAATGAAATAGTTAGAAAATCACAACCCTAATAAATCCCTATTCAAACTATATTTTGGTCAAACCATAAAAATTATAAATATGTGAGAATTTGATACCTTTAGATTTCTATCATAAATTCTAAGAGATGGTTCAGATATTTTTTTCCCAAACTTAAAATATATTATTAACATATTTTATTAAAATATCAATGGTTTTACACCTAAATTATATATATACATATATATATATATATAATCATTTTTAAAATGTTGTGCAAGTCAGATCTTTTTTAATTTTATTAAGTATGTTTCTTCTTTGATTTTATTAAGAGTATTGTCCAAATTTGAATTTATATATGAATATTAAGTTATTTTCATTGAACAAGAATGATTAAAATTATTTATTTTTAAAAAATAAATATATTGAACAATAATAATTATTTATAAAATATATGTATTGTAAATATTGTGAAATGAGAAAAAAAAAATCAAAATTATATATTTAAATAATTTTTAAAATTTAATTATTAAAATCCGCTTTAAGTATTTATTTTTTAAAAATATATATTGTAGAAAACATATTGAATATTAATAATTATTTATAAAATATATTTATTATAAGTAATATAAATTGAGTTAAAAATATAAAATTATACTTTTAAATAATATTTTAAATTATTTTTAGATTTTATTACTAAAATAAAAGAAAATAATAAGAATGTGATGAAATTAAAATGTCCGAATGTTTAAAAATTGATTAAATAATACAAAGAAATAAAAACATCAATTTCTGTATAACTATTAATCACTTCGATTTTAACTGTCATAGATTTCTTAAATAATAATAAATACTTATATGAATCCAATAAAGCATTTAATTCATTTACATTAAATGTATCAGATGAAGAAAGCTGTAGGATCGCAGAAGTCGAAGTCTGATACTAGCTAAATGCAAAGTAAGAATATATATATATATAGATATATATATATATATATATATTATTTCAGTTATTAATATTTTTTAATTTTTAAAAAATAATATTTGTATATCTGAATTTAATCTTATCATTCAAAACCAATTATCCAAATCACACCACAATCAACCAACAGATAATAATACGCTTTTTCAATTAATACTAAAGAAACCTCCACTTCACAAAACAAAACACAAACAAATAAACCAAAAAAAAAAAACACAAATTTTTTTTCTTTTTTTCATTTGGTCATTATTCTAATCTAATCACCATTATGAAACTCTAATGATGACGATTAACACTCTAATTAAAAACCACTACTAAACTCGACCACCAGCATCACCATCATCACCATCATTTTTCATGACCATCAACTCACACTTGTCACGCCCAACAATTACACTTTCTACCCCTAAGCACTCACCAATTCCCAAACCCCCCCTCTCTTTCCTCATCTTCACATACATACCCCAAACGTACGAACTAAACCCCCAACAACAGAGCACCGTCGACACCGCTTTCACGCCACCGAAACTATCCTTATATACCGCCACACCACTCAGCACATTTATCGCCAGAATCGCCGTCATACATATCCCGCCGGTCAACGAACTCGTCAGGAACACCATCCCCGCCGTGCCCATGAAACAGAGCTGCCACGTCACCACATTCCCGATTACCGTCACCCAATACATCGTCGGACCTTGATCGAACTTCATCAGAGACTCTGTTTTCATCTCGTTGAATCCGCCGCTGCACGCCATTCCGACTGTAGCCAAAAGGGTCGCTCCCATTTCCATTATAAATTGCATTTCGACCACCATTGAATAGCAGTACACTTTTTTGTACACGGATTCCATTACCGGGAGATATAAGGCGAAGAGAAGACCGGCGCCGATTGTGCAGATGAAGCCGATGAAGTATTTGGCTTTTGTCAAGTGTTGTGGTTTGTCTTCGCTTGATTCGAGTCCGAGGAGGATTGAGCTCAGGGTGAGGAGGATTACGCAGTTGAGATTGGAAAAGGTGATTTTTTGTTTGACGATTATGACTGACAAGATGAGATTGAAGATGAGTTGTGTCGAGAGGAGGAGAGCGGAGGTTGAGACAGGGAGATATGAGTTTCCCCATGAGAAGAGAAGGTTGTTGACGCCTAAACAGAGTCCGATTGCGATACAGAGGAGGGTGAGTTTGGTGGTGAAATTGGTGAATGGTTTGCGAGTGGTGGATTTGAAGAGGTGAAATGGGAGGAAGATTGCTGGGAGGAGAGTTGGAAAACCGGCGCACTGGACCCAGGTGGAGACCCAGCGGCTAGAGCCGTTGTGGTTGAAATAGTATTTGGAGAGGAGTGAAGAGGAGACAGAGCCGATGATGAGGAAAAGGTAGTTGAGGATCAGGAGAGTCATGTAGCCTTTGCTTGTTTTTCTCTTTTGGTCTTCCTGTGAAGGGTGGTTTTGGGTGGTGTTGTTCATGGTGAGGAGAGGAGTGTTGAGTGATGATGGAGATGGTGGGAGTGAGAGTGATGGAGAGGGAGTTTGAGATTGAGATTGAGATGGTGAGGGAGAGTTTGTGAGGGTTGGTTGTGGATTTGGAGAATTTGATGGGGTTTGTGGTGGGGTTTCTTCTGAGATTTCCATTAATTTAAAGTTGGGGTTGGTGTTAAATTCTCGTGGATTCGTAAAAAAAAATAAATGTTGGAAATGCTGATAAAAGTTATTTCAGATAAAATTTCAGATTACAGATTGGAAATTCAGATAACCAATTCTGATTTTCAATTCCGTACTGTAGATCTCGAGATATCCTGAAAGAAAAATTATAAATTTAGAGAGATAACACATATAAAGAGAGAAGAGAAATGAAAAATGTAAATTGAAATTGAAAATCCAGAAAACAAATTCTGAATTTCAACCCAGTACGAAGGATTTGATACCAGGTTATATTTTCCGGTGAAAGATGATAGATTTCTCCATTAGTATAACTCTGAGAGAGATACAGATATATGAAGACTCTGAGAGAGATACAGATATATAAAAAGATGATAGATTCGAATCGAATAAAGAGAAAGACAGATATAAAGAGATATAGATATGAATGGAATGAACTGAATTTGAAAAGAGTTTCGGGTCCAGAGAATTTAAAACAAGAGGTTTGTGTAGGTATTAGAAATTTCAAATTATAAATTTTAGTGAGACACTGTAAATTCTAATCACAAATTACATATTTTAAAATAAATTTTGAAAACGTGGGACATAAAACTGTAAATTCTATAACATATTACACATTTTAGCTCAGAGATCACATATTTTACTCGTAAATCCTAATGGCAGATCACATATTTTACTCGTAAATCCTAATGGCAGATTACACATTATTACCACTTACATATTCATATTTTACTTGTAAATCCTAATTGCAGATTACACATTATTATCACTTACATATTTTAAAGTAAAATTAAAATCGGGTGAGATAGAATAGATTAGTGAGAAGATGGGTTGATAGAGGTGGTAAAGTGATGACCGAAAAGCACATTTTCTAACTTAAATTTAGTGTGATAATTAAGTGAAAATTAGTGCATAATCAAGCTAATAAAACCTTTTTTTTTATAGATAAACTAATGTTGAGCTTTAGAGGTTGTTTGGCGGCTTCTTTAATGATAGTCTTAAGAGGAGTACACATGTACATAAGAGTACAACACAATGCCATCTCATTACATGTTAACTTAACCATAGATAGATTTGTTAAGATTTTAAATATTAAAAAATTGAAAATAAAGTAAAAAATAAATAAAAAATGAGAGCCAATAAAAGAGCATGCAAGGGTATCACTTTGAAACAAAAATCATGTGAAGTTCAAGTTTATGCATGAGTGCCAAATGGTAGATATGAAGATGTGGGTTGTTTACACGTGTCCCATCTTTTTCAGTTGCCGTTGCAACCGATGTTTTAAATGAGTAGACTTTTGCTTCTTTGTTAAATTTCATTTCACTCTTCTTATTTTCTCTATATTTTGTTTTGGTCAAATCACTTACTCCTATTTAAAAAAAAAAAAAAATCAATTTAATTGAAATAAATAAATAAATGACATCATTGTTTGGTTAGTAGGGATTTAATGCTATTACATATTTGGGCCATCTTTTAGTCTTCAACATTTGAATTTGGTGGAGACTACTCTAATATGTATTATGTATTGATATAGTGTACAATTAATTTTTATCTCTCTATGCATTAACTTTGTCTACCTTTAATTTTCCTTTTATTTTTTTTATTTATTTTTAAATTTCTATAATTTAAAGTTTTTGTAATATTATAATGGAATGAATAATAGTATGCTTTAATAATTCAATAATATTTTTAATTATTTTTAATTAATTTAATTAATCTTGATAATTTAAAAGTTAATGAAAATCACAGTTAAAATTTAATTTGGATATGGAATAAATAAATTAATAATTCATAAAAAATAATATATGAAAAGAAAAATAATTTATTACTTAAAACTATTAATTAAATAAATAATAGGGGAAGATTATAAATATTAGATAGATATTTTAAATAATAATAATAAATATTTAAAATATTTTAGTTAAATAATTCATAAATAAATTTATTAAATAAATTATATTAATCTATTCATAATCAAATAATATTTATTAAATAAATATTGAATATTTTAAATATATATATATATATATATTAATTAAAGTGCTTATTTCACCAATATCTAAATTAGATTTTTATTATTCTTAAGTTATATATAAATCTGGTAGGATTAAATAATTTATAAAAGAATCTGAATTCTCCTTTTGTTATAAATGTCAAATTGTTTAACTTTATACCAATTTAAGAGTTTATTTCTGCAAATATAACATTTAAGGTAATTGAAGGGACCAAAATGTATATAATACATAAAATTCAACGATTTGTGAGATTTATGTGTAGTCACATGACTTACTTATTGACAAAAAGTTAAACTTCTTTTTTGGTTTTTTCTCTTCTTAAAATTATCAACATAACAGTTCACAGTTTTCAATACTATTTATTATTAAAGAAAAAAAGAAATATAAGCCAATGAGTCATCACCATTCATGAGAAAACTGACTACAACCAACTCATTAATTTGAAGGTCATTGCTTCCTAATTAACCAATGCATCTAATGTTAAGATAATATTTTCCATAATTGTTTATAGTAATTAATCCCCCTTTGTAAAATTTTCCCTTTATTTATTTATATATATATCTATTAAATTAATATCTAATTATTATATATATTTATAATATCCACATTACTTTATTCTATTTTTAGTTTTACTTTAATATATATTTAATATCCTTAAATTAGATGTTGTATTAATTATTGAATAAATATAGGTTGCTTTTAAAATAACTATTATATATAAAATAACGTAAAAGTAATATATTATTTTAAAAAATATTATAATATATATATTTTATTATTATTGTTTATGTATTATTTATTTTTAATTATAAATAATTGATATTATATATATAAACTTGTTATAAATATAAATAATATTAAATAAATAACTAAAAAGGTAACTGAGTTGAGATACTTTAAATTAACTAATGATATTTTTGGGATATTTATATTTTGATAGTGGTAAAATGGTAACATTTGAAGTACCAATACGTGGAAAACTATGAAATTTTTTGAAAATGACGGTTTAAAATTTCGAGATACTTCACGAACTACAATCAAATATTCAAATTCCTGCTTTAAAGTTATTTTCAAAAGTATAATAACTCTTATATTTTATTTAATTTTAAAATAATATTCTTTTAATATGTTATTTTATTTTTATTAAATTTAAAGTGATATAATTATATATTCTATTATTTTAATTCATTTAATTAAATTTAAAAATAATATCTATCGAATTTTAAAATATTTAATTAAAAATAGCATTATTGAGAATCAATAATACAATTTAAATATAATTTTTTTAATAACTTAATTTTTAAAATTAATAATTACTTTTAATTGTTTAATAAATTTTTTAAGAATTTTTTTATTAATAAAATCATTTTTATGTACTTTCTAATGGTAAATTTACTGTTTTTATATATATATATATATATATATATATATATATATAATTCTTAGTAAAGTAATTGAGATAAAGCACTTTGGTAAAGATTTAGATTAAGATCTTAATTGTAAAAGAAGAAAGATAACAATAGTAGAGATAATGTTCAATTAAATTAAGAGTGGAAAGTGGATTAGGTTAATTTTTGTTGATGAGATGAGATTAGATTATAGTTGGTGATGTGTTTCTATATATATTTGCAGTATTTCATAGCTTCTATTAACTTTAATGTGAACTTTTTCTATATTTAAATAAATTCACTTGACATCTCAACCATTTTCACATGCCCAACAAATTATTCACTACAATACTTTGGCATTTTGTGTCATTAATGCACATAATAATCATAATTAATAATAATTTTTTTATTAATTAGAATATTATTATTATTATTATTATTATTATTATTATTATTATTATTATTATTATTTTCCAAAGTTATGCAAGCCCATATTGTCACAGAAGCCCATAAGGCCCAACCCAGTCTATAACACATTTTTTGTGAGAAAGCCCTTTTAAGGCCCAGATGCTAAGAAATTGTCGGTGGACTCTTTGCTTTCTGTTTCTTGGGCTTTAAAATGTGTGGAAAATGTTTTTTTTTTTTTTTTTATAATTTTTTTTTATTTCATTGAAAAATTTGTAAAATTGGTAATCGGGTCAGCAGCCTCCGGACCGATACATTTAACTCGTGAATATTAATTTAATTTATTTTATTTTTATTCGCAGATTAAAACGCATAATGGATCAGTTGATTTATTTATTTTTATATTAATAAAATATTTATATTTTTATATATTTAACTATATAATATTATAAAATATTTTTTATATAAATTTTTGTATAACAATAATATTGTATTTTTGGATTTTTTATTTAACAACTTATAACTACAATTAAAATTTTATAAAATTAAATATATATATATATATTCAGAAATAAATCAAACTAATCATAATATTCTGCTTTTCGGTTTTGATTTACTTCCCCGGCAAATCAGATCGAGAAGCAAAACAACATTGGAAACAACAAAATATAATTGTTTCCGGTGTTTTGTTTCCTAAACCGAAAAACATTACACCGAAAACCAGTTATATTTTGCATGCTTCCTGATCATGGCCAAGTGCCATCTGGGGCACGACACAGGCCCGTAGTTAATAGGGTCCCCAAATTACAATCCAAGTAGTAACAATGTATGTAGATTGCAGCATATTTGTAAGAAAATAAGTTTCATATTTGTAGGCTGTAGCCTAGTTAATAGGGCCTCAAAATGAATGGAGATTCAAATTACAACTCAAGGTAATAATGTATATAGACGGTAGCATATTTGTAAGAAAATAGACTCATATTTATAGATTGCCCATAATTAATAGGGCCCATATTTATATGAAAAATAATATATTAAATTTATATTATTGTCAAAAATTATATATTATTTATAATACATATGAACTTTTGAAATGTTAGGACACCCATTTAATTTTTGTTGTGGGCCAAATTGTTCTCAATCCCTAGAAAACTCCTTTTGTATTTTCTTTTCAAAAGTTTAGTTTTGTAATTTTTTTATAAAAAAAATTAAAAGTGTAAAAATTTTATAATCGATTTAAATTTAAAAAAAAATAAAAAAAATCATGAGATCTAATTTTACATATTTTCATTATTATTTATTAACTTAAATTTTTTTAAAATTTTAAAGTAATTATAAATAATCAAAATAATAAATTAAATTACTAAAATTTAATTTAATGATAAATGAATTTAAAGAGTATTATTATAAAATTATTTATTACATAATTTTAAAATTAATTTTCAATTGGGCGTATAGTAAAAAGTCCGGACGTGGTAACCTCTTTAACCCGGTACCGGTTGGGCCAAAGAACAGATAGGATGGAAGGCTAAGCTGTCCCAACATCCTTAATGACAAAATCAACATTCTCACTTTCTCACCTACTTTAATAACAAGGGTTGGGACACTCATTTGTAATGTCTTTGAACTAATTCCTCCTCTCATATTTGGGTCGTCGGTGGTGCCAATTTGCATTTCTCCCCCATGTCCTTTTCTCTAACAAGAGTATTCAATCAAATATACTTTATTTATTTATGAAAATCCAATTATATTGTTTCCAAGTTTATATTTATAAAAGCTAAAATTGCAACGAATTTTTTAGGTAATTGAATTGTTAGAGTATGCATGCACCAACTCGATTATAATCTAGTAATTAAAATGAAGAATCTATGCAGGTTAGA
The DNA here is from genome assembly GCA_031304145.1 of Cardiospermum halicacabum. Classification (NCBI taxonomy): domain Eukaryota; kingdom Viridiplantae; phylum Streptophyta; class Magnoliopsida; order Sapindales; family Sapindaceae; genus Cardiospermum; species Cardiospermum halicacabum. The sequence goes on from CM062397.1 coordinate 10,492,340, forward strand.
TTTATATAATAAATTCAGATATTAAATAAAAAAAATATGTGGATATGACAAATTTGATATGTAAGTCACACTTATCCATTTTGTCTCTTGCAATTATTTTTTATTTTATTTTATTTTTATGAATGAATAATTTCTAAATCTTCGTTAGTGAGTTGTGACCCAACCAGCGAAGATTCAATTAAGCCCAACCAAAACCAGCCAGTTGTCTCTTCAACATTTTCATATTTGTATTAAAAAAAGTCTGAGAATTCAAAATAATAATAATAATAATAATAATAATAATAATAATAATAATAATAATAATAATAAAATCTTAAGATTTTGACAACAAATATCATACATAAATCTATTTTAACATTATGATTTAAAATAATCAATTTTTTCCGTAACTTTATTTTATATTAATTTTATAATTTTTATTTTATTTATTTAAAAAATAATTTTTACCGAAAATCAAATAATTTGACGTAAAATATTAGTGATAAGATATATTTAATTGTTTTAACATCCTCCAACATTATTAAAATATTGATTTGTTTTTATTTATATAAAATTAAAAAATATTCACTCTCTCCAATCCATTAATAATAATTAAATGGAAACATTTTTTTAGTAATAAATTAGAAACCAAAGGTAAAAAGAAAAAATTATTATATATTAAGAATTTTTTTCGGTATTTTTTATTTAAAAATATTTGATTTAGTTCACTGTTTTGGGCTAAATTTCCAAATCCAACTCGAAATAAGGGCCCAAGTTCAAATGTAAGCAGAATCAAGCCCAAGGCCTAAGGTCCAAGCTTCCGCATGGTTCATACGGTCCAAATGACCAGATGCGGTTAGGATTGTGACAAGAATTTAGGTATATTTCGGTATTCATAATTGATTTGTAAATAAGAAAAGACTCGAATACTATTTTGGAAGTGTTATATTTGATTAGGAATAGTATTTCATAAAGTGGATTTTAATTAGAAAAAAGAGATTATTGAGAATTCTAAATAGGAAAATGTTTTTTTAATGATTTAGGATTACTTTGTGACTAAGTAACCTAATGCTATAAATATGGTGTTTGTATCTATTATTAAATATCCTGAGAGAACAATGTAGATCTGGTTGGTTAGGTTTGAGGGTGCCCGATGGGAGCTTGGAGACCATGGAGATCTTTAGTTTTAGGATTGAGTCTTGTTATCCTATGATAGCTATATTGGGAGAGCCTGTGTGTGAGACTGTAACAAATGTAATTGGATTGGAGAGTGAGAGAGGGTATTCTAGTTGTAATTGTTGCTTTATTATTATATAATGAATTAGTCTTTTGTTGTCCTAACGATCGTGGTTTTTCCAGATTTGGGTCTCCACGTAAAACCTTGTGTCTTATTTTCTATCTTTATTTTCTTACCTTGTGTATGTTTGTATTACTTTGTGGTTACTTATACTTGTCTACGCTGTAATTGATCACTAATTTGTTCAACAAGTGGTATTAGAGATAACCGAGTTTTCCTAACAACTGGTACCAGAGCCGTTTGATTTGTGAGTTAGCATTAGTGTGATTAGCGAGTTTTGTTTTGGTCAAAGTAAACATGAGTTTAAGTAGGATGAAAGCGAAAGGTTTTGAAGGATGGGCATGTAACGCCTAACCCCCGACCACGGCGGAACCGCGAACGGAAGCTGGAGCGCCACATTACATTCAATCGTTACAATACAATAGTGCGGAAATAGACATTTAAGTTTCAAAAGTCTATACAAAGTAAACATTATAAACCTGTCATCGGGTACAATATATCAATCAAAAATAGTTTACTCGAAATACAACCTGTTCGCAAACATTTCAATCATCCAAATAATAGTTTACAATCTCCAAGTATATTAAGTACTCAAGTACTTAAAAAAAAAAAAAAGCTTACAAATCCCATAATAGTTGCCTTAAAACATTACAAACTGTGATGCGTAAAAAGGTCTACATGTCCTTCAAAACTAATCAAAATACAAGAAAAATATAGCTCTCTGTATTGTTCCAAAATCATGAAAGGAAAAATGCAATGCGACCTTCAATCTGCTCGATCATCTGTTTCACATTTCAATAGATAGGCAAGAAAAATGGAAGAAAATAATGTCAGGCTATCGATGTCTGGTTAGCAAGTCATATTCCAACAAACACAAGCAATGCATCTATTTAATTATACTAATATGAATGGACACACAAAATGCACCTAAACTATCAATTAAGGGCAAATAGAATACAATCCCGCCCAAGTCCGTTACTATTAACAAGTTCAACAAGGTGAAATAATCATCTAGTTCCAATTATTTCATTAAGCACATTTAACAGTATGAGATATCTATCTAGGTTTCCAAATTCATTTAAGAACCGTAAAGAAATCAACTATCCACTAGCATCAATCACACAATAGTAATCACATTAAAGTTCCAATTTTATTTGACTGTCACTAATCTAGGATCAATAATGAAACGGGGCCAATTAGGCCGAAGCCATCAATATGGTCCAAAGACCGAGATTCGTGGAGCCATTTATTCCCCCTCGGGACAGACTACTACCTTAGAATCCCTTCAATTAGGTCCGAAGACCACCAATAACAATATATCCGCAGGCGGTGGTACCGTCACACCCAATAGGAGTCATCACTCAATTTTCAATGTGGTTAGCTACACCAAAAATCCTATGTTTCCAATAGGTTGAGATATCTCGGGTACCCCTAGTGACATGTCATTCCAGTACTACTTTCAACCATGAATAGGGCAATCATTATTCAATTAGTCAAGTGATCAAACACGCAATTTTTCATTTAACAATCAAACATGTCATTATTTCAATCCATTGGCTTTCAATCAACATGTGTCAGGTACTTTACTAGTGCCTTATCCAATTATTTCCAGCTCTAACTAACCAAAGCCTAAGTCCAACATGCAAAAGACTTACTGGCATTTCTATATCAGCAATAACCAATAATGCAACAATCAATATCTCATTCTAGTATTCACTATCTAATATATCCAATTATCAATTCATGTGGTTATCTTGTTAACCATTTTAATGCACAATTCATAAAGCATACAACAATCGATATAGAGTTCAAAACGACGTTGCTAATCTTTCTTCCGACAACAACTAGCTAGGCGTCACCGGTACATTCTACAACATCTTTTGCTTCGCCTAACAAAGAACAATGAACGATAACTCGATTAGACAATCGATCGAACACGTAGCGCGCGGCAAACGGAACCTATTCTAATCGCAAAGAGATGATAAACGAGCAAACAATAAACGACGATGATAACACGATTATACCAAAACCCAATCCAATTATCAACAATCTATCATCCAAATCTTAGGGTTTCCAACCAAAATCCTACTAATCCAATACCGATTCAACCCTAAACCATTATCAATCACTTCCATTACCATCACCAATCATGCTTAAACTCAAAGCAAAGAAGATTAGGGTCGATTGGAGACTTACTCGAGACACCCAAATAGAGAGATAACAATGAAATTGAGAGAACAATCACTTGCGAGACGAGAGGATTTGGGAGAGTGAGAGAGAATGAAAAGACTCGACCAAAATAGGTTTTAAAAACCTGATTACGGTGATTAGCGACAGGGCTGGAGACATAGAGCCCTTGTCGCCAATCGAAACAGCATCTCGTCCAAAATTTTATCTAGAATCGCTCGCTGGTGACATAAAGCCATTGTCGCCAGCGCTGGCAACATGCTTGGCGACATAAAGCTTATGTCGTCAGCATGGCTAGTGCTGAGCACTTTCATTTCTTTCTTCGTTCAACTTCATTTTTGCTTCGGTTTTCGAAATGCAATTATTACAATACTAATAGACATTCTCATAACAATCAAATGAAGAAGAATACCATTTCATTAGTCAGAAAGTTTAAGAGTTACAAGAAAGATCCAATAACTTAACAATCAACTGTAGTTCGAAAGCTAGAAAACGTTTAGCCTCAAAATCGGGACATTACAGGGAAAATCTCCTGGAGTCTCTAGAAGTTCTGAAAAAAAAATGGATTTAGTTTCTTCGATCGAGTTTGGAGCTGATTGTGTGAGAGGGAAAAAGTCAAAGTTGAAAAACAAAATGATTCGCAAGTGTTGTCAAGATCTGGTCTGTAATAGTTGTATGATGAAAAAGTTTCGATGGTAGTTTCCGAGTGATGGCAGTGGTGATCTACGACATGAATGGTTGTAATGGTAAGGTAGCTTTGAGACTTTTTTGTTTCTCTGTTAATGCAAGTAAAGATAAAAAAATGTGGTCAAACATTCAAGTTTGACCAAATAGTCAAAATAAAATTGAGGGTTTGAATAGTGGTATGTTAGGATCTTTATGGATTGAGAATTTTGATTAATTGGTTAGTAAACTCGAATGAGGAAGGACTGTGAGGAGCAGTTCGACAAAGGCTCAGACTATATGCTCAGTAGGTGTCCTTATGACATGTTTTAAACCTCCAAGATTGTCATGATAAAGGATAGAATAATGCTAGCATGTCCACAATTGCATGGGTATCTGGTTAGTATGAATGTGCGTGTGGTGGAAAATATGTCGATGGCTAAGGAGTTTTCTGAAAGTTGATAAAAGAAGTTGCACCATAGTTGATTCAGCAAGTATTTAGACATGTCTCGAGAAAAGAAAATCTTGGGTTGATGGTTCGTAAGTTGTTTGTCTTTAGATGGATATCTGAGTGTTTATACCTTTATGGTGGGGTATGATGACTCTGTTTTGGGTTGTGGTTGTCGGAAAGTGACAAAGAGAATTCTTGTCAAACGGTGGTTTATTAGAATTGTGACGAGAATTTGGATATATTCCGGTATCCATAATTGGTTTGTAATTAGGAAAATACTCGACGACTATTTTGAAAGTGTTATATTTGATTAAAAATGGTATTTTCTAAAGTGGATTCTAATTAGGAAAAAGATATTCTTGAAAATCCTAAATAGGAAAAGATTTTCTTAATGGTTTAGGATTACTTTGTGACTAAGTAACCTAATGCTATAAATATGGTGCTTGTATCTATTATTAGATATCCTGAGAGAACAATGTAGATCTGGTTGGTTAGGTTTGAGGGTGCCCGATGGGAGCCTGGAGACCATATAGATCTTTAGTTTTAGGATTGAGTCTTGTTATCCTATGAGAGCCATATTAGGAGAGCTTGTGTGTGAGAATATAATCAATGTAATTGGATTGGTGAGTGAGAGAGGGGTATTCCGGTTATAAGTGTTGCTTTATTGTTGCATAGTGAATTAGTCTTTTGTTGTCCTGACGGCCGTGATTTTTCTAGTTTTAGGTTTCCACGTAAAACCTTGTGTCTTATTTTATATCTTTATTTTCTTACCTTGTGTATGTTTGTTTTACTTTGTGGTTACCAATACTCATCTCCGCTGCAATTGATTACCGATTTGTTCAACAAGTGGTATTAGAGCTATCCGAATTTTCCCAAAAGACGCATCCCCTTGAACTGCTAGATATACCATTGAGGGGATTTCAATTACTGTAAAGATCCTTCCGCGATGATCTCAGTCGAACCGGCTAACAACTCTTTTAAACTCCTATAAATAGAAACCTAACTCCTATTTAAAGGGAATCATTCTCTACTTACTGAAATTTTCCCAAATTAACTCTCATCACATTCACGTCTATAACTACACTCAGGTGCCATATCTCCAATCCAAATCACTATGCTAATCCTGATCGTCAAAGTCCAGTGTTTCTAGTGTGGTTTAAGCTAGCTAGTAATATCTTCTGACAGAAACAAACACGAACAAAAAGTCATTGTTTTCTTTATTATCTCACTTCTCTTTACTATTTTTGTTAAAGCTCAAAGCTAACTTGAGTGTCGGAGTGACAAACACCATACAGGTGTTGCAAGTCCGTCAGATGTTTTTTTTTTCTTTTCCAGGACATCTTTGTGCTTGGATCGGCTACCAACTATCGAGCGACTCTTGTTCTGTCCGGTTCAAAATATAATAAATAAAAATTATGTTTAAATGTGAAATAGATTAATTTATACATACTTAAAAGAAAAATATTAAATTTCAGATTTTGTATATTTAAAATAAAAAAGCGATTTATATTTATTTGGTAATTTTTGTTATAAAAAATAGTAAAAATATGGTAACTTTCCAATTATTTATATGTTTTCATTATATTAATTTGCTAAAATTTTAATATTTTTTTAATTTAAATAAATAAAATAAATATTTCAAAACCACACGTGCAACCATATACCTCATTCAAACACATATGATAACTTTATTTATAATAAATAGTAACTTATAAATGAACCTAATCCAACCAATTCGTAAGTCTAAATTCATTTTATTAAATGAGATTACAATAAGTTTATTAATTATAATAATAATTAATTGATATTGAAAATGTGAAGAAGTCCATTTTTGAAAAGTCATAATCAATTGAGTTGTGCACTCAAACGCTATCTAATTAGAATTCCATCATTTTCTGTGTATTTAATTTGATCATGATTTCTAATGATGTCAATGCTATTGAAATTAATGTGAAATTGACATATACTGTTTTATTATATCATCTATTATTCATACTTCATCATCATCATCACAACAACTCAACTAAACTTCTATTTTCCCATAATCCTAAACTCCTTAAATTGGCAAATTTCCATTTCACCTTTTAATTATTTTAATTTCTATTTTTTATTTAAAATATTATTTAAATTAAATTTTCCAATAATCAAAAGGTGACAAAGTTGAAAGAGCGTTTTATATTAACATGCATGAACATTGATGAGATATTTTCATAGCGAGATTTTATTTAAATTTATAAAAATAATTATAAAATTAAAAAGTATATTTTAAAAATTCAAAATAAAGTACTAATTTTATTTATCAATTTTTAAAATGATTTTTTTTTTTTAATTTTTATTTTAAATGAATGTTGACTTTGATTTTTTCACATTTTGAATAATAATGGAAACATATTAAAATGGGCAAATTACAAAGAATACAAATGAAAATTATTGAGATGTATAAGTGAGATAAGTGTGAAAAATATATATATATATATATATATATATATATATATATGGTGGTTTGGTAGGGTTGAATGATCCTTGATTGGTGGAGGGATTGAGAAGCTCCAGTCAAGGCTTTCCAGCTAGGTGGGATAATTATTATGACATCTAAACCACAATCTTATATTCATTAGATGATTTACTTAAATATCAAATTATGTAGATTAAATTGGATAAAGAAATGGTGATAGGGAGTTGTGATTACTTTGATGTTTCTTAAATGGTATTAAGATTTGAGCAAATAAATTCATATTGATATCTAACTGGAAAAATAAAAATAAAGCTATATTTATAATCTTAAAATTTTAAAGAAATTTGAAGAAATTGTGTTTTTATATGTTAAATTCATACATGGAATTTAATACTAAATACGAGAATAATTTGAAATTAGAAACACAAAAAAGTGGAACAAAAATGTTCATAAATGTTTATCATCTTTTTTATATAATTAATCATATTAAGCAGAAAAAATAAATTAAAATAATAAAATTATGATGATCACCTAACCATACAATTATAATGAAATTAGAAAAGAGAAAAGATCAACAGACAAATCCACTACAATATTTGGAGAGAAATATATACTCATCTTAAACCAAAATTAGGGTTCGATATGAGTCAAATCGACGTGTCAGCTGCTCGTGATTCGGTTCGATAATTATTTAATAAGATTCGTGATTTGGTTCGATAATTATTTAATAAGATTGGTTAATGAGTCAGTGAGTCAAGCTTAAGTTTTAATTTTTAGTTCGATTATTAAATGAGTTGAGCTTAAACTTAGATGTGTTGTGTTCGACTCATTGGGTCGTGAGCTAGCTCGATAAATTTTATTAATTAAAATTATAAAATATAATATATACATAGATATATAAATAAAAAATAAAATAAAATAAAATATAATTCACCTTTTCAACCAAATTGATTTGGATGCGTATTCACAAAATTTCTAATAAAAATAAAATTTTATAAACTAAAGTAATATATATATATATATATATATATATAAGAGTTATAAAATCCGCCTACATGGCATGCTTCAAATTGTACCATTCCATTCTATAAATTAGGTTTATTCTTCCAATTATTTACTCAAATGTAATTATTAATAACATCTTATAAACTACTCATATGCCACTAATTAATATATTATCATTAATTAATATATTAATTAAAGATATCTTCTTTTATTACATCTCTTCAAATTCATTAATGTATTAATGGAAGATGTCTTCTTTTATTACATCTATTCAAATATCTTATTATTATTATTTAAATATATTATTATTTAAGAAAAACAATAAGATAAACAATGCTCCAATTACATTTTGAATATAGTTTTATATAGAAATTATATTAAGATCATAGGTATAACACTTAACAATGCCATCACTTGCTTAAGTGTTTTCTTTTCACCAAATAATTTACTCACCATCGGTCAGCCGTGATTTTCCTTAAAATTGTAATTTGTATCTTTTTGTTTATTCTAAATGCTTTTGACTTGTCAAATCCTCATTTAACTTACCTTTTTTTTTTCCTTTTGTATTTCATTATGTATTATAACCCTTTTGGGCTGCTTATACAAAAACCATTTTTCTTAACTGACAACTACTCTCGGAAGCTCAAATTCAAGTTCCATTTTCAACTAAATACAATTGAGTTGAAGATTTGAAAAAATATTTGATGAGCTGCCTTACCCAATAGTTATTTGAACTTGTGACAACTCTCTACTATTTATGCTATAATCATCAAAGTTAACTAAATTCGAATTTAGATAAGTTAGTTAGCAAACAAGTTCATAACATCGTAATAGCTGAAGCAAATGAAAATTTTCATATAGTTTCACATATGGTTGGCTTTTCATGCTTGTAATGAATGAACTATATTGGAGTAAAAATATAAATTTAAGGACAAAAGTTAAAAGACAAAAGAGTTAGATTTTATATTAGCGGCTAAATACAGTCAGACAAAAGAAAAATGTTTTAAACCTGATAGAGTATAGTAAAATTACATCCTTTTACAACATTAAATGAACTTTTCCTAGTTAAATAACTCTAAACTAAAGGTGATCATACATTTTACTCATCTTGAAAATATTTTAACATGTTTGCAACATAAATTTTATAATTAACATCTAAAACACATGGTAGATATTTATTGCAAAAGAAAGTGGCAGAGAATAAACACATTTAATGTATATGCATCCTAATGATAAGGTTAAGACAAAAATTCACCAAGTTGTTAGTTGTCAAGTAGTGCTTACATACCATTTTGAATTATTTCCTAATTCAAACATTTCACTTGTAATATTCTTTGCTTGCCTTTTCTTTTACTCAGAAGTATTTTTTATTGTCAATGTCTCCTATTATATAAATTATTACTAGAGTATACTATCATGATTATATACACTACACAAAAAAATGAGCTTAGATAGCTATATATGGAAATAGCCATTTATAACTATATATAAATAACAGTTTATAGAAAAAGCTATCTACAATAGAAATAAAATTAAAAAATAAATTTATGAATACTTACATATAACGGTTCTATACATAAATGGTACAAAAATATTGGCATGAAATTTGTATCTACCAAATTTTTTATTTTTTTAATGATTAATTTAGAAAAACTATCTAATAATACCTTTACATACTAGTTAGTGAAAAAGACTATTTAAAGACTATACATTTACATATTTGTTATTAGAGGAAAAAAAACTATTTAAAGGACTTTTCCAAAATAAAAATATATAACTTAGACACTTAAAACTCAAACGTATAATAATATCCCTCGGCCATTTTCTCTACAAATCCAAGAAGAATTCAGAATAGATGGGGTTTCCTATGACCGACTCAAACAAATAGAAGCTGTCATCCAATCCCTTGACCAATAAACACTACCATTCCTCACTCGCAAACTCTATCACTTTCATAATCTCTACAACTTCAAAACACTATTGATTCTCTCTCGTCTCTCATACTTACATAATAGTGTTTCTCATCTATCACTTGAGAGATTTAGGGTAATCAATTAGGGTTTTAGGCACTTTCATGCCTTTTTTAAAATTTGGTTATTCTTCATTACTACATATTGCACTACAAACTAATTCGTGGTAAGTTCCAACATTACCAACATAATTCAGCTTTACTTTTGAAATTACAAGCACTTATCATATTCATGCTCTTTGAATCTCGAAAAAGACATCATTTATTGAGTACAATCATCTGGTTACTAGTGCTAGACTAAACCTGTAAGTCTTTGCTGGTTGAATATATTTGAATTAATTTTGAAGAAATATTTGTAGTAGGTTAATGAATAAACATAGAGTAGGTAGTGCCGAGTTCCATCAAACTTCATATATGGAATTTGAAATATATTCGGTAAGAATTTTTAGTTAGCGAATTGGCAAATTGTACTACTAGAACAAATTTATTAAGGGTAAATGATATTAGTTTAGTTTTACATTTGGATGAAGGAAGCAATTGATGTGATTTAGTATAGGAATGATGGATGATTTTACTGTGTAATAAGTAGTTGTATAATTGATTTCATATAAATGATAAATTAGGTAACTAGTAGTTCTACATTAAGGTTCTCACTAGTTGGTTCATAAATTAGATGACTAATTGTATAATCGATTTGAATATGACATGTTATTATTAAGCATTCTGAAACATGTAGGTAAAGTTTTCATTTCCACACTTTAACTGTAGCATCGAATCCCCACCCGAGTGGCACTCGGTGTCCAAAGCCCGGTCACCATAATTACGCATACGCATAAATACTCATATAACATTCCTCATAACTAAGTACTTTCAACATTTCAACTTAGTATCACGTATCGAAACATTACACATTCACGTAAATATAAATATAAATATAAATATAATTAAAGACATTATCCAATGAAAGACAAAGTATATTATAAGTTTCTAATATAATTCGCATGTTCTAATTTTCTAAATAATGCTTAATATATGTAAATATATCACGGATATCAAGATAAACGAAAATACCAATTGAATTACATATAAATGTCCAAAATTCATAAAATTATCTTCAAGTCTAAACTCTTTAAAGTTTTTGTAGTGAAAAATGAAATGATAGTAAATGTGAGGATGCCCATGCAGCTGTTGCCGTCTCGACAACAATCAACCTGATCGAACACCTGTACCGGTTCGATATTTTTATCCAAAAAAAGAGACAAGCAATACACGCGTCAGGCTCGCAAGCCTTAATTTATACCATTACAATACAATTAACACATTATAATCAAATTATCAAGAATTTCTTAGTTACCAAGTGATGTTACTTATAACATAAGTAATCGTATTTTCACATGCAACACAATTCATAGCATCCAAGTTACTTAATCAAATGATTAGTCAAATTCATCAACACACCAATTCATACATAAATTCCTACAAACAATTTATTGTATCAATTAAAATCTTGTTTCACATAATTTCCCCTTTAAATTATCTTAGAACAAAACTAGAAATTTGGAACCGAAGTCCCCATATCAAGACTACGTCTTGCACATCGAGATTTACTCGGATATCATGACTCAAGGACAAGCAATTAGGTTCTTCACCTATTAACATATCGGGCACTACCCGTAGCTATCTTTAGCTAAGTTTTACTCAAATATTGAGTTGAGGTACCTCTATTCCCTTGGCATACCATAGATCCGTCTAATAAGGCTAGTTCTTAAGGACAATGTTATCAAATCACTACATTCACTTATATTCACATTCATTTATCAATAAACCAATTTATGCACATTTTAAATTTCTATCAGCCTATTATCATCCAAATCCTCAATTTAATCAAGTTAATTACATTTATGGGTTCTAAATTCCCAATAAACATTATTATAACAATATACATCTAGTTTATGAATAAATAATCTAATTGTACACATTCTCATACAATCTCGGTTTTTACACCCACATTAGTCATGGTTCACATGTTATTCATATTAACTAGTGTACATCTAACATATTCATGAGATAACTGCAATACACAAATTCCAAGAACATTTATAAGTTCACATGTCATCCATAATTATTAATTTACACATCACATGTGACATTTTTATTTCATTAATTTCAATGTAGCTTATTATTATCATTCATATGTTGGATTTATTACCGTTGAGGGATAGAAAAATAATTAAAGAGAGAGGAGATCCGGTAGAGGTCCAATGCTAATAAAATTAACAAGGAGGTCTAAAGGTCTGATCCAACAATAAGGTCAGTCAAATTAATACAGCTTGTGACACATAAGGAGACTACACGTGACTTTAAATGAGAAGTATAAAATCTGTAAAGAAACAGAGGATCGGTGGAGGAAAAACCAAGACGACAAGTTGACTCGAGCCCCAACGCCTAGAGGAGACCACGCCAACTTTGTCAAACTAGCACCTTACATCAAATAGCAACACATCACCTGATATATGAAAAGAAGAAAGAAATTATAGTAATAATAAGAAAGTCATGAAATACAAAAATTTGGTCAAATCAATCAGTCAGGGAGAAGAAAAAGATTTAAAGGGGAGGACCAAATCGAACTAGATAATAAGGCTTGGAGGTAAGCAAATAACCAGTTATGTGGATTCATCACGGGTAAAGAAGACCATGTAATCTCCTATATAAGTCAGAGCATGACTCGAAGAGAGGGGCTAGACACCATTATTAAATCCCCAAATGTGCAGCCAAAGAACACTTGGCTCAACATTAAAAAGAGAAAACACCTGGTTAGATCTTTACACTTTCTGGTCTTTGATATAGCTCATTTCATTCAAAATATATAGATAGAGCTTGGAGTTGAGAATAATGGAAGAAGCTGTGTAAATACAATTCTGTGCACAGCAGTGTCTTACTCCGCTTGCAGCTTTGGAGCCAATCTTAGTGTAGTGTGGTGTTAAACTTATTGGTAATAAGCTGCTATAAGAAAAGAGGTATAACGAAGATGAAAAGAGACTAAACCAATGCGAAACATATCTTCTATTTTCAATAAGTTCTATTAATATTATTTCCTTATTTTGAGATGTTTATAATTGATTGATTCTATTTATGATTTCCCATTCAAGTCATTTTTCATAATGTTGAATATTTATTTTGTAACAGCATGCTTTCACAATCCATATATCCCTGAGGTTGTGGGTTCGAATGCTGGTGGAGGCGAAAGAAAGTAGGTGGGATCCACGATATCCGATTGTGTAAAGATTGTATCGGTATTGATTGGTGTACGATTCGGGTTTAACCGGATGTGCACAGTGTACAATTCGGGTTTATCCAGGTGTGCATAATATCCAACTGGGCCCCGGCTCAGGACGTTACACCCCTACCCTCGGATGAGCCCGAGGCGCAGTGGTAGGGCGCCACGTTATTCATGACCGGTCTTAAGGCTGACCACTAGCTCTACAGACCACCATTACGCTTTCCAACATGCTTTTATCTTTAGTTGCATGCTTTCCGAGAAAACTTTCTAGAAGGTCACCCATCTCAAGATTGCTCCAAGCCAAGCACACTTAAGTTTAGAGTTCTCAAATTCTGGGCTCCCGAAAAATAATGTGCACATTTGTGATATGGGTAGCAATTTAATTCCTTTTAACCTTATCTCAATATGGGGTGCTACAATCCACCCCTCTTAGGACACAACGTCCTCGTTGTGGCTGATCCATATCATTCCCAGAATCTTTACCCCCGCTAGAAGAATACCATGGGCTCTTCCGTCCACATGCGCACTTGCGGTTATAGGGTTGCTCTAATACCATTTGTAACGTCCGGCCCCCACCCCAAGATGAACTTAAGGCGCAGTGACAGGGCGCCATGCCATTCATGACCAGTCTAAAGGCTGACCACTAGCCCCACAGACCACCATTACGCTTTTCAATATGCTTTATCCTCACTCGCATGCTTTCCGAAAAAACTTCCCAGAAGGCCACCCATCCCAAGATTGCTCAAAGTCAAGCACGCTTAACTTTAGAGTTCTCAAGTTCTGGGCTCCCGAAAAACAATGTGCACATTGGTGATATGAGTAGCAATTCAATTCCTTTTAACCTTGTCTCAATATAGGGTGTTACACTTTGTGATATTCTATACTCATTAAATTCAATATTAATAATCAATATCTATAATATTATCAATTAATCACCAGAATATGCACAATTAAATTTAGCAATCATCATATCAATTCATCACTACATCATACAAATTTAATTTCAGCAATCATCATATTGACATCAAACCTTAACAATATACATAGAGACTGACGGAGGTGCTAACCTCCCCTCCGAAGTCCAAAGCTTAGCTATGGCTCCGGCTGGACTTCCTATGGAACCGGTCCAAGGCGAAAACACAATTTTTACAACATCCACAATCTCACTCTACAAATCCCTAATTCTCACAATTAGGGTTTGTAATCCTAATACACCTAAAGATACAAATATCTAAATAACCTACTATTAGAAACACGATTTGAATTGAATGAATATTTGTGAAAAACAAAATAAATCGCATTGTTTCACAAGAATTAAAGAGTTTACAAACATTCCTAATGAGAACACAAATTTCAAACATCATGAAAGCGATTGATATTGATGCTATTTAAAGAGAAATTGATAGTGTTTATTTTTGTGTGTTTTCGTAATAAATGAAAAATCTCCCCTTCATATTTATGAAACCATTTTCGTGTGAAAATCTTAAAATATCCAATTTACCCCTAGAAGAAAAAAATACATAATTAAGTTTAAAATCCATTTTTCGATTATAATTTTTTTTTAATTTTTTTTTTTGCTTTTATTTAGGTTAGTGTCTCTAGTAAACTCAGAACACATCAATTTGATTAATTACTACTTGGATTATAGTCAACCTAAAGTTAACTGGAAATCAACGAAGAAATTAGGCCTAAAAATAGGACGTTACCTTAGCCGGTAGGAAATTAGAGAACGTATATTGATGGTGCATTTATTGTTGAGCTTCCAAACTATTTCTATTAGAATTAGAATGTTCATATACTTTCAATATCAACTTTAGCTATCTTTATTTTTCAGGATTGAAAGCCTTATAACATCATTTTTCTCTAGTGTGTAATTTCTAATTAATTGAGTAGTCTTCTGCCTCCTGATGGTACTATTTTTCTCTTCTATGAATCTCTATGAGATCACATTGCCTTCTACCTTCTGGTTGGTTCATAGAATATTTTCTTACATATGGTTATAGTGATGAATATAATATAGCATTTAAATGGAGATAGGAACTGTGTCTACCTGTGTATGCCTATGATGCATAATAATAATTCTTGTGTTTTATGTGATCTAAGATAAATCTTGTCTACCTGCATATTTAACTTTGTTTTCTAAAATTGTTTTCTTTTTTTTGTTGGAACTAGTTACATACTCTACTAGTATAATGAGCCTTATTAAATAATTTGCATTGTCATATAACTTTGGCCATATATACTAAAATATTATTTTATAAAATATTTGCATTAGTTGTTCTGTGTTTCTAGACAAGATTTTTAACTTTAACGACTACGAGTCATTGTATCACCTTACTTTTGCAAATTTGAAGCTTAGAGTCAACTCAAGCACAACTAGAAGCAACAAATAATGAATAGGATAAGAGTCTCACCAGTTTAATCGAATTGGTATTTGACCATGTACTGCAATAAATTAAATATGTGTAGAAGCTTTAATTAAAATTAACTTTGTTTTTATATATTAATGCTCACTTGTTGTAGGTAACTTATTTTATGATATAGATAATGACTTTGAATCTAGTTTATTAGAAAATAAAATTTTGATTTTATTCCAATTTCTCAAACATATGATACAAATATAAGTCCACCCACCATTCTTATTCTACTGATTAAGTTCTCTAATTGATTCAGTTTCTGTTAAATTTAATATCTATTATTTAGTCATGATTGTAATCTTCAATATTGAACATTACAAGTTAGATTGTTGATTTATTATCTCAATCAACCATTCTTTAGTATCAATAGGACATTAATAATGAAAATGATTGTTGAGCTTGATTAGATACTTATAGATCAAAGTTGGATGAAAGCTAGTCGATTGTCTAAAAAATATGAAGATGGGGTAGATGATATCATAAATTTTGCTTCACTGCATATAAAAGATCGTCGTGGTCTCATTTGTTCATGTTTAGATTGTGGATTTACTAAGCACATTCATCCACATATAGTGAAAGATCATCTTATATGTAAGAGGGTTAATCATAGTTATACTGTATGGACCAAGTATGGTGAGATAAAAGTGTTATTGGGAATAATAAAAACACTAATTGGAATGTGGATTCAAATGAGACAATGGTCAATTGTTTAGCTGAAATAGTGAATGTTGTTGAATAAGATATGAATGATTGTCCTCAAATGCTTGAAAAGTTGGAAGTATGATTTAGAATAACCATTATAGGAAGGATGCAAAAGTTCACATGTACGTGGGTATATATATATATATGTATATATAAACTATATATATATACATATATATATAAGGTATATTATGTTTTTTTTTTATTATTGTAAAATACAAAAAATCTTATTAACATTTTGAAAATTTATTTAATATAGGTTTCTATGGGAAGATGTGGTGCTTCGATTTAGATATTATGAACGTTTTATCTCTTTATCACCTCATGCAATATCATTTATTTGTGCAAGATCAAAAAAATCTAGTGAACTATACTACATTGACAATAGAAAAGAGAACACATGCACTAAATGTCTTATTTCTATCCCCTCATAATGTTAGGTTAGTTATACTTATTTACATTTAGTTAATGTTATTAATTGGAAACCTAGTTTGTGGGTATATTTATACTATTTTATATGTATTTTATAGGAATTATTGGGGTTTGTTGGAAATTAATATTAATTCCAATGTGGTATATTTTATAGACCCGCTTGATGGAAAATACTCCCAACGGCAACAAATGAAAAATATTATAGAGACATATGATTTTTTTCAACTTTTATTACTTTAATTTTTAATTATTTTTTATGTTGTACAAAAATCTTTTTTAGGATATTACATACTATAGCAATGAGAATAGGAAGACGTCATATATCTCCTAACTAGATATAACAGAACATGATATATTTTTTATGATTTAAGTCTTAGAAATTCTTTATAAGTAATCTAATTAATTTTTATAGTGTCTAAAGCAGCCTAACGATATTGATTATGAATACTATGTATTGCG
Source organism: Cardiospermum halicacabum (assembly GCA_031304145.1). Lineage (NCBI taxonomy): Eukaryota > Viridiplantae > Streptophyta > Magnoliopsida > Sapindales > Sapindaceae > Cardiospermum > Cardiospermum halicacabum. Next base: position 10,509,636 of record CM062397.1, read on the forward strand.
AATGATGAAAGAGATTGTCATTAATGATCAAAGAGATTGTGAATACTTTTTTAGAGGTGCGCCAAAAATTAATTGTTGGTAATGCAAGAAAGTATTTAACAATTATTGGATAATATGTAAGACTATTTGAATAATATCGTACGATAAGTTTTTTAAAAAGTCTCCTCCAATCACATATTTTTTTCCCAAAATGGATAATATTGTACTAACTTAGTGTTGAGCAGAGGTTCCGAGGCCCAACATTTACCGATGTATATATTTGGGTTCAACACTTCACCAATAAACTTATACTTGAAGTTGTCATGATGTGCTTCAATATTTGGACACTTCTACTTAAATCGGAAAACTACAAGCATGATTTTATTCCAAGATTGCCATAAACATCAATAATTTTAAGAAGGGATATTTCCCTTTTACCATCGCTAGTTTGAGGAATTAGCCAACAAACCTAAGTTTCAAAATTGGCCAAAAAACCTCTTTACATAGATTTCGTTTGATGCATTGTTCACGCCGTCTGAGTCTATTCCCGCCTCTTATTTGACAACGATAGAATTGTAATTTTTCCTTTTAAAAAAAAAAGTTTGTGAACAGTAATAGAGAATAAAATTTTTTAAAACAAAAGCTGAATATGTGTGTGGTGTCTAGTGTGCCACGTTGTAGTCATTTAAATTTTTTATTTCTAAAAATTAATTATGGCATCAGAGTTAAACAAAACCTGTTTAAATGGAAATGTTGTTTTATGATTTGACTTTTTTATCTTCGGCTTATATTTAATAAGCTTCTTATACTAAGGGGATATAATGGATTTACATTAACAGGACAGTGGATGGGAAAGAATTTGAAAAAGTTGCAATATTTGAAACAAAAATTGACCGTTACACACACAACAAGTTCCAATGGTCTGAATTTTTCAATCTCTTTTATATAACTTAACTAAAATCCATCCAATTCTATTTCTCATAAGCTTGTCAAGACACAAATAACAACAACACAGATACTCATAATAGAAGCACACTTTCAGATCTATGGTAATATTCAATGCTCATTTTCGCAGGAGACCATTCACAACTAGCAGTCAAAGTATGAATGTGACAACAATCAAATTTTAGAATCGTAACTGCTACTGCGGAACCCGATCGGAAGTTATGATTTCATCCGATTCTACTAAGAATCTAATGAAACTATATTTCAAATGCAAAGTATGCAGTTTCTACCGGTTTTGGGAGACTGATTCAGAATAAATCAGTAATGACACAATGGCTATTATGTGTGGTGTCCAAAACCTGTAGAACCAGATATAGTTAATGTCGATGCACATGTTAATGAATATTTCCATTCTCTATCTGCTGTTACTGTCCAGAACAATGACAAACTGACAAAAGAGGTAATGTTTATGAAGTTCTTATGCTATGTAAACCTACTAATGATGACATATGTAATGTTAATGAAGTGAAAGTTTAAGACACTGATTGTCAGATTCAATGAAATCAAATGCAAATGTTTGGTTATGTTCACATAACCAATATCTGCACGACATAACCATTGTTTAAATATTGTCTTGAAACAGAAAATTCGCAGAAAACACTATCCAAGTACTCACAATAACCAAACATAGAGAACAACTATATTTTTGCAAAAGAAAATCAAAACCAAAGGTATCAGCTGAGTTAACTAAACACAATAATTATCCACTGCATTACATTTGACGTCCCCTAAATAAAAGTACATTACCAACTAAAAACTGCGGTGCAAAATGGCAAATTAACTACCTAATCATATGCGTTTCTATTAATCGGAGGTTTTTCAACAAAAATAGACTCCTCCACTCAAAAAATGGTCACATAATTACCTGGGGACGTAGAATCAGCATTTTAACTTTGGCTCTCTACAGTTCCATCAACAATATGTGATGCATGGGTGGTTGGCACCGCAGATGAAGCTTCCTCAATTTATTACTTCCTCTTTTTTTTTGGGTTTCATTGGTTTTGTAGGCACATACAACATTACTTATTAAATTAACATGACTCTAATAATTCAGTCAAATAAATGATCTATTGAAGCCATCAAATTAAATTTACCTTCTCCTTCCCCTTTTTAGCAATTAAACCCCCATCCGTGTTTGAAACAGCCTGAGATGTAACACCCTCAATGGAAGGTTCTTTAATACTGATAACAGACAGCGGCCGACCATCTGAGCCCTGAACTGCGGAATGCGATTTCTTTTTCTTCTATTTCAGCATCAAGATTATAGTTACTGTTACCTTAACTCAAACATTTAAATGAAAAAAACGTTTGTGACTGAATGTACCTTTAAGGGGTTAACAGATTCCAGATTCTTGCAACTGCGTTTGTTGTGGCCGGTTGCTTTGCATCTCGTGCACTTGACTGTCAAACATTTTCCATCAACTCTTGCCTCACCTTCCTCGTGTTTTCTTACTTTTTTTGGTCTTCCAGCTCGTTTTCCATAATTTGGAGGGCCAACAGCAACTCCTGGTACATCATCCCACCTCAATTTGTGTGGGACGGGATGAATCATTGTCGAGTATGTCCTGAGATAAGCCTCTTTGGTGAGCTTAGGGTAAATGTACTCTTCATAATCAAAGGCTTTTCCCATATAGGGAGTATATTGATTGAGAAAAAGTTCAACATGCGGGTAGGGAATTCCTGATACTTGCCCTTCGTGACACTCGCAGATTCACTTACCTAAATCTACCATCCAGTTCAGAGCAACTTCATTCACCTCATACTCTTTATTGTCGGCGTAAAAACAATTGAATGTCCTGCAAAGTCCTATATATTTTAACATCCGACCCTTAATGTATGGAGTTAAATTACCTTGCCATTGCTTAAAATCTTTTAGACGTTTCTGGATCATATTCATATTCTGCCTTCTAATAAATTCGAAGAGTTTCGGATATGATAAGCATCTTGGAGGTCTCAACATTCTATTGTAGCTTTTGAAGTAGTTATTGGTAACATGATCCAACCTAACTCTTTCATCGAATTTCCACCTCTGCCAATCATCATAGTCCAGCCTTCCCAACCATTCATAAGCATTAATGTTCTCATCCCTTATCTCTTGCATAACAGCATGGCGAGCCTGCCTTGTGTAAGCCTTTGCAGCCTCCCATAGCTTTGCTTTAAGCCAATTAATTCTGTAAACCCTTCGCAAGTTCGCATCCAACTGGCGAACACAACTCCTAAAAAAATAACAAACGAAAAAAAATAAAAATAAAAAACTAGACAGATTCCAATGTACTGAACAACAAGAAACTCAACCATTCTTGATATTTGTACTACAGGTTTTAATAAGTTGCCATTAAACCTACTTATGTAATGAATACTGAAAACGGAACCTTTATCCAGACCGTAATTTCAAACTGAAGTAATTATAATGGACATAACTTCATTACAAATTAGTAAATAAATAATTTCAGCTGAACATTAAATGGTTATGATATCTAATATGGGCCTATAATTAGGAAACACTGTATCCAGAGCTGGGAGAATGCCTTTCTGTTGAACCGACATGAAACATATTCTCCGAGTGGGAAGAATTCTTAAACTACAACATAAATATTGAAGAAATCATTGTCATGTCTCTTTTTTTTCTCCAAATCTACTACACTAGCAGCGAGCGGAAGCAGTCCACTGTTGGCATCCGAAGTCACTGTAGTCAATAAAATACCGTCAAATGGACCTTTTAGGTAACATCCATCCAGCCTTATGAAACTCCTACAGTGAGTAAACGATTCAGCCTGCGCGAAAAAACAAACAAACATCCTCGAGAACTTGGGATCTTCTCCAACTATCCTGACCAGTGCAGCTGAACTAGGATTGGTTCTCTGCACCATAACACAATACTTTCTTAAATATTTAAAGCATCTAGCATGTTCCAATTTAACATTTCTCCTCACCCTCGCCATTACTTTATACAGTGTCTAACGCTTAACCGTGACCTTGTAATCACGTTGCAGGAGACTTGCTAGTGTTTCAATATCAACGTTCGGACTAGATCTAATGAAGTCTTTGAACTTCCTAACTATCCATTTCACCCTAACTTCCACATTATTAAGTAACCCATCATATGTGTGAGAGCCATTGTATTCTGTTACCTTCATCGTATTGCCAAATATAATCTCCTTGGCTCTTATAGACCAAGAACAACCCACCCATCTGCACTTGTAAAAGAGTTTGTTTGGGTCATTAACCAGCCGCATCAGTTCTATTCCCTCTTGTACAGCAAAGTCCTTAAGGACTTCTCTCAGCTGGTAGACAGATTCGAATGTCTAACCAACTTTGAATTGGATAGGCTACCCTGAATTGAAAACATACGAATCTCCCTTCATCACGTGGTTCCGTTTTCTCTCAAAGTCTGCCTTATGATCCCCTGAATCATCGTAAAGTCATCGTCGTATTGACTTTCTTTAAACTGATCTAAACTCTCCCATTGTGTAGGGTCAAGTTGTTGGTCTCCATCAACATTATTTTCCTGGAATGTAGTTTGCTCATTTGTCTGTGTTTAAGGAGTTACCTCTAGAGTGTTAAAATCAGTCAGCAAATAATCTGAGTCAGTCACATCTTTAAAACCAGGGTCTTCAACGTCTGACTCAGACATGTCTCCAGTCTCAACGTTCTGTCTACTGTTATGATTCACTTCTGGATGATCCCTCAAAGCTGAATTGTTACATATTTGGTCTTCTGGAATGTGAACTTGATCATCATTTCTAAACCAATCATCATCTCCATAATCTGTGGTGTCTATTAAAGCACTTAGATCAACTCGGAAGATTGAACCTGGAGCGACATGCGCCTCTTCGGAGTTGGGTTCGTTGTTGGGTGGACTTTGTGGGGTGCATAAATGTGGACTAATTACTTCAAAGTGGATGTTGGGATCATCCTGTGGCCTTCCAACTGGACTCCCATTAGTACCCTCTTGATGAAGAATTACATCTAGTGGTTCTGTTTGTGTCACATTTTCTTCAACCCTGCCTTGACGATTTAAGGGTATTTCAAAGACGATGTCATCCAAAGCATTATCAGACTCCTTTTGGTCCTCTGTAGATATGTTCTATGTAAAATGTGTCAGAAGCAGAATAGGTTCCTTAACTATTACCTCCTCTGCTGCTCTTTGAGCATTCACCATGGCATTATGCGTATCAATATCAATCAGGGTAACCACTAGCTCGAGAGGAGGGTAATCAAAATGTTTACTCAAGTAAAACCAAACATCCAGAGCATCATCCTGCACTTGATCAGTCAAAATTTCAATATCTTTTCCCTTCCAAGGCAGATACACTCTGCACTCAGTATCCTCTGCCACATTCCAGTTTAAGTTGGTAACTTCCCTTTGCAACTCTAGTAGACAGATCTTCTCCATATCCATTAGCCTTGCCCAATGTTTGCCATAATAACTAATAATACTTTCAGAATGTCAGGTTGTTCATACCTAATAACAAAAGACAGTAAATATAGAAACCAATTAGTTATTCTCTATAAATGTGTAAATAGAAGCGCATATGTATGGGGAACCCTGTAGTAGAGTTTCAATAAAACAAACAACACATATAACAACAACATCAATATTCCAAACTTTGGTTTAACCTGGACAACAGTGAGATTAACCAGAAATAAAAGTCCATATGTACCTAACCCTAAAATAATATATCAAAAGTATAGACAATCTGAGCAACGGTCCCAACAACAAACGTGTTTTGACCTAAACTTATAAGCAACACAATACAAAAATAAAATAAGCAGCGCTTCAGTAGATAACAATCTACACAAATTAATTGTTCTAAAGAACCTACATTAACACACCAGTGATATCAAAAGAAGACAATGAAAGCACAACAGATGCCTATAAAGATAAGAAAATAGATTTATTGAAGTAGATTCTTATAGCTAGACTTACATGTCATCATCCTCTATAGCTTTGCCTTTAATCTCACGAGAACCCTTCATAACCCTAACCCTACAAAAACCCTAACTAGTTAGTTGAAACTTCCATTCCCTTAAAATCAGATGGTAAGACGAAGAGACATGCCAAGATGAGAGTTTGATGATTACTTAGGACTTCGCTTGTTACTTCACCAAGGAGTCGAAAATGGAGGGAAGAGAAAAAAGTTTACCACGTTCGACCAAGGTCCCCCAACAAAACTCGTTTCATCTAAACCTTTTAACTTATTAAACGACGTGGCAGTACACCCACTAGACACGTAGATTTAACTTAACTTTTTACATTTTAATTCTCTATTACTGTTCACGAATATTTTTTTAAAAGGTGAAAATCCCTATCAAATAAGAGGCGGGAATAGACTCAGACGACATGAACAGTGCATCAAACGGAATCTGTGTTAAAGAGGTTTTTTTGCCCAATTTTGAAACTTCGGAGGTTTTTTGGCGGGAAATTATATAAAATAAACCAAATAAAGTTTAAAATTTTAAAACTAAACCAATAGAAGTTTATTTCTATTTTTGAGTCACTCAAATTTTGATTTTCAAAAATAGACCATCACATATGTGAAGGTCCTCTTCACAGACCACCTTCACAGATTAGTGTAAAAGATCTTCACAGAAGGATAAAATGGTCAATTTGGTTCATTTTTTAAAAGTGAAAGTTTGAAAGATTATTTTTGTAAAATTTTTAAAGTTGGGCTATATGATGTAAATAAAAGTTATAAAATAACAAAAATGAAAATAACCCTTTTTTGGCTAATTCCTCAAACTAGAGGTGGCAAAAGAGAAATATTCCTTTTTACCCGTAACGATAAGAAACAACAAGAAAAAATAAAAATGAGGAAATATAACTAACACAAAACAAAGTAAAACCCAACTCAAAAGAAACCAAGCGTAGTTTTGTCCAATATCACGTAACCTATTCTTTCTTTCACCATAATCCACAGACCCAACAGCTGCATCTACTGACAAACACCAGATGTCTTGAACAACCAAACAACTCTCATTCTCCACCATAATTGACAATATTAAAGCTAACCAAACTCAGAAGAAAAGAGCAGAACTAATAGTAGAGAATAGATCAACTACAACTATCCTCTCTATCCATTGTCACCACACCTAATGTTAGTCTTCCGAATCACTTCCCCTGTAATCTTGTTAGTATCTGCGACCCTTCTCGAGAAGACAACTTCATTAAAATCAACCTAAAATTTACAAAGGGTATTGGTTGATCAGGACAACATGATGACGGTCATGAAAAATTAAGTTTTTTTTATTGTTTCGACTCTACATTGAAATTAACCATGAAATTTTCCGCATAAAAAATATATACGACCTCACCTCCTCTGTTATTAGAACAAAATTTTTAATTTTAATTTAGAAATTATATCTATAATATATATATATATATATTATAGTCTACCTCCGCAATATACTTTTCTCTCATTGAGAGATATAATTTTCGCTCCATTTAAAGTTATAGTGTGTGTTTGGGAAAGCTTCTCAATTAGCGTTTTAGATAACGTTTAAATTATATATTAGTTTTTTACAAAAAATACGTGTTTGGCAATAACGTTTCAATTAATGTTTAGCATTTTAATTAGCATTTAAAAAAGATATCTTTGATAGCTTTCAACCCAAACGCTAATAGAGATTTACTTTATTAACATTTATCTTTTAATTAATTATATCATTATCTTTTGAATATATTTATATTTGTAATAAATTTTAGTAATTTTATATGTAACAGCTAATTTAAAAATTAAAATTAATATCAAACGTTCAACCAAACGGTTAACTTTATAGCTAATTTAAAATATAATCTAGCAGTTAATTGCTAACGTTATCTGAAACGCTAATCTAACAACTAATTAAAAATTTAATGCTAAACATATGCATAATAGAAATAAAGAACTCGTAACTTAAAATCAATATTTTTATTTCAAAAACAAAAACCTATCAATTAATGAAAATAATTAATAGAATATCTTTTATTTAAAAAAAAAAAAAAAAAAAAAACCCTAAATCATTCTATTTGTCACTTACTTGTATTAGCTTAATTGGTAGAAATGATTGATATCGTAGACATATTTTAAGGTATCTTAGAAATTCAGAAAAAGTATGACAGTTATTTGTAGTAGTTCAAGATAGCTACTTTTGTCCCCCAATATTAAAGACATTTAAAACCAAAGTTGTTAAGATTATGATTGATAGTATACTCACATACATATTTCACTTAATAATAATAATAACATTATTATTAATTAATTAATTAAAAAAATAAAAAATAAAAAAGAAAGATGAATTTGTTGGAATAATGTGCCGCTAAATCCTCCTGCTGTCTTGTAAACGACAATTTATAAAAATCAAAAGCACTCCATGTGCATGCAATGCAAGCCACCTAGCTCTTTAACGTCTTGCATGAATTATACATTCATATATGTTAACACAATTTTATTTTTGATTTTTTAAAAAATATAAATATGTAAATATATAAGTGGTGTTGATGAGAATAATAAATGTGAAATGAAAATAAAAACAAAAATAGAGTTATATAGTAATTGACTGACGGCTTGATTGAACCAGCGAAGCCATGTGTGATATGAGAAGTTTGAGAAGCTTACGCAAACAAACACCACAATAAAATTTATTTATTTATTTTAATTAATATTTTGTATTTAATTTATGAAATAAAAATAAAATCGTTTTTGTTTTACAGGTCATATTAGCCAAGAGCATATAAGTGTGGATCCCAAGTTTATCATATTATTTGACACCTTTCAATGAGGTGTAATTGCCAGCTGTCACTTCCCCACCTCGCATATTTTCTCATTTTACCCTTCCATTCTTTGTTTATTTTCTCTACCACCCTCTCTTCCTTTCTTATTTCATAAATACCATGTAGTGGTGAAGAAGGACAAATATATGAATCCATGCAAACATAAATATTTAAGGGTGTGAAGATTGATCAATTAAAAAGAAGGGCAGATTTTGTAAATAAGTAAAACAAAAGGGGCTAATAAGCAAATGTAAGCAAGTGTGTATGATAATGATAATGATATAAGCTAGTGTCTTTTTAAGCTTAATTGATTGAAGAAGCTTGAATTCAATTCAATAGTCTGTGTTTCTCTGAGTGATAAAAAAAATGGGGTATTGGAAATCAAAAGTTCTTCCAAAGATCAAGAAGGTTTTTGAGAAAAATGGAGCCAAGAAAGCTGCTGCTTCTGAGGCCATCAAATCCTTTGATGACTCTAAGGTTTCTTTTTATTTTCTTACTATATATATATATATATATTCTTCATATATATATATATATTTATATATTTGTTAATATTTATGTGATTTACTATATAGGAAGAAATCAACAAGGAATTTGAAGAGAAGAAGGGTGAGCTACAACCAAAAGTCACTGAAATCTATGAAGCTTCCTCAACAGAAATTAAGGTATCAATTGTTATATACATAAATAAATATATATTTTTTTAAAAAATATTTTCTTATAATTTTTTTTATTTAATTTTTCTTTTAAAAAAAAAACAGAGCTTGGTGAAGGAACCAAAGGAGGCAGGATTGAAGAAGCACTCAGCTGAAGTTCAGAAGTTCATAGAAGAGCTTGTCAAGATTGGTATGTGTATAACCTTGCTTTCATGGGTCAATTACATGAACGTCCCTAAAAAATAATAAATAATACATATAAGAATCATATATATATATATATATATATATATATGTGATAAGTATGATAAGTTTGTTGTCCACATAATTCTTTTCACGCAGTTTTAAAAATATTAATCAATTTTACTATTATTTTGAAAATTTTTACTTGATTTACCTCTATTATTAGGAAAAAAAAAGATTATACGATATAAATAATTTAGATGTTTCATGTTTGAGTAAGGAATTAATATGTTTTAAAGTTTTTAACTGTTTGGCGTAATTTTTAATTTATTATAAATATGTATGATGTGAAAGTGTAAAATATAAAAGTATGAAAGTAATATCAGAGAAGATATAATTTATTAGAAAATTAAAATTTGGATGAAAAAAAATAAAAATGAAATTTTTTAATTTAGTTTTGAATTTAAAATTTGTCAATTTTGTTTAATTTTTTAATAAAAATTTCAATTTAATTTTATTGGTAATTTAATAAAATCTATATTTTTATTTTGGTAAAAATAGTAAAATTATATTTATTTTTTATTTTTAATAATTGATAATATTCGGAAAAAAAATACTAAATAATAGTAATAATAATAATAATAATAATATTATTATTATTATTATTATTATTATTATTATTATTTACTCAATACATTCATATTTCATTATAAATCATTTTGTAATAATCTTTCTCCTAACTTAAACATGATCATCAATTAATCTTCCCTGATGTCAGATTTTCCCGGATCAAAACAAGTGAGCGAAATATCATCAAAGTTGGGACCAGCTCTAATTCCAGCTCCTATTTTCTTCATATTCGAAAAAGTTTCAACATTAACACCAACACCAGCACCAGAAGAAGCAAAGCCAACAGAAGAAGGCACAACAAGTGAGGACAAAAAAGATAAAGAGATAGTCATCGAGGAGGAGAAGAAAGAAGAGATAGTGGCGGCGTCGCCAGCAGCCGTGGAGGAGAAAACCGAACCAGTTCCGGCTGAACCAACCAAGGAGGACCCTCCAAAAGCATGAACATGAAGAGAACATATTTCCACAGTCTTCTTATAAATGTTAGTGATTTGTTATTCTTTATTATTATTATTATTATTATTGTTTATTTTCACTGTTTTTTTCTTTTTAAACTTTTTTTTTGTAATTTATGTAAGAATTGTTTTGTCATTGAATTAATGTGTAATTGTTGGGGTGGATTTGTAAAGATTGAATAGTTTTTACGGTTTAGTTTGTGCATGTTTGGTTTCCTTTTGCTTTATTGCTTTTGATAAAGTACTTTTATTTATATTTCGGATATATATATATATATATATATTACATTATATCTCATACCAATCTAACATATACTTACAGATATTTATTAGAAATAAGAATTTAAATTGAATAAATATATCTGATAATGCATACCATAAATAATAATGGGTGTATTTGAAGTATGAGTTTTTAAATACATGTTAAAATTTTGATTTGTTTGTTTACGTGGACGTAGTGTTAAATGTAATTTAAAATAGTTTGAAATTCAAATAAAAAAATATATATGAGATTAATGGTTAAACAGGTGAAAAATTGCAGATAATTTAATTTTTAATTTTATTAAATTTTTTTGATAAATATTGAGAGATTATTATTATTGAATTCGTCTCTGGCTAGAAATAATTTATTTTAAAATTTTTAATATTTTTATAAAAATAAAAAAGTGAAAAACCATAAGAATTTTTTATATTTTTCTTAATACTTATTACATTAAAATTAATATACTTTATAGTTGGTTTTAATTTGTACTTTTAAAAATAAAAAGTTCTACCGAAATCTAAATAGGATCTAACTAGAGTCTATACATGATACATCCTATAAAAAAATCTATTCAAATAGATAATAATCTGTTTAAATAAATAATTAATGGAAAGTTAGTGGAGATTTTTAAAACTAATTTTAATATATTAAAATATAATATTATTAGGGTTTTTTTTTTTATTTTTTTATTTTTTTTTATTTTTTTTATATTAAATTCATTATATTTTTAAACCAACAATTAAATTTTTATAAAACTAAATAATTTAATAAAAAAATTGCACACAATAAACCGAGAGTACCATAATATTCTCCCAATTGAGAAATTAATTTAAAATATATTTATTTGTTTTAAAGATGTGTAAAGTCTGTTATGTCCTTCAATTTAAAATTTTGAATTAAAAAATAATATTCAAATACTGACCCCACCATATTTAATAAAGACCCCACCAAATTTGTTAATGGTCCTCACGAAATAGGAAAATAATTCTCAATTATATTGGATAGGGGTGAGCGGGACCGGTTCTGGTACTGATTCCTTAGAGGAACCGGAACCGAATTACCGGTTCCTTATTTTTTAGGAACCGGTACCGGTACCATTAGTATTTAGAACCAGTACTGTTCCAGTGCGGTTCCGGTTCGGTTCCGTTACCGGTTCCGGTTATAATGGTACCGGTTATTCAGGTACGGTTTCGGTACCAGTTCTAGAAAAATAATCAAACTTTTCACAATTAATCCAATTATTAATTTTATTTTTTTTTGTGAAATTACCATTTGTCAAATTTATATTTACAAAATAAACATTCCAAAACCAATATAATAAAACAAACTTATACATATGGGAAATTTACTAATGTTCTCAATTGCCATAATCAATTTGTTAAATTGGTTCTCAAATTGCATACCAACAAACTCCAAAAGCTTCACTAATGAATTTAAATTTGATGTCCAGACAAAATAAGTTTAAAAGCTCCAAAACCTTACAAATAAATTGTGCATAATTTTAAATAATAATAATAATAAGTTTCAAATGTTCTGCACGCTTGAGTCTAAACCGCATAGCCCTCTATATTCTACATCTCACTTTTTTAAAAAAAAATTAATTAGTTAACATACACATAGTAATTTAACATAATTTAGTTGTAATATAAAAAGTAATTAAAAAATTAAATCAATATTCCAGGTAGATTGTTCAAGTAAACGCATTTAACACTCCACTTTAACTCTTGGAATAATATTCTTTAAAACTTCAGGATCATTTCTAATGTCTAAATATATTTGAAATATACATATATATGTTGAAACAATTCGGTGGTGAAAAAAATAGATTAAAAATATTACTTTTTTGAATTATTTTTATAAAAATTACAACTGCGATATACAATTTGAAAATTAAAAAAAAATTATGAGAGAAGAGAACGATATATATATTTTTTACCTTGAAAGAAATTCGCCTAAAAATGACTAAATTTTATTTCATATTTTTTTAGAAAAATCGGTTCCTTTACCGGTTCCAGTTTAGTTCCAGTTCTGGTCCGGTTCCAATCTGGTTCTAATCAAGGATCCGGAACCGGTACCGAAAAATATAATTTTCGGTACCGGTTTCGGTCCGGTTCTAAATAATCAGTTCTTTTTCAGTTCCAGTACCGGTTCCGGTCCGGTTCCCGGTTCTGGAGCGGTTCCAAAATGTACCATGCACAACCTTAATATTGGAAACCTAACTTTTACAATCACGATTCCTCATGTTCTTGGAACACCAATTCACATCAAATTCAACCTTGTTTGTCCCTTAACAATCCATAAGCATGTCTGCACATGTCTCTGCAATATATTTTTGAAAATTCATCTTCCATCACAACTCAAATGTATGTTTTTTTAAATTTTTTTCATTCTTGAGTATGGTAGTGTTATGTTATGGTGTAGGGGTCTCGAATATATGATTTTAGAGTTCATGGTAACATCAATATGGATATTGGATAGTGTTTCAAGTCAATTGTATCGTATAAGAATGCAATTTCATGATTTAGGGTTGAAATTCCCGATTGTTAGTTTTCTAGCAATTTTCGGTTTTCATACCCGAAAATTGACACAAATTATACCATTTCCTAGTTACATTGAAATGGTCAATATATTTCCAGACATAAAATCAGACTCTATACCTGGAAATAGAGGCTCAATTTGCCTATTTCCCTTCCATTATACGTGGAAACAGACCTACATTTTTTCGTTAGTGATTTCGTGGTATCAACACCGGAAAATAGGCCAAAAGTGCTCAAATTTGATGCATTATTTTTTCCTCCGTTTAAATAATTTGTGTTTTCTTTTTTCAAAAATGGATTTGAAAAAGACACTAGTACACTTCAAGTTCGTTGTGGAGCATGTAAAGAGTTAGGGCATATCATTCACACGTGCTTAAACAAACATATCAAAGTTTCGGATTCAGAGGAACCACCACATAATAAAGATTTGACACAAGCAACGAACCTGAAGTTGAAAGCTCTTCCGGGGATATATTAATTCATCTGGAAGCCAACTTACCCTAGTCTCCTATACTTTAGATATATCACTTTTGTTATGAGTTTGTTTGAGGATTGTTCATCAAATGCTTTTTGTCAAATATGGTTTGGTTGTTGAATTTGGTTTGGCTATAAGTATGATTTTGAATGTATAAATTTATTTCGGAAAAATGAAATTGTAATGATACAAGTTATTTCCCTCTTTTAACACATGGAATCTGGACTTTTTTGTACTATTTCCTAGTATTTACACAATGAAACAAACTAACAAGCAATCATTTCCAAGCACGAAAATGTGGAAACATTCTAATATTTGGTCTATTTTTCGTTATTGATACAGGGACATGGATTGCCAAAATTCCCAATTATTTCCCGATTCCAAGGGCCGAAAATAAGTCAATCTAACAACCATGTCTTGGTCTTGACTAACCAGCAATCATTTCCAAGCACGAAAATGTGGAAACATGCTAATATTTGGTCTATTTTTCGTTATTGATACAGGGACATGGATTGCCAAAATTCCCAATTATTTCCCGATTCCAAGGGCCGTAAATAGGTCAATCTAACAACCATGTCTTGGTCTGGAGGGAGTGAAATGACCTGAGATTTCGCCAAATTATTTTCTGGTTTGATATCATGGAAACTTAAATTTATGGGCCAATTTTCCGGTATATATTTCCCGATGTCAGCACCGGTACAGGAGTCCCATTATCCAATATGTCCAGCTATAGGATTTAGGGAACTAATGGGGTAATTTCCACGTTTCGTGGTTGGGACATGGCTTAGTTTAGGTATTGTTTTCCGGCGTCAATACCTGGAAACTTCAAATTTCCACATTTTATTACATCATCTTCAACTCCAAACATCTTAAAACACTTATTAATAGACTTGGATGATTTAGCGGTTGCCTCCTTCAACCCCAACATGTTATGGAACACAAGGATTGATTGGTTTATGAATCTAATTGGTTTAAAGTGGGCTTTAGGTATTTTCTAATGGCTAAAAGTGGATGACTATCAATGCTTACACCTAGTGGAACTTAAATGGATAAAAAAGTTTTCATAATTGGAAAGGTTGAAAAATATTATGTTTTCCATGGTCTACATAGGAGTACATTGTCCATCATGTATAACTCTTGCATTTCAAGTGGAGTAAAGATATAATATCCAAATTTCTAATTATTTGTGTTGGATTCCTTTATTGTTTCCATTGGTTTTGTGGTTGTTTTGAGAATAAATTTATCATGAAATAACCATTTTCATTTATAAGCACTTGGAAACGGGTCCCGTTTTGCACAATTTCCAGTTATGTGAGTTAGGAAACTAATGGGCTAGTTTCCATATTGTAGGGCCGGGACATGGCGTAATTTTGGCCTGATTTCTTGGTATCGACCCCTGGACAATTTAACTTTCCACCTTTAATTGTAACAAATTCGATTTCAAACATCTTACATCATTTATTAATAGCACTTGGATGATTTTTTATCTCCTTCAACCCCAACATGTTATGGCACACAATGATGGATTGGTTTATGAATATAATTGGCTTAAAGTGGGTTTTAGGTATCTTTTTATGGCTAAAAGTGGATGATTATCCATGCTTACACTTAGTGGAACTTAAATGGATAAAAAATTTCATAATTAGAAAGGTAAAAAAATATGATGTTTTCCATGGCCTACGTAGGAGTACATTGTCCATCGTGTATGACTCTTGCATTTCAAGTGAAGCAAAGATGTAAACTCATTATTCCTAATAACTTGTGTTGGATTCCTTTATTATTTCCATTAGTTTTGTGGTTGTTTTGAGGACAAATTTATTATGAAATAACTATTTCCACCGGGAAATGGGTCTAGTTTTGCACCATTTCCAACTTTGTGATTTAGGAAACTAATGGAGTAGTTCAAATAATGATGGTTTCCATATAGTATTGTCTAGAAATAGTTCTAATTAGGGCTGTGCATGGTTCCTTTTGGAACCGCTCCAGAACGGGGAACCGGACTGGAACCGGTATGAAACTGAAAAAAGAACCGATTATTTGGAATCGTATCAGAACCGGTACCGAAATTTATAGTTTTTGGTACCGGTTCCGGATCCTTAATTGAACCGGATCAGAACCAGACCAGAACTGAAACTGAACTGGAACCGATAAAGGAACCGATTTTTCTAAAAAAACTAAAATACAATATAGTCGTTTTAGGCGAATTTCTTTCTAGGAAAAAAAATATATATCGTTCTCTTCTCTCACAATTTCTTTTTTATTTTCAAATTGTATATCGCGGTTGTAATTTTTATATAAATAATTTTAAAAAAATATATTTTTAATCTAATATTTTTTTATTTCTGCACCATCGAATTGCTTCAATATATATTGTTATTTCAAATATATTTGGAAATTAGAAATGATCATGAAGTTTTGAAGAATATTGTTCCAAGAGTTAAACTGGAGTGCCAGATATGTTCACTTGAATAATCTACAAGGAATATTAATTTAATTTGTAATTATTTTTTTATATTTCAACTAAATTATGTTAAATTACTATGTGTATATTAACTAATTTTTTTTAAAAAAAATTGAAGTGTAGAATATGGAGGGCTACGTGGTTTAGACTCAAGCGTACAGAACATTTGAAATTATTTATTTATTATTATTAAAAACTTCTCGACAAACAATGCATAACAAATCTTCAATACGTCATCTATATCCATGTTGTCTCTCTCGAAATCCTTGGACCAAGACAACACAGTATTCACTGTCTTATCTTTCTGAGGGGGAATAAATCGAGAATGTACGAAATTCGGGTTGTCCGGTGTATAATAGACTTCCATTAAATTCCTACAAACCTGACGAAACTCTAATTAGGTAATCAAAGCAAATCCCTCACTGCCAAAACGTACTGCTTTGCCTCTATGCCAAACCATATTTCATCCGTTTGGCACTTGTCCCCTGTAATTTCCTTGCTAAAAACCCTGAGCACTAGCTTCCAAAGAATTCACCTTTCCTCTGATATATCCGGAGAAAATGGCCTAAAGGACCATTTCTTCAAGTATACATAAGCTCAAGATTCTTCAACTGGACTTCTATCACATCCATCACCGACGGTTGCTCATAAATGTCTATTTTAGCAGCGTCGAAGGACCTCAGTTTGTTAACATACCACAACCCCTTCTTGAATTGTAAACCTGAATGAAGACTTTTAGAGACCACCTGAAAATATCTATAATTGATAATGCTAATAATCAATCAAAAACAACATTATGTTAAGATATGAAGGCTGGAAGCATGAAATAATTTTTTTTATAGACATAAGTTACCCTGGAAATGGTTCAAAACTACCTCTATTTCACTGTTTCTATGGCTGGAAATGGTAAAATTTCAAATACGTTTCCCGGTACCAGGATACTACCTTGGAGTTGAACCATTTCCAGACATGTAAACCTAAAAATAAATGAGCCTAGAAACAGCTATATCTTCATCTAATTTCTAGGACAAGGAAATATAAAGTAGATATAATTGTTTCCAGGTCACTAATTAGCAGGTTTACATGATTGGAAAATGTAACGTCCGCAAATTGGGCCTAGAAGTTAGGGCCAATTTGAAATTTTTACATGTTTGAGTTTTGATACATTCCACTTCGAAATAAGTCGAAAATACTATTAAGGGCATAATATGAGATTTGAGATTTTTGTCCAGAATTGATAAAATAACATTAAATCGAAATTGGTTATTTTACACCAAAAGGTGAGTTTTATCATCAAATGATGTTTTATTAAACATAAGTAGAGACAATAACTAAGTGGAAGCATTAGAATTGAAAAATGGAATTTAAATCGAAATTGCGGCTTTATTTGTAAAATGGCGATTTTAATGGAAAAAGGGTATTTTGGGAATAAAATAGACTTTGTGAGTAAATTCTATTTTGGTATTTAGAAATTATATTTAATTATGGAAATAAGATTTATGTCATAAATGACGATTTTAATTGTAAAAATAGCGGTTATGGCGATTAAGGGTATTTTTGGTACAAAATGGGTTTATGATAAAAATTATATTTTCGGTGTAGAGAAATGATTTTAATATTTCGGGAATGATTTTCAAATAAAATTGAGAGACCGGTTTTAATAACGGAATTGGTGGATTGAGAATGTTAATGGGCTTGGGTGGAAAATTTGGGTCCATTAATATTGAAGGCCCATTAATACCAAATAAAAACCCTATCTACCACTCTTTTCCCCATCACTCTCTAACTCCCTCTCTCTCTCTACATTTCTCTCAAGAAACCAACCCTCTCATTTTCTCTCTACACCACCAACAAACCCTAACACTTCCCCTAACTATTTCTCTACAAAAATCATTACAACATCACTCACAAACATCATTAAATGTTACTAGGAGGTGGATGAAACTCCTCTAATTCATTTTTGAAATTGGTAAGCATTTTAAAAACCCCATTTCATCTCAATTTCATTTTTGAATTATGTAGCATGATTAAATGTTGATTTTGAGCTCTATAGAGTCTAATGATGCTTCCAATTAGTCACATGTAGTCCATAATGTCTTTAATTGTAATTTGAACAAAACCCTAACTTTCAATTGGGGATTTTATGAAAGGAAATTATTAAAGTGGTTTATAAATGATCCTAAGTTGTTACTAAGTGATTTTGGATTAATTCCAACCTATTTTGAAGATTTCTAAGCTCATTAGTATGTTAATGTCCTTAATAGAATTGTTGTGTGGTAATTTAAATATGTTGGAACCATTTAATGATGTTATGGTATGTATGGATGGTTGTAGTGTAATAGTTGGATATTGGTGATGGCTTAGAACAAGTGGAAACCCTCACGGGAGCGGCTTTCTAACTTGTGAATCGACGGATGGGAGGTTCGTATTTCCGTTTTTAGCCCTATACACTTGTTTGTTATTGGTTGATGTATTGAATATATGTTTACTTGTAATTATGCCATGAAAATTG
This sequence comes from Cardiospermum halicacabum, assembly GCA_031304145.1. NCBI lineage: Eukaryota > Viridiplantae > Streptophyta > Magnoliopsida > Sapindales > Sapindaceae > Cardiospermum > Cardiospermum halicacabum. The sequence goes on from CM062397.1 coordinate 10,528,541, forward strand.
GTTAAATAAGATAACCATCCAAAAGTTGATATGATGAGCATACTTGCATGTTAAGATGCTAGAGCATGTATGTAATGCATGTAGAATCATGCTAGGCGCTGCTTTGGGAATTGAAGTTTTGGGTGGACCGAGTCCACATTATTTACGGATATTGAAGGGCATAGGTTAGAGACTTATCTTTCCGCTCTTGATTGTGGATGCTTGAAATGGTGTTGACATGTATTTGGTAAGACATGTTGGTTGTATACATGACTTGATAATTATGAACATATTGCATTTATGACTATGTGAAAGTGCATATGTGTTCGCCTTGTGGCTAAAAGATTTCAAATGACAATGTTGTCTTGGTACCTCTAAGAGGTCAAATGTGCAAACGAAAGTTATAAAATAAAGGATAAATGTGTGATTATGGTTGAATAACTAAAACAGATAATTGCCCTTGTTATAGCTAGTTAGCGAATTTAGTGGCATGCCATAAGGAAACAATGAGAATTCTCAACATGTGTATACATGAACGATAAATTGGCATTGGGGCAAAAAACGAACGAATTGAGTGACGACTCCTAACGGGCGTGATGGCACCACAACCTTTTTGGCCTAACGAACGAATCTAAAGGTAGATGACCGACTTGAGGGAGAGTAAATCGGCTCTACAGATTATTGGTCTTCGGACCCCAACGAGAGCTTGGCTCTAAAACGATGGCTTCGGCCCTAACGTCCCGTTTTCACTAATCAAGTTAGAATTAAGGACGATTACTTAAAAGTGGCATAATGTGTCTATTAAACTTGATTGTTGAGTATTTTGAAATTGGTTGGTCATATATTATGGAAACTTAACTTGTCAAATGTTTTTGAACTAGAAATATTTCAACTTGGATTGTTTCAACTTCAAATGTTTTGGAACTTGAATTGTTTAAAACTTGCAATATTTTAAACTTGCTTCGTATTGAACTTGAAATGTCATCGATGATGATCTTGATGATGTATTGATATTGTCTTGCTAATGAACTTGAAAATGTTCTTAAACTTGAACTTGATGAGTAAATTGGTTAGGTAGTAGGAAATACTTCCTAATGAACTTCATAACAAAATGACATTGTTATGGATATTGGAAATTTGGAATTGATATGAACATGCTTGGTAATCAAGATGACTAATGAACTTGACTAAATAAGAGATCATGACATGTCTTGTGCGTAATCTTGATGCTTTGGAATGTTTGTTTAGTGAGTCAACCCTTAGTCCAATACTCTTGTCTAATGGTGTGATCCTAATATGTTTTTGTCAAGTTAAAATGGGTCTTTGTTAGCTTAATTGGCTAAATTATGAATTGGGGAATCATATTGAATGTCTAATAATCAACTTGTTGTTAACTTGGTTAGTAAAGGTTGGTTTTACCTGAATTGGTATTGAAATGGTGGAATAAGTAGGAACTTGAAAATTGGAAATTGTTGTCTTGTGTTGCTGCTGCAACAAGTTGACTAAATAGGCAACTTGTTCAGTTTCGTTCGCCCAAACGGTTGGGTCGCTTGACAAACAGATTGTTTATATGTATTGTTTGATATGCATAGATGATGTGTTTAAAATTTGGTTGCACTCCGATGTCGTTTGGTCGGGTTCTGAAACTGAGCAAATCACTCAGATAGGTGACCTGGGCAGAATCTACATACATACCGAATTATAGTATGGTATGCATTGTGGTATGTATTTCGGCCAGAGAGCCAGTTTTGCGTCTGCTTACTTACCGAATTACTTTATGGCATGCAATTCGGTATGTAGCTCGGTCAGGAAGCCAGTTTTGTATGTCTAACTTGTCGGTCTTCGTTCTCCCTCATCCAAACTTCAATTTAGGTGTTGTTTACGGCTACGGATTCATCTTTAAGTCTACTTTCCAACTATGTCTTCAGATTTTGAAAATATGATCATATTTATATCCAGATTTTAAATCTTCTCCAAGTGTTTGTAAATTTCAGCTTTTGGAAAATACGTGTAACTAGTATAAGTTTTGTATCCGAACTCCAAATTGAGTCCCATTTGTTGCTATGAATTTGTGATGATGTCCTTTAATTACTATATGTTTTGAAATTATAGAAATAAATCAATGATGTTGCAAGGATTTCAATCTTCTTTACATGTACGAAACATCCTATATTTAGGAAACGAAATTCTTGAATTAAAAACCTCTTGATTGAATTGTTTCCAAAAAATTTTAAATCTTTCACGAGTATATTTAATTGCTAGTAAACTCACCTACTTGTGACCATTTTTGAAAAGTTATTTTATTATCGAATACCTTAATGACGAAGTATCTTCAAAGGTATTTAAAAACCATAAAGTCTTGTAACATGAGAACTTGCAATGTGGTCAATTTGTTGATTGCTTCTTGTTCAAGAAATGACCTTATATCTTTTAATTTTTATTTGAATGCCGAACTGTAATTCGGTGTCCAGTTCGGTATCGAGTTTGGTCAGGGAGCATATTTTTCACCTTCACGGGTTACCGAATTATAATTCGCTAGGGAGCTCGGTATGTAGCTCGGTTAGAGGGTTTGTCTTTCAATTGTGTATGTTACAGAATGTAATTCGGTATACAATTCAGTAGTGAGCTCAGACAAAGGAGTTTTGAGTCATGCATTGGCGTCACTGAACTGTAATTCGGCATACAGTTTGGTATTGAATTTGGTCAGGGGCGTACTATTGCATTTCATGTGTTACCGAATTGTAATTCGGTATACAGTTCGGTAGGCAATTCGACATTGTTTGGTAATGTGTTTAAAACCTGAAAATTGAATATAATCGTGGCTTGATTAAACCCCATTGATTAAAGATTGAAATCTTCGATTATTGGATTGTTTGGTGATCTCCTTGAGTCGAGTTATTTGGACTAAGCGGAGTTTGGCTCACAAGTCTATTATAATGATTAGTCGTCATGAGATAATTGTATTGATTCACTTAATTGAATTGATCGTCTTAATTGACTTAATTGAAATGATTGTCTCGATTGACTCAATTGAAATTGGTTATCTTGATTGACTCGATTGTATTGATTGTCATATTGATCGCATTATTGATTGATGGATACATATAGTTAACGTTAAGGAGAAATGAGATTAATCTTAATGATTGGTAAATCATAGAATGAGCATGAATGTGTGACATAGCATGCCTCGAATGATACACTAGCATGATTGATTGCTAGGAGTTGGTTGTGTTTGACTTCTATGAGTTAAGGTGAGCTTAGAGATGCTCAAATTAGAATTCCATTGTGTGTTAAAACATTGCATATTGACGAAAGGTAAGAGGATTTGCGTGTGCTTGTTTGAGACATGGGATGCGAACCAGGCGTGTGCTTGACCCTTTCTTCTTTTTCTTTTCCCCGTAAATTGTGTTTTCAGGTTCGATCGAGCAAGGCATGTGGTATTTGAGCTCTCATGGTGAAGTTGACTAATGTTGTAATCACACATACATGTATTTTAGAATTTTATCATATTTGTAAATGAGCTTATAATATATTTGAAGTATAGTTGTAAAAGATGTTTTATTCATTTGAAATTTCTAAATATCATCTATGTATGATTTAAACCAAGTATCATATGTTCAAGAAAGTAACATCTTTATTCGTTTTCCGCACAAATATCATATAAACTGATCGACTTTTGAAATGTTCCTATATGGTAAATCACAACTGCATTGTTAATGTGGCAGTTTGGGCACCCACTACGGTCTCAACTTGGGTGGGGGTTCAACGCTATAGAAAAGGTTCAATTCCAAATACGTTTCCCAGTACCTAGAAACAACCTCGCTATTGTACCATTTCAAGATATGTAAACCTGAAAATTAGTGGCCCTAGAAACAATTATATCTTCACCATATTTCCAGGGCTAGAAAATATAAAGAAGAACAAATTGTTTCCATGTTGACCATAATCAAAGTATACAAGCCTGGAAATAAGCACTTTACTAGGTATTTTCCTGATGTTTGGAAACATTACTTCAACTGAACCGTTTTCAGCGAAACATTACTAGAAAATAGGTCAGTCTGAAAACACTATTGTATTTTGCATATTTTTTTGGCCTGAAAATATGGAAAAAAATAAACTGTTTCCAGACTAACATATTTCCACATTAATAAGCCTCGAAATGGTCTAGTTACTAATCGATTTCTAGGTGTCCATTCTCAGGCTTCCAAACCAAGAAATTGGTTTGTATTTGGCCTATTTCCATAGCTTGGAAATAGGTCAAACATTAACTGTTTCCTTGGTCGAAAAACTATATCAATTTAAAACAAAAAACACCCCGATGTCCAAACATCGAAACTAATATTAAAAACGGGCCAAATTAACAGTAACTTACATGCATGGAAATAGGGATATTCAGCATATATCAGCACAAACTCAAATACACAACCTTATACTATTCAAAACATACAAAATTAACATACATTATCAATACATGGAAACTAGCCTTCAACAGAGTTCAAATCGACACCAATTTCCATACATGTAAACCGATATATCAACAATACTTCAGCAAAAACCCAAATTCAGATTTTAAACTAACCAAAACCAACGACATCAACATACATTTCCAATATCTAACACAAAATCAGCCAGTATGGAAACCATAAACAAACAAACAAATGCATTAAACCCTAACCTGTCTTGGAGTCATTCTGGACATCAGTGGCGACTGAGCAGCTATGGAGGATTGTCTTGACGTTGATGGCTTTGATTTCATAGTCGAAACCTTCATAATGGATACTGGGGCCTTGCTTGCTTTTGCAGAAGGAGATTTTGGGTTCCACGATTTTTGTGTCGTTATCTTTTTTCCCATTTACGTTGTTGTTAAAGACGATTGACAAACAGAAAATGACTGACAAAGAGGAGATTTTATTCATGAAGAAAACGATGGTGGCGATGGAAACAATAATGGACGAAGAGGACAGTTTGTGATGCAAACGATGACGAACGAAAATGAACATTGACGGCGACGAAGAAGAGAGTGATGATGATGGTTTAGTTGTAAGTAGAAGAAGAAAGCAATGACGATGGTTTGATTTAATCTTTGACTCAAACGGCAGTTGAGGGACATTTTAGGGTTTTCAATTTTCTTTGAGGGACATTATTAAATTTGAGGGTGTTGTAGTAATGTTGGTTCATTTGTTGATAAAAAAATTTATACATAATTTACTTTTTCAAAATTTTTTATGTTGAACTAAAATAAAGATTTTGATTTTGGATCCGTCCAAAATCAAAATTATACAACCTTACAAATAAATTTATGCAATTCAATGCTTTGTATATTAACCAAATCTCTATCTCTATTATAATAAAAAGAGGAAATTAACGAAGCCAAGTTAACCACGTATTGACAAGTGGCTTCGTAAAAATGCAACGCATCATCTTTTTTATAAAATTACATTTTTAGTTTTTAATTTTAATTAACTAAATTGGTTATTTCGATATTTTAATAAATTCTCACATTTTTCACAGATTCTATAATAAATTTTAATATTCAATTTTATATTTACACTAATTGTTATACCACATCGGAAATATAACTCTTAATTAGTTTTTCCACCACTATATAAATAGATTTTTATTCAGTTAGTTTTCGTATCGACCTTAAAGACATGAGTGCTCTTTGTAAATTAAGTGGAGCTACTTGCCACTAGAGGTTTAAATATGAGTTTATATTTATATTATTTCATTTTTTGGATTAAATTCTAAAATTTTAAAATTGACATGAATCCAAAATCTATATTATCATTATATTATTATATATAATAATGATAATATATTTTTTAAATATATATATAATTATATTTATATATATACATATAATAGTATATGTTTGGTTAAATTTAAAATTTACTTACCATCTTCTTAAAAGAAAAAGTTCGACCAAACATGTTTTATAATTTTTTTATTAAATTAAAAATATGAATACATAAATTATTTTATAATCGCAATCATAGCATCTCAAAAATCAAATCAGTTCATTTTTAAAAGTCGAATCAATTCAATACAAACAAAATAAATAAGAAGATTTTCTACTTCAATCTCTATTCTTTACATCTCTATTATAACAAAAGGAGGAAATTAACAAAGCCAATTAACCACGGGTTGACAAGTGGCTTCGTGAAAATGCAACACATCATTTTTTTATAAATACTTTTTTAGTTTTTAATTTTAATTAACTAAATTGGTTATTTCGACATTTTAATAAATTCTCACATTTTTCACAGATTCTATAATAATTTCTAATATTCAATATTATATTTATACTAATTGTTATACCACGTCGGAAATATAACTCTCCGATTATTTTTTCCACCACTATATAAATAGATTTTTGTTCAGTTTGTTTTCACATAGACCTTGAAGGCATTAGTGCTCTTTGTAAATTAAATAGAATTATTTGCTACTAGAGGTTTAAATATGAGTTTATATTATTTCAACTTTTCGGATCAAATTTTAAAATTGACATTTTAATCCAAAATCTAAATTATCATTATATTATTATATATAATAATAATAGAAGTTTTCTTTTTCAATATATATATAATAATAATAATAATAATAATAATAATATATTATATATATATAATAGTATATGTTTGGTTAAAGTTAAAATTTACTTAAACAAAGAAGTTCAACCAAACATATTTTATAATTTTTTTTATTAAATTAAAAATATGAATAAATAAATTATTTTATAATCGCAATCATAACATCTCAAAAATCAAATAAATTCATTCTTAAAAGTCGAATCAATTCAATACAAACAAAATAAATAATAAGCTTCTCTATCTCATCTCTATTATTTACATTTATCTTTATAATTGAAAAAACCTAACCAAGTAAATTAACCACGTGATGACAAATGACGTTATAAAAACACAATACGTAAGCAAGTTTGTATTAAATTACATATTAACATATAAGTATGAATTAATTCATTAAATTATTTTGTCATCTAAAATATTTTTTTTACTATATATTATATTTCAACTAATTTTTATCCCACATCATAGCATAACTCATTGATTATTTTCGTTACTACTATATAAATGAGATTTATACTGAATTAGTTTTCATATCGACCTTTAAGGCATTAGTGTCCTTTGTACAATAAAAAAGTACTTGCCGTTATATGTTTTAATAAAAAAGTTAATATATTCCAAATTGTGGATTCGATTTTAAATTTTTAAAATTGATACAAACCCAAAATTTATATGATAGTATCTTTATCTTTATCACTATCATTATCTTTATCTCTATTATAATAAAAGAAAAACTAACCAAGCGAATTAACTACGTGTTGACAAGTGGAACTCTAAAAAAAACAGATAGACATTTTTATATTAAGTTACATATTAATACATAAGTATTAATTAATTCATTAAGTTATTTTGTCATATTTTAACTAATTTTTATCCCACGTCGGAAGCGTACCTCACTAATTATTTTCATCACTCGTATATAAATGAGATTTTTATTGAATTAGTTTTCATATCGACCTTTAAGGCGGTGATGCCTTTTGTACAATTTAAAGGTACATGCCGCTATAAGTTTTAATAAAAGTTTAAAATATTTTAGAGTTTTGGATTCAATTTTAAGTTTTTAAATATGATACAAACTTAAGATCAATATAATAATATCTCTTCTCTATCTCTATTATAATAAAATGAGGAAATTAACAAAGTCAATTAACCACGCGTTGACAAGTGGCTTCGTAAAAATGCAACACATCATCTTTTTTTTAAATTACTTTTTTAGCCTTTAATTTTAATTAACTAAATTTGGTATTTCGATATTTTAATAAATCCCCACATTTTTCACAGATTCTGTAATAAATTCTAATATTCTATTTTATATTTAAACTAATTGTTATACCACATCGGAAATATAACTCACCGATTACTTTTTCCACCACTATATAAATATATTTTTGTTCAGTTAGTTTTCACATCGACCTTGAAGGCAGTGGCGGTCTTTGTAAATTAAATAGAACTACTTGCCACTAGAGTTTTAAATATGAGTTTATATTATTTCATTTTTTGGATTCAATTTTAAAATTTTAAAATTGACATTAATCCAAAAACTATATTATCATTATATTATTATATATAATAATAATAGATTTTTTAAATATATATATATATATACATAATGGTTACAGTTAAAATTTACTTATCATCTTCTTAAAAGAAGAAGTTCAATCAAACATCTCTATCTCTATTATAATAAAAGGAGGAAATTAACAAAGCTAATTAACCACACGTTGATAAGTGGCTTCGTAAAAATGCAACACATCATCTTTTTTATAAAATTACTTTCTTTAGTGTTTAATTTTAATTAACTAAATTGGTTATTTCGACATTTTAATAAATTCCCAAATTTTCACAGATTATTTAGACGAGCACTGTGTAGTACTAAAAACTATAACCAAATTTGTACTCAAAGAAGTATTCCCAAGCACTTGAAAAGAGTACAAATTGAATATTATTCGACACAAAATTTATACTTCCTCCATTCTAAAATAGGTGAAACACTTCCTGCGGACACGCTATCCAATATTTAGCTTTAACGGTAAATATCTTTAATTATATACAACTAAAAATTATAATAATTTAATATTTGAAAAGTAGACATTAAGACGAATAAAATAAGATCCCACTTGACTATATTATTTCTTATACATAAAAAAATAATATGCGAAACAAATTGGTTGATAAATAGTGAATACTATGCTAATGTTTCACCTATTTTATAACGGAGGTAGTATAATTTATTTGATAAATTAAATAATTACATTTTTTTTCTTAGAGTAATAAAATTGCAAATATTAATATATGTATTGATGTTGATGAATGATACTTCACTACAAGTCGCACCAAAAGAATTAAGAATAAGTGAGATTCATAATAATTTTACTAAATTTTGCATGATTTGATCTTAACAATCCAAATGATTAAGAGTGAAAAGAGATTTATGTCTAATTAGATCTGTTTAGTCTTTTTTTTTAATCTCTTGATCTCGTTTGCTTTTATTGTTTTCTATTTTTATACTCGATTGATCGGGACATCTTGTGATATATTATTTATTTTGCGGGAGACTTTATATTTGATTATGAGCATTACTAAATACCGCATCAAATTTATTAATACCACAATCAAAATACCAATTATACCCTTTTCAACATAGATGAATTTATAAAGAAAATCTCAAGTGCAATTATGGATGGTGAAGAGAAAGAAAAGATGCGTTGTGTTTTAATCTGAAATCTCCTTAAATGGCAAATATGTCCAAAGATGCAACTAGATTCTCCGAAAAATTCGTTCTTTAAGTCACTTAGAAACAATTCATGTTCGCACTTCCAAAGTTTTGAGTGAAGAGCGATGTCATGGAAACATTAATTGATAAGGTAGATGTAAACTAAATTCGTGCAAGAGTTTTAAAATTTATATGGTAGATGAAACTGGAATACCGATATTATTTCCGTATTGTTGACAATCTTGACGCTCACTTCATTCATTATCGTCTTTTGAATTACTTCATTGGATCTTCTCCATAATATGGTTTAAGAAAAAATTCAAACGAGTTGAGATAATGAGAGAAAAGATTTCATTAAAACTACACTATCAAAATATTCTGGAATTTGAAGAAAAAATTAAACGAGTTAAGATGATGAGATAATTTTTTATTTATTAAAACTACACTATTAAATTTCAGAATGTTCTCCATTATTTTATCGTTGATGAAAAAATTCAAACAATGAAAGGAATTTTATTAAAATCTGAATTTTATTAAAACTATAATACTAACTTTTTGATGCGATTATGTTAAGGGTATAATTGGAAAAATATGCGGTATTTAACACTTTGGCATGCGGTATTTAACACTTTTGTTGATTATTTATGGGCATTACTAAATACCGCATCAAATTTATTAATACCGCAATCAAAATACCAATTATACCATTTTCAACATAGATGAATTTATAAAGAAAATCTCAAGTGCAATTATTATGGAGGGCGAAGAGAAAGAAAATATGTGCTGTGTTTTAATCTGAAATCTCCTTAAACGACAAATATGTCTAAAGGTGCAACTAGATTCTCCGAAAATTTCGTTTTTAAGTTACTTAGAAACAAATTATGTTCAGACTTCCAAAGTTTTGAGTGAAGAGCAATGTCATGGAGACATTAATTGATAAGGTAGATGTAAACTGAATTCGTGCAAGAGTTTTAAAATTTATATGGTATATGAAACTGGAAGACCAATATTATTTCCGTATTGTTGACAATGTTGACGCTCACTTCATTCATTATCGTCGTTTGAATTACTTTCGTGGATCTTTTCCATAATATGGTTTAAGAAAAAATTCAAACAAGTTGAGATAATGAGAGAAACTACACTATCAAAATATTCTGGATTTGGAAAAAAAAATAAACGAGTTAAGATGATGAGATAAAATTTTTGATTAAAACTGCACTATTAAATTCTGAATGTTCTCCATGATGCTATCGTTGATGAAAAAATTCAAACAAAGAAATTTTTTTTATTAAAACTTGAATTTTATTAAAACTATAATACTAACTTTTTGATGCAAATATATTAAGAGTATAATTGGAAAGATATGCTGTATTTAATATTTTTGCATGCGGTATTTTACACTTTTGTTATTTATTGTTTGTGAGAATTTAAAAAAAATACATATTTAGTATATATTTTAACACCCATGCATACCGCACGGGTTAAAAATTCTAGTTAATAAAATAAATAAATAAATTCAACGCTTTGTATATTAACCAAATTATTAAAAAAAATTAGGCATAAGGGTCTTAGAAACCCCTGAACATGGCTATATTTTTCAAGTTAACCCTTCAACTTCACGAAAGGTTAATTTAACCTCTTAACTTTCAAATTTTGTGTCAAATGAGCCCTTTTTGCTAATGTGGAGGGCATAATTGACATTTTAAAGTTAGCATTTTTCGCTGCCAAATCAACCTCCACATCAGCAAAAGGGCTTAATTGACTCACCATTTGGAAGTTGAGGGGCTAAATTGACCCTTCGTAAAATTTGAGGGCTAACTTGAAAAATATAGTTAAGTTCGGGGGCTCCTGAGACCCTTGTGCCTAAAAGAAATAATTAAGAAGAAAGAAACACATTTAAAAAATAGAATAATACAATGTGGGAGACATGTTTAACACTATGTTTGTATTGTATTGATGTTTTTGTCATGCTTAGTTCAGGTATGGTTTTGGGCCATCATGAACAAATCCGGCCCAAATAAAAATAAAGCAACAATGAACAGATGAACCAACATATTCCTATGCAGTGAGAAGAGAAGAATCCCCACATGTCCTTCTCGTCAGAGAACTGAAATTGAATCGTTGCAATTTCAGGTGAGTCGAATTCCTCAACTGTGTTTATGGGTTTTCAATTGCTTTAGTTACTTCAATTTGTTTAAAATTTTAGGTCATTTCTTCTGTTATCCATTTACTTGTTCTTGGAGTGTATTGCTGTATTTTGTATATAGTGTTTACATTTGGTGTTTCTCTCTGATAGTAGTTTCCATGGTTGCTTTTCGCTTTAATTTTTCTGGGTGCGTCCAAAGATTTGATCTTTTTCATGAAAATTAGGAGCTTGAAATTTTCACTTTTTGCTTGCAAGTCATAGAAGGGAGAAAGGAGAAGACAAATGCGATTTAGGATATTATAGGTGTTACGAAGTCATAATTAGATTGGCAATGTAGGTTTGCATTGAATAACCTAGAAGGGAAACAAAGATTGAATTTCAAGTTCAATTTTATCTCAATTTTTTGTTTTCTGAACTTTTCTCTGAGTCTGAAGAAGAGGGCTTTGACAGCATAGTGGTGATCTTTGTTTCAGTGAACATTTTTTTTATAGCATTTTCAACTGGTTTCGTTACTCATTCCTTTCCTTTGTTTAGGTCTTTGTTTTTTTCTCTGTTATTGATGTTTGCATTGAACTTGTTTTCTTTTCTGTTAGATGGAATACATAATGTTTGCTGTGAACTTTGTTTGCTTTTACTGTTAGATGGAATCTGCTATTGCACCGAACTCTGATGTACGGCAAGATGGACCAGTGAAGGTGGAAGGTAATGATCCAGAAGTGGAAGGTTTTGACAGAAGCGTTGATGATATATCTCAGAAAGTTAATATGGTGAGGCTTATAGCATGCTTTGGCAAATTCGAATCTCAGATATTGTCTGGTAGTGCATGTAATCTTGGTAATTTTTTTCTGTAATATGTGATTGATACTTAAAAAACTTAAAAAAAAACAGAGCTGTCAAAATGAAGATAATGTACAAGTCACAACTTTGGTCAAGTGGATGTTAGCTTTAAGGATATAATTTGATGTTGGATGTGTTTAGTGTGGGACATTTTTGTTTATGCTTTTCTTGATTAAGTCAAAAAATTCTCAAGAAATTTTCAGCAAAGTTGTTCATTTAGTTTTCCAAGAGAGGAATATGGAAAACTGAGACTGTTTATGAGGGAAATATTTGCAGAAGAGTTTTAGAAAATTTTCATGGAACACTTTTAGAAAGTTGTTTGTCATTTTCCTCTTAAGAAAATGGAAAATGAAAACCCCACTGAATTACTTTCTTAAAATTATTCCAAGGAAACTTATTCGAAGAATTGGTACTGTTACAAGAAAAACAGTACCGGATAATTCTGTCCTCTAAACACATTGTTTTAGAATTATACAAATTTCTAACTAAACCAGTTCTCTTAGAAAAGTAAAATTTGGAAAATTTTACAAAAAATTTGATATAATTGATTAACAATTTGATATAATATGTCATTTTGATATCATTTTTCCTTCCAACTTTTAAGCATGCCTTATTCTATATTCATGGAATTATATATTTGATGCTATATGGCTTGCAGCTGGAGAAAAAACTGAGTGAGGTGGAACAATTCTACTCAAGTATGGATAGCACTCAACAAAACTCATTGAAAAATAGCTCAATTTTGAAGGATAAAGTAAAGGAGAAACAATATTGTAATACTGAGAAGCAGCAGCAAGAAGCTTCAAATAGGGAAGAAGCTGCTTTGAAGAGAATGCAAGAGCTTAAGCGCCAGTTTGGCACAATATTTCGTCAGGTGAGCATCTAAATTTTGCAACTCAGAGCTTATTCTTTCTTTTCTCTGTCTACAACAGAGTACAAAAGACAAATCCTTATATTGATTAGTTTTGGCCCAAATCCCACCTGGATATGACATCTTGACATTCATACGTGAGACTGTACTTAGTTCTTGATATTATTTGATTTTTTCATATCATGAAAGGTTATTCTTCTACTTCGTGATCATTTCTATTATTCTGAAATCACTGATTGAAATATTTGAAAGTTCCATAGGTTTTTGATCTTGTCTTTGTTTGTTGGAATATATGCCTCAAAAATCCTCTGCAGAAAGACTAATACTGGTCATATATTGCCTTAGCAGAAATGTTTATGACCTGACTATTTATTTGAATTCTCTTCTATGGACCTTATTTATTGGATTCTTTGCAGTTCAACTGTAGCTAACTGCTTTGCGTCACTTAAAATGCTCTAGATCACTCAGCACAAGTGGGCATGGCCTTTCATGCATCCGGTAGATGTTGAAGGTCTTGGTTTGAACGACTATTATGAGGTGGGACTTTCTTTGTGAGTGTTTCTTATCAACTCTCTCTATCATCATCATCATTTCACAAGTAGTGTAATATAGACATTTGTTCTTGATGTACTTGTGGCTCTTTCTTACTGGATACATACAGCATAGAGATTGGTTCATTTTTTGGCTAAAAAATTGAGAACCGATGATTTTTATCTACTGCTCGATCCATTTTGTAGATTACTTTTTTGTGTTTCTGCCGTTGGTTTATTGCCAATTCATATCCATTGATTACAATCGATTCCATCTACTGTCACTTAGATTGGTTTTTATTTACCAGGTTATTGAAAAGCCCATGGACTTCAGTACAATAAAAAATAAGATGGAGGGAAAGGATGGTGTTGGGTACAAGAACGTAAGGGAGATTTATGCTGATGTCAGGTTGGTTTTCAAGAATGCAATGAAATACAATGATGAAAGAGATGATGTCCATGTAATGGCAAAATCTTTGTTAGAAAAATTTGAAGAGAAATGGCTCCAGCTTTTGCCTAAAGTTATGGAGGAGGTAAACTGATCATCCTGTTTCTGTAATATTCTTTTGATATTTGGTATAATTTGGTGGTTTTTAACTTATTTTTTTGATTATTCATAATCGAATGAGACTTCTTTATGTGTCTACTTGCAGGAAAAACGACAAGAGGAAGAGGAAGCAAAGGCTCAAATAGATTTGCAACTCACTCAAGAGGCTATTCATGCTAACTTGGCTAGGGAAATAAGCAGTGATGTATGTTGTCCTTTCCTTCGATTTTAATTCTGTAAAACAAAATCAAATCTGGTGCTAAGTTTTCAGCTCGCTTTATGATTTCTATCCAGTCTCAGATCACATGGAACATCTTATTATATGCATTTGACTTGTATGGATCATTTTGATTATAAAAGTTATGGTGAAACTTTGGTCTAATTGTAGTATGCCCCTTTGTTGACATGAATTTTTGTTTTTTTACTTGTTCTCAGCTCAACGATGCTGATATGCAATTGGAAAGACTCAGAGAAATGGTGGTTCAGAAATGCAGGTAGATGTGAAACCCTTGTACCTCATTTCGGAATAGGTCATAGTGACTTAGGATTTGCAGAACATGCATATTTGTCCTGAGTCTAGGGTATTGAAGCTTTCACTATACACTATATTTCCTAACCCAATCAACATGGATGTACCATTTCCATTTCAGGAAAATGACAACTGACGAGAAGAAAAAGCTCGGGGCAGCTCTCACACGACTGTCACCAGATGATCTGGATAAGGCCCTGAAGATTGTCGCTGAGCATAATCCTAACTTTCAGCCAACTGCTCAAGAAGTTGACCTAAACATTGATGCACAGGTTAGAGTTCCATTTTCCTCTGAATAATATTAATACCATTCACAGTTCTCCTTACAATGTTGCAAAATCTCACTTGTGGCAAAATCTCAACAGAGCGAGTTAACGCTATGGAGGTTAAAGGTTTTCGTACAAGAATCACTAAAAGCATCAGGCAGGAGTTCTGGCGATGTGGGGGGCAACAACAACACCAATAACGATGACAACAATGACGATAATGAGAAGAAGAATAACAAAAACAATGCTGCTAAACGAAGAAGAGAGATATGCGAAACGCTTACAAAGTCTACTGTAAAGAGGGTAAAGAAGCCATCTTGAGCTACCATTAGCATGGCATTGCTGCTGTTTTTGGTTTAGCATTAGAGTTTGTGTTGAAACATGTATATCCCAATTAAGGCAAAAGCTGTATCTTCTTCAATTGTGGACAGGATGATGAGTCTTCATATGCTCATAATTTTTGGTTGTATATTTTTCTCAGAGTGAATTGCTCTGACCTCAAAAATTTGTTAAAAATGGGCCTAATGACTATTAAAATTTTCTAATATTTTTGAATGGATTCGGAGTTAGTGATTTTTCTTGAATAATAATAATATTTAGAATGTTTATTTTATTATTATTATTATTATTATTATTATTATTTTACATATATTTTTTATTTTTATTTTTTCTTTTTTTATTTTTAAGTCTCGGACTCGACAGTTTAAAAAAATCTCGAGCGAGATCCATCACTAGATTATTTTATTTTTAGTGGAATTTAATTTGCAATTATTCAAATCCAATTTATTTATTTATTTATAAAATAAATATTAATTTTTTTCATAAAAATAGATTCTATAATATATATAAAAAATAAAAATTTAAAGACCGACCAATACGAAAAACGCCGCGAGCCCGTTGGAGAAGAAAAACCTAATAAACCCATAACCCACTTTAAAAACAGCGTCGTCTTTTCCTCAAAAGCAAGCACTCTTCTTTGGCTTTAGACCGCTACTGTACGTTACTTCTCCTCTACATTTCCATTACTTAAGATTTCAATTTATGTGTATGTATTATTATCGATAACCTTACAGGTGCTTATAGTATTGATAGGAAGTTTGTTAAATTAGGGCTAGTTTAAGTATTGAAAGGCTACTGTTTAGTTTGCTTCTAATTGAGCTTGGTATTTTAGGTTTAGCTACATTGTATGTATGCCCTTTTGGTTTTTTTAGCCGTTGGCGTTTTTGTTTAGTTACTGTGATTGTTGCAATTGTGTTCCTCAGTAGTACATTTGGGTCTGAAATTTTACGCATTTTGATTTTCTTGTTTACTTTGGGTGGTTCAAATAGGTATAGAGGCGATAATTGGAACTGCTTGTAGAACCGGGCTGTTATAACTGATCTTGGTAGTGAAGATAGGTTTTATTCTAGTAAATGGAAGAGTCACCAACGCTTGGTAAGCGGAAAGCTCCTGAAGAGGAAGCCCAAGTTGATGTAGGAAAGGAGGATTCTGTGGCTAAAAGGCGGAGTTTGTCTCGTTCGTGTATACATGAGGTTGCGGTACCGAATGATTATAGTTCTACTAAAGATGAATCAATTCATGGAACTCTCTCAAATCCTGTGTATAATGGGGAAATGGCCAAAACCTACAAGTTTGAGCTCGATCCATTTCAGAGAGTGTCGGTTGCTTGTTTGGAAAGAAATGAGTCTGTTCTTGTTTCAGCTCATACTTCCGCTGGTAAAACTGCAGTTGCTGAGTATGCTATTGCAATGGCTTTTAGAGATAAGCAGAGGGTTATATATACTTCACCTTTAAAGGCGTTGAGTAACCAGAAGTATAGGGAGCTACATCAAGAGTTCACTGATGTGGGGTTGATGACAGGTGATGTTACCCTCTCACCTAATGCTAGTTGTTTGGTGATGACAACAGAAATTCTGAGGGGAATGCTTTACAGGGGATCAGAGGTTTTGAAGGAAGTTGCTTGGGTTATTTTTGATGAAATTCATTACATGAGAGATAGGGAAAGAGGAGTCGTTTGGGAAGAAAGTATCATATTCCTGCCGCCAGCTATTAAGATGGTTTTTCTTTCAGCAACGATGTCAAATGCTACAGAATTTGCAGAGTGGATTTGCCATTTGCACAAACAGCCATGCCACGTGGTGTACACAGATTTTCGACCAACTCCATTACAGCATTATGTTTTTCCAATGGGTGGAAGTGGGTTGTATCTCGTGGTTGATGAGAATGAACAGTTTAGAGAGGATAATTTTATGAAGCTACAGGATACTTTCATCAAGCAGAAACTTGCGGAAGGAAACAAGGGTGATCGTGGAAAAGGTAGTGGGAGAATGGCTAAAGGAGGTAGTGGTTCTGGGGGTTCTGACATTTACAAGATTGTTAAGGTGCTTGTTTAATTAAAAATCAATTGTTAAATTGGCATTATATCTGATTATGGTATTTGTCAATACTTTGCATAGCACATCTGTATCTTTCATCTTAAGTGTAGCAATCTGACTCATCCCCTTAAAATATTCATCTCTCTTTAATATTCTTATTACGGTATAAACAGGCACAGTGAAATATCTCTAGGATTTAGTACTCATAATATGCCTCTTATATTAGTTTCCAACTTCTGAAATTTGATTTCTGAGAGATCTTTTCACTTTGGACCAAAAGGTCACTAACCCAAACTTTCTGTTGGTTGAAAAAAAAAAATCTCTTTCTTTTCACATTGAACTAAATTGCAGAGCTTCTATGTTCCTAAACTGGCTTAATGCCCTCATTTCACTTTGAATTATATTTATTTCCTGTGCAGCTGGTTTTAGATGATGAATTTGATTTTCCGACGTGTTTTCTTGTTATCTTGCTGAGTGTTTTTACTGCAATGCCATTTTGGATATTCATACTGGATTCAACTTGAGTGCGAATAATATGTTTCATTGTTATTTTTGTAGTCTCTTATTCCCTGCATTTTTCTGTCATTGCTGTATGTTATCATTGCTGTATGTTCAATAAATCATGTTTCTATGCTTGAGTTGTAACTTTTTAAAATTTCAGATGATCATGGAACGGAAATTTCAACCCGTCATTGTTTTCAGCTTCAGTAGAAGAGAATGTGAACAGCATGCAATGTCTATGAGTAAGCTTGATTTTAATACAGAGGAGGAGAAGGAAGATGTTGAGCAGGTTTTTAATAATGCTATATTGTGTTTAAGTGAGGAAGATAGAAGTTTGCCAGCTATTGAGCTGATGCTGCCACTACTCAAGCGTGGCATTGCTGTTCATCATTCTGGTCTTCTTCCTGTTATCAAGGAATTAGTGGAACTCCTTTTCCAGGAAGGCCTTGTAAAGGCACTCTTTGCAACAGAGACAGTAAGACTTCTATTCTCTCACTCCTTTTTTTAGGTTGCGTTGAGAGCACCTGATGAAACTATTGCTGTTGGGTCCTTTGCTTAGAGTCAAAATAATGTGATTTATACAACCTCTCTTTCTGGCAGTTTGCTATGGGTTTGAACATGCCTGCAAAAACAGTTATTTTCACAGCTTTCAAGAAGTGGGATGGGGATAGTCATCGTTACATTGGGTCTGGTGAGTATATACAGGTGAGTTGTGGATGTTCTATATCTGTTTATTTATTTATTTTTAACTAGCTTAGATGTAAGTTTCAGTTTTCTCATGCTTAATTGCTGCTCTATCTTGTAGATGAGTGGAAGAGCTGGTCGCCGTGGCAAAGATGATCGTGGAATTTGTATTATAATGATTGATGAACAGGTGATCTCCCATGTGCAGTCCTTGATAATTTGTTTTAACATATTTCACTAATAAGCTAAGCCTCTTATATCTAATGTTCTGCATTAGAACTTGGTTTTGATTAAGATCATGGTTGATATATAAATAGAATATGGGTTTATCAGCAATCAGAGTCTTTTCTTGTTGAAAATATAAAGAAACATAGTTGTTAGATTCTAGAATCTTTATCTTCGTTGATTCTGCAGCTGGAGATGAATACGTTGCGGGAAATGGTTTTGGGTAAACCAGCTCCTTTAGTCAGTACTTTCAGACTAAGCTACTACTCAATTTTAAATTTGATGAGCCGTGCAGAAGGCCAATTCACAGCTGAACATGTGATAAAGAATTCGTTTCACCAATTTCAGTATGAGAAGGTATTGCTAATAATTTTTTCCTTACATCTTATCAACATTTAGGTTGCGTAGTTAATTGAATTCTCTCCTGTCTCCTTTGCAGACTTTACCGGAAATGGGAAATAAAATTTCTAAGATGGAGGAAGAGGCAGCCTCGCTTGATGCATCAGGAGAGGTGTGTTTTCTCCTCATTATACACTTTGTAGCATTTACTATACTTCAATTTCTTGCTTCATCATATCTCATTTGCAGGCTGAAGTTGCTGATTATCATAAGCTGAAACTTGATCTAGCTCAACTTGAGAAAAAGTTGATGTCAGAAATAACGAGGCCTGAAAGAGTTCTGTATTATCTTGGTTCTGGTCGGCTGGTATGTGCTAACATGGTTTATTCAAGTTAGTTAATCACCCATTCATTTATCTGTTGTAATTTTTTTATTTTGGCGGTTTTGATCCGGAAGATTTATTTTTCTGTCTTGGTCTGGAAGATTTATCTGTAGGACAATAATAGACTTAACAATGCTAAATTTGAATCCAGAACTTGCTTAAATACTTTGCCAGCCATAGTCAAATATATTGAGGTGACTGATGTTATTCCATCATTGTAGAGCATTCAAAGCTCGAAGAAATTAGTTTATTGAGGCAAACTTCTGTTAATCTATTGTGTTGGAGAACCAGCAATGATCATTCAATCAAAGAAATCGTAAAACTTTGCTTGAGTCTATGTTATTTTAGTTGAAATATTTTTCAAATAGTTTGAATCATGGAGAAAATTGATAATGTGAAAAGTATTGTCTTTTAAGCCAGTACATGGTTTGCTCGACACATGAGAAAACCAGATTATTGTTGCTGAATCAGTTTTTAAACTGAATATTTTATTGATATTTGTTAGAACACTTCTGCATGACATGGGGTTTCAGAGAATATTCTTGCTGGTTTGTGAATTTGTTTAGTCTGTTGTTCAATTTTCAATTGTGTGTTCTATTTAACTTGATCTCCGATAGTTCCAGGCTTGATTGTTTATTGTACCTTCATTTTGATCGTCTATTGAACGATTAATTATCCATGGATATGTATTCCAATTATAACCTTCTTACAATGTTTACAAAGATCATCCATTATTTGTTTCAATAAATCCTCGAGCTTTCTGCTAACATCATAGATGCTGCTTCATTAAGTTCGGAATCAAGGTTTTTAGAATTAGAAGCAGTCATAGATTACACATTCTTAGAATCTTATATGTGCTGATGCAGATCAAGGTAAGGGAAGGTGGAACGGACTGGGGTTGGGGAGTTGTTGTTAATGTTGTTAAAAAGCCCACAGCAGGTTCTAACACACTCCCATCACGTGGTGGTGGTTATATAGTGGATACCTTACTTCATTGCTCTCCTGGTTCGAGTGAGAATGGTTCACGGCCAAAGCCATGCCCACCACGGCCTGGGGAGAAAGGTGAAATGCATGTGGTAAGTTGACTCTTAGAATAAACAGATTCGCCTTGCAAGTGTTTATTCAGCTTCTCTTTCCTCAGTTTTTATGAAACAAGAAAGATTTGTATTCTTGGACAATGAAAACTATTGTATTTGAACATAATAATTATAATATAATATAACTTATTATCAGTGAGATAATTTCAAATATAGGGAGACATGCAAAACATCATTAATGATTATATAACATATTATCATTCTTTTGAAAGTTCAGAAAAGCCTTGATGCCTTTGAGTTGATGACTCAATTTTTGTGAAATTTGATTATCACCTTTCTTTGCTCTAGGTTCCTGTTCAGTTGCCCTTAATTTCAGCTCTAAGCAAACTTCGCGTATCTGTACCTTCGGATCTACGGCCTTTAGAAGCAAGACAGAGTATTCTTATTGCACTTCAAGAGCTAGAGACTCGGTTTGATCAAGGCATTCCAAAGCTTAATCCTGTGAAGGTATACTTGTACTGTGTGTTAATTTTAAACTTAAAAAGTTAAAGTGCAGCTAGAGTTTTTAGCTTCTTGGTACACCTGGTTTCTGTCTCTTGGGATTCTCTGCATTTATTATTATATGTTAACATTGCAATAGTTGTTTGTCTTCTAAATGATAAGATTCAAAGTAAACAATGTAGTTTGAAGATTGATTTCTGTTTTTTTTTTTTAATTTTTTTTTTTTTATTTACTACCTTTTAGTTGCCATGTGGGAGAATGGAACTTAGTTAAAAACCAAAAATGATTGTCAACTACCAATACCATGTGGGTTTATTTCCCATCTTTACATAACTTTTACATGTTTCTTTCTCAAATTTTCACAATTTGTTTCAATCATCTGTGGGGAAATTCTTCAAAACTAGCTTATATTATACTTACAAATTTTCATAATATATTTTCTTTATTTGGGATAACTGTGAGAATTTAATTTCTGGTTTGGAATTGATTCGTAGATGGTTAGTGGCAAACATTTGCTTTTAATTGCAGGACATGAAGATTGAAGATCAAGAAATTGTTGAGTTGGTGAATCAAATTGAGGGAATTGAGAACAAGCTGTTTGCGCATCCATTGCATAAGGTTTGGAAGAATTGAAAATTAAATCTTTTCTAATATCCGTCAAAAAATAAAAGTTTAGATTGTTTCCTTGAATCAGCTGGAAGCTTTCCATGGATCAAGATTTACGGAAACAAGTTATAAAACTCATGATATTAATTTAATTTGAGATTTTCTTTTAACTGTCTCATTCTATTTAATTTGAGATTTTCTTTTAACTGTCTCATTCTATGCGCTTTGTTTCATTCTGTACTATTTGTCTCATTCCCTGCTGTCTGTTGCAGTCTCAGGATCTGAATCAAATTAAATGTTTCCAGAGGAAAGCAGAGTTGAATCATGAGATTCAGCAGCTCAAGTCGAAAATGCGGGATTCTCAGGTATTTAGTAAATTAAAATTAAGTCAAATTGTGTGTGGACAAAAATACCCATTGTGCAAATAACAGTCAGGATTGCCCTGCAATCTGCATTAATGATACATGATTTGCATGTGAAGATGTTAACAGAATGGAA
The DNA here is from genome assembly GCA_031304145.1 of Cardiospermum halicacabum. Lineage (NCBI taxonomy): Eukaryota > Viridiplantae > Streptophyta > Magnoliopsida > Sapindales > Sapindaceae > Cardiospermum > Cardiospermum halicacabum. The sequence continues at coordinate 10,550,691 of CM062397.1, forward strand.
TAGTACAAATTGTTTCATTGCATGAAATACTCTGTTGTGGACTTCTTGTTTGTACTAGAACTCATTCATACAACCCATTGAATAATTTACAATTTTGGGTTCTGTTTTATCTGCAATTCTACTTGAGGGAGCAATAATCTTGTACATGTAGGATTCCCTGGATTTCTTGGTTTGACCAGCTGATCATTTTAAGTAGCTTATTCAACTGTTCTCTTCTGATATTATGTAACATATTTTGGCTCATGAGTTGCCAACTTATGTTTGATTGATGCAGCTATTTGTCACCTTTCATGCCTATTGCCTGATTAAGATATTAACACTAAGATCATTTTTTTGAAATTTTATTTATTTATTTATTTATTTATTTTACATTTTTTTAAAATTTATTTTTATTATTTTTTAAATTTTTTGCATCTTAATGATTAAGATCTATAGGTAAGTTATGAATAATAGTCAGTTGCCTAACTTTTTAATAGTATAACCATTTTCATTGTCACTATTTTTTTTGGCACCTGACATTGATTAAAATGTAGGGTTAATCCCAAAATACCATCGCAAGTTTGTTAAATTCTCCAAAAAACCACACCAGTTTGAATTTTTCCCATTTTACCACTTTTCTTCACAAATAGATGAGTAGTGACCCACATAAATGAACATAAAAGTGATAAAATGGAGAAATTTCAAACTAGTGTGGTTTTTTGGAGAATTTAGCAAACTTGCGGTGGTTTTTTGGGATTAACCCTAAAATGTATATATTTTTATAAAAAAATATATATATTTATATTAAGATATATTCTACAATATCTTTTATTCAGTATATATTTTCAAAACAAATGGCCTCAATTATTCGGTATTCACATCTAATGACTGGCATTTTAATCTTAATAGAGTCATATGCTTCTTAAGAGTATCTTCCAAGGCGTGTATAAAATTTCAGCTGTTTGCCATAGAATCCATCAAGAACTGGACTGCATACTGCTGTTTCGCATAATCAATTGCTTATTCAATTAATCTTTCATTTCGCAGATTCAAAAATTCCGTGATGAACTTAGAAACCGCTCAAGGGTCTTGAAAAAGCTTGGTCATATCGATGCTGATGGTGTTGTCCAATTAAAAGGAAGGGCAGCCTGCTTGATAGACACAGGAGATGAGCTCCTTGTCACTGAACTTATGTTCAATGGTAAACTATTGATCTGTATCTCTTTCTAGTTAGATTAGCTACATTTTATTTTGGTTGTGTTGGTTTTTGTTTGGTTGGAGGGTTGAAGTTGGTTGAACAGATAATGACATGGCATCAGTTTAGGCTCATACGACATGACCTAAAATAAGGCTATCTGATCAGCATTTGAAATAATATTAACACTGCCTGACCTTGGATTTTGAACTTGGTTCTAATGGAGTATTTGTTCAGATATGTTCAATCAAACTTTACTGAGTTAAATTTCTTTTGATGCATAGTTTGATACCATTTAGTACTGGTTGATAATTTACAGAGTTACCGATAGATAATTATTATATTTGGATGATTCCTTAAGGCAAAAAAAAAAAAAAAAAAAGTTACTGTGAATGCAGCTATGTCTGAAAGAAGGTTGTATGCTATTCAGGTACTTTCAATGATCTAGATCATCACCAAGTTGCAGCTCTGGCTAGTTGTTTCATTCCAGTGGACAAATCAAGTGAGCAAATTCAGTTGAGGACCGAGCTTGCTAAGCCACTACAACAGCTTCAGGAGAGTGCAAGGAAAATAGCTGAGGTATCTGCTGGGTTTTTCGAGTGGCATCTTTGGTCCATCTAAGTTATTCTTGCATTACCATGGTGTTTCTCTTTATGTGAATGCAGATACAACATGAATGCAAATTAGAAGTGAATGTTGACGAGTATGTGGAATCAACAGTGAGGCCGTTTTTAATGGATGTCATTTATTGCTGGACGAAGGTTTGTGATATATGCATACCTGCTAATTTTGACATAGATAGTGAAGTGAAATTTCATATCCTAAACATCACCAAATTATCAGTAAATCTGTGTTTGTGATGGTGATCTGAAACTGAACTTGCATATTTATAATTTCTGAGTTGTATTTCTCTCTTGCTTAGTTCTGCGTTATTCATTTAAAAATTAATTCTCTTCTCCAGGGCGCAAACTTCTCTGACGTCATACAAATGACTGACATATTTGAGGGCAGTATCATTAGGAGTGCCAGGAGGCTTGACGAATTTTTGAACCAGGTAAAGGAACCTTCCAAGTTCTTTTTCATCAGCCTACTTTTGGACTGTTTGTGCAAGTATAGCTTCTATTATTTGATCTGTGTATGTGAGTTTTCCACTTCCATTAGAAAATAGTTGAACAACCCACCCTTCTGAATCCGCACTCTATTGCATTAAGATCTGCAACTTTTGATGTGACTTTCGTTTTGTTTCATCCCATCAGCTGCGCGCTGCTGCTCAGGCGGTTGGAGAAGTGAATCTAGAAAACAAGTTTGCAGCTGCTAGTGAAAGCCTCCGGCGTGGTATTATGTTTGCGAATTCTCTATATTTGTGAGCTGTTGTTGTACAACCCATCTAGGCGCATTAGTTTCACAGGTAGATGTATCAAATTGAAAATGTATAATCATAGGTATCATTTTGTTTTCTTTCACAGCTCAGTGAATAGAAAATTTTGAGGGTTGTTGATGTCTAGAGGTATGAAATTAAGAGAGATGTGACCTTCAATTTTATAAGGTGATTGTATACAATTAATTACAATTCAACCTAGCTAAACTGAATTTCATTTGTCTAAATTTTCAATCGAATAGTACTCACCACTGAATACAGTCTCACGGAAGGATTTGTCTTTTGTACTCTGCTGTAGACAGAAAAGAAAGAATACCTGACGAAATATTGTACCAAACTGGTGCTTAAGCTCTTGCATTCTCTCCGATGCAGCTTCTTCCTGCTGCTTCTCAATATTACTATACTGTTTCTCCTTTACTTTATCCTTCAAAATTGAGCTATTTTCCAATTCAACATCATTCAGTTCTTTCTCCAGCTGCAAGCCATATAGCATCAAAAATATAATCCATCATTTACAAAATAAGTCGTGCTGAAAATTTGGAAGGAATATCAAAATGACAAATATTATATTGTGGAAGGGAAAAGCAATATATTTTATAAGAAGAAACAGCAAAATGGTACACAATAAATTTAAGATCTACAAATAAGATGTAAATAAAACTGTTGGAACCTTTTCACTTAAACTAGCTAAAGGGGAATAATTTTCTTTGGAAAGGAGGCTGAATCCAAGTATGCATTAACTCAAGATCATCCAAACAAGGATAAATCTTTGTCGAATCTCGCATCTATCTGCAGAATAAACTATCCCACCGATTAATTCTTTTGCATTCCCTATGGGTGGTACCGAAAATAAATAAGGTTGGTGCCAATGAAGATAAAATTCACACTTGTAATTACCGAACAATATATGATTCTGGATGATTCTTTCTTTAGCTACCGGAATCCATTTTACATCGGATGTATCTAATATGGAGAAAGCAGTACTACCCTTCTCAAATGGATGAGAAGATCTATGTAGATCCCGTTGTATGCAACAATTAATCCGGTTATTTTTTGGAATCTCCAAAATCTCCATTCTTCCTTTCTGATATCAAAAGAGGTATAGTTGCCTTAGTTAAAATACAGTGGAAAAAATTATTTGAATACACAATTTGATATATGTCACCATGATATGGTCTCGAATTGAAAATCATCTTCCAGCATCTCTCACCAAATTCATATATTAGGATTCTGAAAAAAGGATGTGATGATATTTTATCCATAACAATAACTCTACAGTCATGAGAGGTAGGATCTGTTAGAATGCCTTGAATCATAAGAAATCCTAAATTACTTGATTCACTAGGAATCCTTTTTGGAAGGAATTTCTATTTTGGTTTTTTGGATCTATTTTCTATTTGCTAGTTTTCCTAATTTGAGGAGATTTGTTTTTCTCAATTGTTATGGTTTACTTTTCCTTATTGGAAAGAAACTATTAGGAAAGTGAGTTTTGTGATCACTATAAATAGAGGCGTCTCACAAAGAAGAAAGTATCCAGTTCTAAAGAGAATTACACATTGTGAGTGTGGGAAACACATTCGAGAGTTAGGGGTTTTAGTTTGGGTGCTTTGGGTTGTGAGATTTGAGTGTAGCCTTTTGTGACTATTTTGTGTGATATCTTGTAATCCCTTTGATCATTATAGTGGATTGTTATTCTTTTCCTTCGTGGAGTAGGCACATTGCCGAACCACGTTAAATCTCTCGTGTCTCTTTCTACTTTCCATACTTTGTTGTTCTGTTTCTACTCTGGTTGGTGCTATTCTGTCTCCTCTATTCCTAACAGGATCGGATGAAAAAGTAGCGACTTGCACAGATAATAACAAGCTGAAAGTTGGCAATTTAATGACTTGATTAGTGAAAGGAGAATAGAAGAAAAGTAATAGTTCTTCACCTAATAAAAAACAATCTGGGAAGCATTGTGTGAAAAGCAACCAACCGTTTCTTGAATCAAAAAGTTGTATACGGTGTCCACTGATACCGTATGGAAGGGATTTGAGGGCGTAAGTTCTTTGTGCAGCTGGATCAAAAAGCTTGATGATGCCCTCATGCCGGTGGTAACACATCATCCATGGAAGAAATTCTTCGTCTGTAACTTCTGTTTCTTTGGAGAGATTCCACCAATATTTACATGAACAACTTGTTAAAACTTTGTCTGATCGACAAAGTCTTTTAGTAATAATTTGTACTATGTGATCCGGAAGATCAGTCCATGAAATATTCATTCCATTCTTCATCTTTGCACTAGTCTTTTCTCTTTTTGGCTGATTAGACATCATCTGCGGGTAAGATTTTTTTTTTCTGATTTTCCAATATATCTTTTTGGTTTTCCAAGATAACTTTTTCGATCTAATTATTTTTTTTTTTGTCAACTTCAATATATAACTACTAGCCTAACATAGTTTTAAAAGGATTCTTTTATGGCTTAGTATTATTATATAACTACTAGCTTAGCTTAGTGTGTGTTTGATAGGTAGATTTTAAGTAGCGATTAGATTTTTCATTAGGAATTTGACAATTTAACCGTTTGGGAGAAGTTTTTTGATTAGCGATTAGATTTTTAATTAGCGATTTCTAGAACGCTACTTCAAGTAGCTGTCCACGAATCGCTAATAAAAAAACTCCCATTTTAGCCTTATCAATTTATAAATATTACTAAATTACCCTTAATAATATTAAAATCTTCTATTTGTACTAAATTAGTTAATTTTTTAATATTTTTTATTTATTAAATATAATTAAAAAAATTTAAATAACTTTTTTAGTTAGTCTATATTTTATTTATTTTTTAACTAGTTGATAACTAAAGGACGATTGATTTTAAATTAAAAATCTTGAAAGAAAAAATTGTTTAAAAATGAATACTAACACTAATAAATTATATTGTAAGATAAAAATAATATATTGTATTGTTTACGTAATTTTAGATCTAACAGCGCTACTTCAACATCTTAGTGTTATTACCAAACACTCATGCCAAATCGCTACTTCAACATCTAATTTAACAGTTAATCGCTACCACAACAGTTAACTCAACATCTAATTTAACATTTAGTGGCAAACATGCACTTAGTGTAGTTGTAAAAGGATTCCTCTATTCATTAATATTATTATATATATATATTTTTTTCATAAAAATAGATTCTATTATGTATTTAAAAAAATAAAATAAAATAAATTGAAGATCGACCAATACGAAAAATCGCAACAGTGCCCGTTGGAGAAGAAAAAACCTGATAATAAACCCATGAACAGCGTCGTCCTTCACCCAAAGCAAGGACTCTTCTTTGGCTTCAGACCGCTACTGTACGTTACTTCTCCTCTACATTTCCATCACTGAAGATTTCAATTTTATGTGTATGTATTATTATCGATAACCTTGCAGGTGCTTACTGTATTGATAGGAAGTTGTTGAATTAGGACTGGTTTAAGTAATTGAAAGTTTACTGTTTAGTTTGCTTCTAAATTGAGTCTCGTATTTTAGGTTTAGCTACATTGTATGTATGGCTTTTTTTTTTAAATTTTTTTATTTTTTTATTTTTTTATAGCTGTTGCGGTTTTGTTAAGTTGCAATTGTGTTCCTCAGCAGTACGATTGAGTCTGAAATTTTACGCATTTTGATTTTCTTGTCTACTTTGGGTGGTTCAAACAGGTATAGAGGCTGCATGTTGAACCTGGCTGTTATAGATTGATCTTGGGAGTGAAGGTAGGTTTTATTTCGTAAATGGAATGGTAAACTATTGATCTGTATCTCTCTCTAGTTAGATTAGCTACATTTTATTTTGGTTCTGTTTGTGTTTGTCTGGTTGGAGGGTTGAAGTTGATTGAACAGATTATGATACGACATGACCTAAAATTAGTCTATCTGATCAGCATTTGAAATAATATTAATGCTGCCTGACCTTGGATTTTGAACTTGGGTTTATTGGACTATTTGTTCAGATATGTTCAATCAAATTTTATAGAGTTAAATTTCCTTTTGATGCATAATTTATACTATTTAGTTCTGGTCCATAATTTATGGAGTTACTGTCAGATAATTATTATATTTGGATGATTTCTTAAGGGGAAAAAAAAAAAAAAAAGCTTACTGCGAATGCAGCTATGTCTGAAAGAAGATTGTATGTTATTCACGTACATTCAATGATCTTGATCATCACCAAGTTGCAGCTCTGGCTAGTTGTTTCAATCAAGTGAGCAAATTCAGTAGCCACTACAACAGTTTCAGGAGAGTGCAAGGAAAATAGCTGAGGTATCAGCTGTGTTTTTCGAGTGGCATCTTAGGTCCATCTAAGTTGCTCTTGCATTGCCATAGCGTTTCTCTTAGTGTGAATGCAGGTGCAACACTTTGCAAATTAGAAGTGAATTTTGACGAGTATGTGGAACCAACAGTGAGACCATTTTTATTGGATGTCATTTTATTGCTGGTCGAAGGTTTGTGATTTACACATACCTGCTAATTTGGACATAGATAGTGAAGCTGAAATTTCATACGCTAAACATCACCAAATTAGCAGTAAAATTGTGTTTGTGATCATATTTATAATTTTTGAGTTGTATTTCTCTCTTAGTTCTCAATTATTCATTTAAAAAGTTCTCTTCTCCAGGGCGCAAACTTCTCTGACGTCATGCAAATGACTGATGTACTTGAGAGCAGTATCCTTAGGAGTGCCAGGAGGCTTGACGAATTTTTGAACCAGGTAATTGAACTTTCGAAGTTCTTTTTCATCAGCCTACTGTTGGACAGTGTTTGTGCACAACTTCTGTTACTATTTGATCTGTGTACGTGAGTTTTCCACTTTCATTAGAAATCAGTTGAACAACCCACCCTTCTGAATCCAAGCTCTGCGGATTTTGATGGCACTTCATTTTGTTTCATCCCATTAGTTGCATGCTGCTGCTCAGGCAGTTGGAGAAGTCAATCTAGAAAACAAGTTTGCAGCTGCTAGTGAAAGCCTCCGGCGCGGTATTATGTTTGCGAATTCTTTATATTTGAGCTGTTGTTGTACAGCCCATCTAGGCGCTGTAGTTTCACAGGTAGATGTATGAAATTGAAAATGTATAATCATTAGATTCATAAGTATCATTTTGTTTTCTTTCACAGCTCAGTGAATAGAAATTTTCGAGGGTATTTATTTTCGTTGATGTCCAGACTTATGAAATTAAGAGAGATGTGTGACCTTCCATTTTAAAAGGTCATTTTAAAAGGTGAATGGGTTTATTTTACACAATTAGTTACAATTCAACCTAGCTAAACTGAATTTCATTTATCTAAATTTTCAGTTTAGATATCACTAAATAGATGTCATATTCAGGAGCCAAATCCAATCAATATAAGGATTTTTCTTTTGTACTCTGTTGTAGACAGAAAAGAAAGAATAAGCTCTGAGTGGCAAAAATTCCTTGAAAATTTTCTAAATCTTCCCTCCAAATATTTCCTTCATTAAATCGGTTTTCTATATTTCCTCTTTTGAAAAATTAAATAAACAACTTTGCTGAAAATTTCTTGAGAATTTATTATTATTATTATTATTATTATTATTTAATTAAAGAAAAGTATAAATAGGGCTGAAAACGAGTCGAGCCGAGTATATGAGGTGTTCGTGTTCGGCTCGTTTATCTAATATCGAGCTCGAGCTCGACAAACTTTATAAATGTTTGTTCAAGCTCGACTCGACAAATTTTTTCTAGGTTCGAACTCGGCTCGTCTAAGCTCGTTTAAGTTAATCGAGCTCAGCTCATTTAATTGTTTGATTAGACTCATTTAGCTGCTTGTTTAATAACTTGTTTGAGCTTGTTTAGTAAAATTAAAACAAAAATAAATTGAGTTTAAATTAAACCTAAATTTAAAAAAAAAATTATGACAACTATTTTAATTTGGGTTTTTTAATTTTAACTTTTTTATATACATTAAAAATTTTGTCTATTGATTTTTATTAAAAGAAATATGTATTGAACGAGTTATAAATGAGCTCATTTCGCGAACATAAACGAGTTTTAATCAAATATAAACGAGTTATGAATGAGCTAGTTCATGAACATAAACGAGCCGAACAAGAATTTGTTTGGGCTCGGCTCGTTTATTAAACGAGCTATAAAATTTTGTTCGTGATCGTTCATTTAATTGTTAACCGAGCTTTGACCGAACTGTTCACGAGTGCTCGTATTCGTTTGCACCCCTAAATATAAACAACAAATAATCCACAGTAAACAATCCAAACATCAAATTATTTCCTTAAAGCTAAGGTCACTGGACAAGTGGCTTGTATAATTATCTTTATTTTGGTAGCTATGATTTTTTAAGTTTTTCAAGTATGAAACACATATTACCGAATAAAATGAGCCAAAAATATATGCACTATTAGACCATATTTGAAATTCGAATTTGCCAAAGCATGCTATAAGACTCACCATATAAACTTTCTTGAGATATATCATCAATGCTTCTGTCAAAAACTTCCCCTTCCAGATCCCGGATCGTTGCCTTCTACCTTCACTGGTCCATGTAGCCGTACATCAGCAGATTCCATCCAACAGTTCACAGCAAAGAAAAGAAAACAAGTTCAATGCAAACATCAAGGAAAAAAAGTAAAAAACAAAAACTATTTAAAATAAAGGAAACAAATTTAAAGTAAATACGATTTTTATAAAATTAATTTTAAAAGATAAAATGGTGTATACAATAACTTTATGATCTACAAATAAGATGTAAATAAATATTTGATTAAAAAACAAACGCAATCTAACTAGAGATATTTTTGAAACCCTTCTATTTTTTAAGGGTAGGAGAAAATTTGTACTATGTGATCTGGAATATCAGTCCATGAAATATTCATTCCATTCGTCATCTTTACAAGTCTTTTCTCTTTTTGGCTGTTTCGACATCATCTACAAGTAAGATTTTTCCTCTGATTTTTCAAGATAATTTTATCTTGGTGTCAACTTCAATATATAACTACTAACCTAACATAGTTCTAAAAGGATTCCTTTATGGATTAGTATTATTATATAATTACTGGACCAACATAGTTCTAGTTCTAAAAGGATTCTTTTGATGGTTAGTATTATTATATAACTACTAGCTTAATGCAGCTGTGAAAGGATTCCTTTATTACAATAGTATAGTTCTAAAAGGATTCCTTTAGAAAATAAATTAATATTTTATATTTATATAATTACCCTCTAGACAGTTAATAAACAACTTAATGATAAAGAACGGATGGCGGCTGCATTAAAAAATCCGAACCTTGTTGATATGGTTGATGCGTGCCTGGCTCCTACGTTTAATTGAATGTTTTTCTGCACCCCCTTTGTTAGGATACGGAGGATAATACTTCACCTATGCTTGTTTTGGTAAAAATTTTCCAAAATAAATTCGTTTTTCCTACTGTTATAATCTGTACAAGTTCATGACGGTCAATAGCTAGAATAGAACTGTTGTGAGCCAATTATTACTATTAGAGGACACCATCTTCTTATTCTTGATATCTGATTATCTAGTTGGGAGTGCAGATTTGATTGAATGTTTCATTCATGATGAATACTCACTTTTCACCAGCATTCACTTGATGGGCAATATAAGATTTTGAATTACGACAATAACGTTTTGGTAATTGAATTATCTATCATGTCGTGTAATATTGTTACAGAACACAGAATCACTCCAATAACTGATGTCGATTTTCGGTATATATAACATGACAAGATGCAGAGGCAGGCCATTAATCCTGTTGGTTTCTACCACTAAGGACTAAGTCTAAAGTGTAAGTCATTGTAGATGCAAATGCTTCCTGGTTTCCAGCTCTTCCATTCTGCAGGACAGCAGAAGATGCTACGAACCAAAATACAAAATCCTCCAATTGTGTCTATCCTCATATAGAGCCATTAATATGGGCTATCCTGTCATATGCTTGGTATGCACAAATGCTTGATAGACCATTAAGTGCTTCTCCAAACTGTGCATAAACAGGAGATCTCGAAGTTGAGTTCAGACGTTTCACCTCACGTGCTGTATTCTGTAAAATACAAATTGTTCAAATAATTATTGGTCACAGGGAATGCCACACTAATGTTAGATCCATAAAACTACTAAAGTATACACCACTAACATAGTGACGTTTTGCCTCTTGAGTATGTAAATACAAACAGCTGACTGAAAATGTATCAGTTATTTAAGTAGGTGTAGGAGATGTTTGGAGGCCAACTAAGGTAAAAGGCAGAAATTAGAGAAAATTTTGATGCTTCTATCTTTTAGAGTGACTATATTACAGTATTTGTAATATAAGTGTTTGGAAATTGTTTTATAAATTGTAATTGCTTTGTAATGTGGTGTTAAGCTTCTTATCACGATCTGGACCGGGGTGGGAGTTCGATATCACAATCCTTCTCTTTGTTTTGGCTGAATCACAAAGGCATGTGCAATCAGGATTAAAATATGTCACAGGGAATAAAGAAGAATCTCCAGAGCCTTTTCTTGCTCTAAATCAAAATTTGCAATCCTTTTTCGTCTTAGTGCATGGTACTTCCAATATCTTTCCGTAGGACCGCAAAACAAAGAGAAAAAACTTATACTCTAAGGCTAATCTCCCAACTGCGAGATTCATATCATCATTATTGTGAAATAGATAACATTGAGAAACTGCTTAGTGTATAAGGTGAGGATAGAGCATATTCTCCAATCTCTATAAACCCAAAGTTCGTCATGCTAGGTAGCTCCCAAATCCGATTTTCCTCCCCTATTGCACTTAGCCCTATAGCAGGTCCATCAGTGTTAGGCTCACCTCGCTAAAACCATCACAATCCCCGTTACAATCATTCATCGTAGCATCACCTTCACTTGTAGCATCATTATCATCATTGTCATCCTCACCACAATCATAAATTCATCAGATCATAATCAAAAGCATCTAAAATATCTATTTCATTAATTACATGTAAATCCTCATTGCAAAAATGGGTATCATCGGGTATTTTATGGACTGTATTGTTTGTCATTTTATTAGAATTCCTTTCGATAGCTTGTTGTCTACCATGTTTTTATAATCGGACCAGACATCGAACTGGTCTCTCAAAGGGTTCAGGGGATTTTTAGAGTTCGATCGAGTTGAACCAGATTTTTTTAATTTAAAAAAAATAATTATTTTATACCTATTAATATGGATTAATTACAATCAAATAAACGACACAATATCATATAATATGCTTAAAATGAAAACATCATTCATATTATTATTCTCAAAATTTTAAATTCGTTAAAAAAATATAACTATTATTCCAAACAAACCAAATGCAACTAAAATAAAAAATATATATTTTTTTTTTTAAAATAAAAATATAAAAAGATAAAAAGGATTTGAGCGGGTTTGACCGGTTTTGGCCGGGTTTGACTGATTTTGACCAGTTTTAACCGAGTTTGACCAAGTTTGACCGGTTTTTTTTTTGAAAAAAATGGTTTTAGATGAAAATCAAACCGGGTGGACAGCCGGTTCCCGGTTTAACCGGTTCGACCGGCCGGTCCGATCTAGTTTTAAAAACATTGGTTTTCTATAAATTTTCTTCACCTTCTCTATATGAATATATTTAGTGATAATTTTCACTTTTGGGCCAATCCAAAATCAAAATCTTTGTTTTAACCCAATATCAGAAATCTTTTCAAAAGTAAATAATTATAAATATTTTTTGTAATAAATGAACCAAGTTTACTATTTTACCCTTGATATTAAAAAATAAAATAAAAATAGAATCCAAAAAATCGATAAAAATAAAAACAAATCAGAATTCCCAATCTACCCCTATGTTAACCATTTTAATCTAAAACCATATCTCCTCCATCGTCCCATTCGACGTTCACAACTCCGACATCCGTCTCTCCTCCTCTCCACTCTCTACTTCTCCGGCAGAGACCCCATCTTCAACTTTCACTCCGTACAATGCTCCAATTCTGCAAATTTCTTCTCCAATTCTGCCAAAAGATAAATTTATTAATGGTCCTCACACAATAGGAAAAATAATCCCCAATTGTATTGGAATCTTAATTTTTCAATCCTAATTCATCACGTTCTTGAAACACCAAATTCAACCTTATTTGTCCCTTAACAATTCATAAGCATGTCTGCACGCGTCTCTCCAATATATTTCTGAAAATTCATCTTCCATCACAACTCAAATGTATGTTTTTAAAGTTTTTGTTTCTTGAGCATGATAGTGTTAATTTTATGGTATAGGGGTGTAAGGGTCTTGAATATATGATTTTAGAGTTCATGGTAACGTCAATATGGATATTGGATAGTGTTTGGAGTCAATTCTATGACATAGGACTGCAATTTTACAAGTTAGGGTTAAAATTCCCGATTTTACGTTTTTCAGCGATTTTCTGGGTTCCATACTTGGATACTATCCAAAATTATACCATTTTCCAGTGTCTATGCGTGGAAACAGACCTGCATTTTTTGTCAGTGATTTTCTAGTATCCACACCGAAAAATAGGCTAAATGAGCTCCTATTTATAGGTGTCCATACCGGAAAACTACTTTGATGCATTATTTTTTCTTGCGTTTAAATAATTTGTTTTTTCTTTTTTCAGAAATGGGTTTGAAAAAGACACTAGTGTACTTCAAGTTTGTTGTGGAAAGTGTAAAGAGTTAGGGCATACCACTCGCATGTACCCAACCAAACATATCGAAGTTCTGGATTTAGAGAAATCACCACAAAATGAAGTTTTGACACAAGCAGCGAACCCCCCACTTGAAAGCTCCTCCAAGGATATACCATTCCATCCGTAAGCTGAATCACCCCATTCTCTTTTACTTTAGATATATCACTTTTGTTATGAGTTTGTTTGAGCATCGTTTATTAAATGCTTTTTATCGGATATGGTTTGGTTGTTGAATTTGATTTGCATGTAAGTATGATTTTGAATGCATAAATTTATTTCAGAAAAATGAAATTATCATGAAACAGTTTGTTTCCCTCTTTTAACATATGGAATCGGACATTTTTGTTCTATTTCCCGGTATTCACACCGTGAAATTGACTGACCAGCAATAATTTCCAGGTATGAAAACATAGAAACATGATGATATTTTATCTGATTCCCGGTATTGATATAGGGGCATGGATTGACAAATTTATTAGTTATTTCCCGGTTCTAAGGGCCGGAAATGGGCCACTCTAACAGACATTTCCCAGTCTGGAGGGAGCGGAATAACCTGAGATTTTGCCAAATTATTTTCTGGTTCGATATCATGAAAACTTTATATTTTTTTACCTATGTCTCAGTATTCATTTTCCAGTGTCGGCACCGGTACAAGGGTCCTTGTTTCCAATATGTCTAGCTATGGGATTTAGGAAACTACCGGGGTAGTTTCCATGTTTTGGGGCCAGGACATGGCTTAGTTTAGGCCTTGTTTCCCAGTGTCTAGACTTAAAAACTTCAAATTCCCGGTGTTGAAGCATGGAAACAGGTCATTGGTTTCCTAAGATCTAGACTGGGAAACAAATTATTTTGAGCAATGTTTTCCGGTATGAAACCATGGAAATGACCTTTGTCAGATTAATTTAAGACCCAAACAAGTTAAAATGCACTTGAGACCACTAAGGAGTCCAGCACAGATCATTTATAACTTGTAGTTTTGATGTTCATTCCAATGGACATGTAAGAGTAGCCACATGTATACTAATACGTAGGTCATGTAGAACACCTTATTTTTTTTTATTTTTCCAATTACGATATTTTATGATACAATTGCGTTCAACTAAGTGAAAGTAAGCGTAATCATGCACAGTTAGCCGTTTAAGGCTACTAAACATCGAAATTAAGCAACTTATATAAATAAACCAGGTCATAAAAGCATGCATTGGTATGTGAGAGTTTGATTAAACCACCAAAAATGCTTCCTAATGATAATAAAGGGTGTGGCAGGTTGTTTGGAGTTGGAATGGATCTCATTTAATTTCGGAAAACAAAGTTTCCAAGTCAACATACCGAGAACCTGGACCCAAATTTATCTATTTCCTAGTGTGTATGCATGGAAACAAGACATGTGTTTCCTAAGATATATATCGAGAAACAGTTCATTTTGAGCACTGTTTCCCGGTGTTTAGGCATGGAAACAAGACATTAGTTTTCTAAGATCTAGATCGGAAAACAGTTCATTTTGAGCAATGTTTCCCGGTATGAGACCATGTTAATGGCCTATCTAGCTCTTAACACTGGGAAACGGAACAAAATTGACTTGTATCCCGATGAGGAGGCATGGAAACATGTCAATGGATTTTATAGGTACAGACCGGGACACAGTTCATTGTGAAAATGGTTTCCTTGTTTCTATGGTAAGATACCGGGATATAGTAAATAATTAAACTATTTCTGTGGTTTAGAACCGGAAAATGGTGAAGATATTTACATATTTTCGGGTTTTGGGAGAGGGAAACTACTCATTTCATTTATATTTTCAAAAAATCAAAACCTGGAAATGAGCATAAAGCTCAGGTCATTTCCTTCCATGAATACTGTAAAACGAATGTAAGATTGGGTTGTTTGCTGCCCTTAATATCGGGAAATCAGTAAGAATTTTTATAAACCCGTGACAGTCTGTTTCACTGCTTGTATACTGGGATACAGGCAAACAAAAAATTAGTTTTCATAATGAGGAACCAGGAAATATATTGGCCTATTTTCAACCTTCCACACCGCGAAATTTATGTCGAATTGGCCTATTTCCATCCCTTAATACCAGGATGTCACTGAGAACTTTAACAACCTTTAACATTCTGTTTAACTTCTTGTATCGGGATATAGACAAAAATAACAATAGTTTCCGTTAATTGGAACAAGGAAATATATTGGCCTATTTCCAGCCCTCTACATCGGGAAATGTATTTCAAATTGGCATATTTTCAACCCTTATTACCGAAAAATTACTAGAAACTTTTAAAAACTATAACAGTCTCTTTCACTTCTTGTATACCGGGATATAGGAAAAAATAACAATAGTTTCAGTAAATTGGAATAAGAAAATATATTGGTCTATTTCCAGCCCTAAATATCGGGAAACGTGCATCATATTGGTGTATTTTCTGCCCTTAAGACCAGAAAATCACTATGAAATTACAAATTATTTCAATGTGTTAATAGAGGGACAAAATCTATTTTAATACAATTATAATTTTTCCGAAATAAAATGTTGTAACCAAAATCATACTTATAGTTATATACCTATTTCAACAAGCAACCCAAAATTGATAAAAAAAAACATTTGATAAATGATGTTTAAACCAAAATCATAACAAAAGTTATATATCTAAAGTAAAGGAGACTGAGGTGAATTAGGAACTTGGATATGTTTGTTTGGGCACGTGTGAATGATATGTCCTAACTACTTACACTCTCCACACCAGACTTGTCGGCATCGCTGAGCATCCGTAGTTTCTATGGCACTGTCAACTGGCCCACCATCAGTTGCATCATGAGAACCTGTATCATTTGTGCCTCCATTGCGCCTAATTCGCCTTGAAGTACACTAGTGTCTTTTTCAAACCTATTTTTGGAAAAGGAAAAGACAAATTATTTAAAGGTAGGAAAAACCGATGCATCGACACCTATTTCCGGGTGTTAACACCAGGAAATCACTGACAAAATATTCATGTCTGTTTCCATGCATAAAAGGAGGGAAACAATTAAAATGAGCCCCTATATCCCGATATGGAGGCCGGTAAATGGTTTCCCTCTTATGAAAGCTGGAAACCGGTCTTCTAACTCGGACTTCAACAATGGAAATCACTGATAGATATTATCCCGTCTGTATCTCGGTACTGGAACCGGGAAATAGGTTAAAAAAAAACCACCTATGTCCCGGTATAGATGTCTGGAAATCAAAAAATTATTTACCACCATCTGTCATGGTATTAATGTACGAAAATTAAATTGAATCATTTCCAGCCATGGACATCGGAAAATGGTGTTAATTTGGGACAGTTTCCTGGCATGGACACCGGAAAACAGCTAGAAAACTACATTCGGGATTCTCAGCCCTAACTCATCAAATTGCATTCCAATACCATACAATTAACACGAAACACTATCCAATATACATAATGACCCATAAACCCCTAGACCATAACATTAACTCTACAATGCTCAAGAATGAAAAAACTTTAAAAACATATCTTTGAGTTGTGATGGAAGATGAATTTTCAAATATATAATGGATAATTATGTGCTGACATTCCTATGGATTGTTAAGAGACAAATAGGGATGAATTTGTTGTCCTAAGGATGTGGGGAATTGGGATTGTGAAAGTTAGGTTTCCAATACAATTGGGGATTATTTTTCCTAATGTGTAGATAAGCAAATTTTTTGAGGGGCTTTTATTTTATATGGTGGCGTCTATATATGAATATTATTTTTGAATTCAAATAGTTAAATTGAAGGGTATAATAGACTTTCCATATCTTTAAAACAAATAAATATAACTTAAATTGATTTTAAATTTTTTTTAATGGAAAGTGTATAAAGATATTCTTGGTTTATTTGTTGAAAAATAATTAATTAAAAATTAATTAAATTATTTAGTATAGTAAAAAATCTTGATTTAAAATTATAATAAATTTAATTTTTTGGTTCACTTAGGCAGATCACTCTGATAAAAATAATAGTAGGTGACGGATAAAATATTAAAATTGTTATTATTTCAATTAATTTAAATTATCATTAAATTAATGAAAGGGAAATGGTTAAAAAGATTGGTGGAAATGGTAAATCCATCCTTTCTAATTCCAAATTAATTTCCTTGGGCACACTTTCAGTCACTAGGAAACTAACCTGCCGCCGAAAACTTTAATAAGCCCGCGAAAATGCCGGACTTCGCCACCCGTTCATCAAGAACCCGGCGGCGCCGCCACCACCACCGTCCTATCGCCAGGCATGGGTTTGGATAATTTCATGTCAGACTAAATGGTCATCGCGTCTCGTCTCGTCATCAACCGACGATACCGTAAGACTGCAACCAATGAATACGTCCAAAATCTAATCGTTAAAATAATGTATATGTTCACGTTTTAATTGGGATCACAGTCAGCAGCAGTGACCTGTCATTGGCAAAATGTATTGCTTTTTTCCATTCTTTATATTAAACTTGACGACTTTCTCTTTTCTTTTTATGGTTCTTATTGACTCAAATGTATTATTCATTGACTTGACTTGATAATATAGTAGTGTGTTCATATTTGTGTGATTGTTATTGTAAAACAGAAGAAGTAATGGTGTGAAATTGTTGTCAGTTTGCTTTGTTCAGTATCTTTTGCTTCTTCTTGTTGGGAAGAGGTAGGAATCATTGGAACTAATTTAGTACGTTTCTCTGTTGTAACTAAACTTTAGGTTCTATGTGATTATTTTGTGTGTTAATTTGGTTTTTAATTTTTTTTTGTAGTTGATAGAAAATGGCTTATGAGCCATTGCTCTGGTATTGTAGACCACTGACAAATGGGGTCTGGGCAAAAGTAGTCGATGAAAGTGCTTTTGGTGCATACACAGCTTGTGCGATTGAGTCATTAGTCATTTCCGTTTCTCATTTAGTGCTTTTCTGTCTCGTTGCTTACCGGATATGGCTTATCAATAGAAGTTCTGAAGCACAGAGGTTTCGGTTGGGTTTGAATTACTATAATTACATGTTGGCTTTCTTGGCTGCTTATTGTACTGCTGATGCTCTATTAAGGTTGCTGATGAGTGTATCTATCTTCAACTTGGATGGTGAAACTAGTCTTGCTCCATTTGAGGTTTGTGTCCCCTTTATTTTTACCATATGGCTTCTGTTTTATAGTTGACATATTTACTGGAAAAGGATGCATAAGGATTATTATCTTTATGCTAAGTGTATGCATTTTATATGGATTGTTGTGTGGGAGGAATATAATTTTCTATCACAGATTATAGCCTACATGGCTAGATGGCGATGAATATCACTTGGTTCTATATCAGGAAGAAGTCTGTTATATTATTTTGCACTGAATATTTAAGGTTGCTGTGTCTGAGACTGTACTGATTAGTACAGTTTTTATGTGTACCATTATGGAACCTTTTTCTTTGTTGAAGGTTGATGATTTTTTTGCACATTATGTGACTTACCAGAATGATGGTATTGTAAAAATTTGATATTATGTTAACTTGTTATCTTGCTGGATAGTGGATACCACAGAAGAGTCAGTAGCATATCTCAATTCGTGTACTTTCTCGCAGATAGTTTCTTTGTTCGGGGAAGCTCTTGCTTGGTGCATTTTGCTTGTAATGACTGGACTTGAAACTAAAATTTACATTCATGAGCTAAGGTGGTATGTGCGATTTGGAATCATTTATCTTCTGATTGGGGAAGCTGTGAAACTAAATCTCCTTTTTCCAATGAGAGAATATTACAATAGGTATGTTTTTCTCCTTTTCACTTGGCTAATTACTACTTGTTTGCTAGAAGTATTTATTATTTCATATTCTTGGAACCGCCTAGTAATTAAGTTAATATTACATACATTAATGTATATACGATACATATATGTATGCATCCATATACATACATTTGTGTATATATATCTATATCTATATATGTATATGTGGATGTGTGTGTGTATATATGAATATACATATACATGTATTGTCTCAGAGTCAATATAATCCTAATAGAGAGTGAAATTGATAATATGTGCTTTCTGTTGTAGTTAGTGAAATACTTGTTATATACTGCACTTGAATAGTGAAAATTAATGCAGATCTTGTTGTGCTATTTGAAGTCTTGTCAGTAGTTAAAACTGCCTTTAACATGTTTGAATGTTCCTGATATATGTGCCAAAATGTCAGTTATTTTAATTATAATGACTATTGACTATCTCATCTTTGTGGTCTAATTCATCTTTATTTACTGGAAATGTTGACAATTCGTAGTTATAATTGGATCTTCTGTACTCTATGCAGATCTACTCTGTTTCTCTACGTAAGCAGTATCTGTTGCCAGGTTTGTTATGCATGCATACTTATAAATATACATAAATGAAGAAACAGGGTAGAAAAAACCCTAGAATAATTTCTTATTTTATTTGTACAACTTACTCCTATTTATATACAAGCTATGCTATTAATTACAAGCTACAAAGGTAGAGATTTGATTTTCTATTCAACACTAGAAAATCATAATCTTCTTAATAAGGAAATAATAAATAAAGAAGAGAAATTTAGGGAATATTAAAGATTCAACACCCTCCTCAAGCTGCGGAGTAGATGTTCATCACTCCCAGCTTGGAACACAACATGTCGAAAGATGTTCTAGGTAAAGCTTTTGTGAAGATATCTGCTACTTGAATTTTTGAGGGTACATAACTCAATTTAAGTGTCCCCGACTCAAGCTTTTCCTTAATGAAATGTCTGTCTAATTCAACGTGCTTAGTCTTGTCGTGATGAACAGGATTCTTAGCTATGTTAATAGCAGCCTGATTGTCACACAGTAACTCCATAGGAGTAGTGGTAGGAGCTTTAATCTCAAACAATAGATTCTCTAGCCGAAATCCTTCACAGACCCCAAGTGCCATAGCTCTGAATTCAGCTTCAGCACTACTACGAGCAACTACATCTTGCTTTTTGCTTCTCCAAGTCACGAGATTTCCCCACACAAAAGTGCAATATCCTGATGTAGATCTTCTATCAACCACTGAACCAGCCCAATCTGCATCTGTACACACTTTAATGTTTCTATTTTCATTCTTTTTAAAACAAATGCCTTCACCTGAAGTCAGCTTTAGGTATTTTAGAATCCTCATAACAGCATTCCAATGTTCTTCATTCGGATTGTTCATAAACCGACTTACTAGACTTACCGGAAAGGCGATATCTGGTCGGGTATGAGATAAATAGATTAGTTTTCCAACTAACCTTTGATATCTTCCTTTATCAACTGGAGGAGAGTCCTTTGATAATCCTAATTTCATTGAAGAATCCATTGGTGTATTCGCAGGTTTGCAGTTGGTCATACCAGTCTCCTTGAGCAAATCTATGATGTATTTCCTCTGATTTATATAGATTCCAGCTTTAGATCTAGCAACTTCCATGCCTAGAAAGTATCGTAAGTCCCCAAGGTCTTTGACATCAAATTGAGTTGTTAGAAATGACTTTAGCTGTTGAATTTCATTTTCATCATTTCCTGTCATTACAATGTCATCAATATACTCTATAAGCATAGTAATAATACCACCTGCAGAATGTTTTACAAAGAGTGTATGGTCAGCTTGACATTGCATATAACCAAATTTTTTCACAGCTTTTGTGAACCTTTCAAACCAAGCTCGAGGTGATTGTTTCAAACTATACAACGATCTCCTCAACTTGCAAACTTTTCCTTTAAAACTCTCCTCCCAACCAGGAGGACTATCCATGTAAACTTCTTCTAGGAGATCCCCATTCAGAAAAGCATTCTTGATGTCTAATTGATGTAATTTCCAATCAAGGTTCATAGCTATAGATAAGAGGACCCTGATTGTATTCATCTTAGCTACTGGAGCAAAGGTCTCTTTGTAGTCAATTCCATAGGTCTGAGTGTACCCTTTAGCGACCAACCTAGCCTTATATCTATCAATACCATCTGCCTTATACTTTACAGTGAACACCCATTTACAACCCACTGTTTTCTTACCTTTAGGTAATTCAGTGATCTCCCATGTGTTGTTCTTATGCAATGCCTTTAATTCCTCCAACACAGTATTTTTCCATTCTGGACTTTTCAAGGCATCATGTATATTGGTAGGAATAATAGTAGTAGAAATATTAAGAGCAAATTGCCTATATTTCTCAGATAAATTTGCATAAGAAATATATTTAGACAGAGGATAGAGTGGTCTAGACCTGCACTCCCTTATGGGCTTTCTAATAGCAATTGGACGCTCGTCCCCAATGGATCCATCTTCATTTTCTGAACCTTCATCACAGCCTTGTTCAGAGTTGTCAAGAATAAGAACTTGACTCGATTCAGTCGGTTGAACCTGCTGAATTTCAACTTGGTCAATATTTTTCCCTTCAGTCTTACGCCGCCGAGTATACACAATAGTCTCTTTTGGTATGAGTTTTTCAGATGTTTTGGGATTTTCTGGATTTGAGGTGTCACTGGAATTTAAAGGTTTTGAGAAGTCAACTGACTTAGAGCCCTCAAGATTTTGATTAGGGTATCAATGTCTTCCTAAATATAAGGACTCTGATGTGAAGAAGGATTCCTAGGAATTTCTATCGAAGAGTCAAAGAATTCACTAGTTCCACCATCAAATTGTAATACATCAGACTCTCCTCGACTTTGGGTTGAAGAAAAGAAAGCTTGTTTTTCCACAAAAGTGACATCCAAGGATATTTGAATTCTTTTATTTTGTGGATTATAACACTTGTACCCCTTTTGGTTGTGGGAGTAACCTAAATATAGACATCTAATTGCCCTCGGATCGAGTTTACTCCTATTTGGATTATGATTGTGTAAGAAAACTGTACAACCAAAGACATGAAGAGGTATGTCCGATAGCAACCTAGTATGAGGATATCTCTCTAGCAAAACCTGGGCAGGTGTTTTAAATTTGAGAACGCGAGAAGGTTGCCTATTAATTAGGTGAACCGCTGTTAAAACAGCCTCCCCCCAAAATTGGTTAGGAACCCTCATACTAAATAAGGATCTTGCTACCTCTAACAAGTGTCTATTTTTCCTCTCCGACACCCCATTTTGTTGAGGAGTATTGACACATGATGTTTGGTGTACTATCCCCTTGTTCCATAAATATTCTCTAAGGGTTTGATTCGTAAACTCTTTCCCATTGTCGATTCTTAAGACTTTGATGGTGGTTTGGAATTGATTTTTTATCAAGGAGTGAAAGATCTTAAACGTATTAGTGACTTCAGACTTCTCCTTCAATAAGAATACCCACGTTAACCTAGTATGATTATCGATAAAGGATACAAACCATCTAGCCCCATTAATGTTAGAAACCCTAGAAGGACCCCAAACATCACTATGACTAAAGAGAAAGGTTCGGATTCCCTATAGCAAAGAGGGATGTAAGTATTGCGAGTATGTTTGGAAAGAGTGCAAAAATCACAACGAAAGTCTTTAGGATTTTTATTTCCAAATAAAATAGGGAACAATTTTTGTAGGTACATGAAGTTTAAGTGACCCAATCTATAATGCCACAACACAATAGCACTATTTTGACTCATCTTAGAGGTAGATAAATTAACTGAAGATAGAGGAACTGTAGAAGAACCATGTGTAACCAGCGACTTATTGACCTTGAGAATATAAAGTCCATGTATCAGCTCAGCAACTCCAATCGTCCTCTGCGAGACCAAGTCCTGAAAAACACAGTAAGCAGGATAGAACTTTGTCAAACATTTTTCATCATGCGTGAGCTTAGATATCGACAACAAGTTGCAATCCAAATTTGGAACATAAAGAACAGACTTCAATGTCAATTTTTCAGAAACCACAACAGATCCACAACCAGTAACTTTTGAAACTGATCCATCAGCTATTTTAACATATGAATTACCTTGGCATGGTTCAAAGTAATTGAATGCTTTAATATCTCCAGTCATGTGATCGGTTGCCCCCGAATCTATAATCCAAGATCCTGGGGTTTCCTGTTTCACATTCAAAGCAGAGGAATAAGTACCTTTCTTGGCAATGAATCCTGAATTAGCTATTGTAGGACCAGAATTCCAGTTCTGAAATAATTCTTGCATTTGATCAATTTGCTCTTGACTGAATGCTTTAGATTCTGCCTTTGTTGCCTCATTAGTCATGGTTGTGGTTGTATAACCCTTTGTCTCCTTATCTTTGTTGTTCCGAGGCTTCCAATTTGGTGGTTTTCCATGCAACTCCCAACATGTGTCTTTTGTATGGCCTGCACGTCGACAATGATCACACCATGGTCTGCCTTTTTTATTTTGGTTGAAATTCCCTCTTGAAGCAAGTGCAGTGGCTTCTCCATTAGAACTAGATACGGAAGACTCAACATGGTCCAAAGGTTTTGACATTTTAAGTTATCAGAGACAGCTTTGATACCATGAAGAAACAGGGTAGAAAAAACCCTAGAATAATTTCTTATTTTATTTGTACAGTTTACTCCTATTTATATACAAGCTATGCTATTAATTACAAGCTACAAAGGAGGAGATTTGATTTTCTATTCAACACTAGAAAATCATAATCTTCTTAATAAGGAAATAATAAATAAAGAAGAGAAATTTAGGGAATATTAAAGATTCAACAATAAATAAGTTTGATACATCTTTAAACTGGTTATTATTGAAGAGGTTGGGTACTTTTTTTGAGGCTTATATCAGTAAGTCTGACTTTTTTTTGTTTGGAATCAGTCGTTCAAATCCACCCATACGATATTTTCTTTAACTTTTTAATTTTTTAATTTTTTTAATTTTTTAATTTTTTTAATTTTTTTATTTTCTGGACGTAGATTCAAGTTTAAAATCTGTCAAGCTTTTGCAAATAGTCTTTTAACAGTTAATGTCTTTCATTCATTTTGATAACTTACAAATTAGGCTCTTCTACCATTGGACTAGAATTGTTTTATCATTTCTCTAACTGAACACTGTATTGGACATTTTTGTGTGAAACAAATTCACCATGATTCATGGTTAGTAGTTGCTGAACTTCTTGGCACATTTCTGTTGTAGAAACATTAACACAATTTCTAAATATGGTTTATCATTTTAGTTTGTATGCGTTTGGGATTGCTTAGGATTATGAAATAATTACTTATGGAGGGGTGAAATCCTAAGCATACTCCCACCTCTATCCTAAATTTACATGTGAATATGAATGATGGTTAATATTGGCCATGACAGGTGAACTCGATTGTCCCAAATTCCTGTGTTCTGTGTCACATTCTTTTAATATTGACTTTGCCCCATCTTAACCAATCTCAACGATCAAATAGGGTGTGTTGCTATTAGCCAAAGGGGTTTCATTGTTAACTTTACCAGAAATTGTGTTGATGTAAATACTTCAAAATGACAAGTAAACACCTTTGACTTGGATATCAAGTAAGCTCGGAATTGACCTAATAGCAGCTGCAAGAAACCTAAATTCACCCAAACAACCCTCTCACACACACCCGACAGATTTGAATTAGTTAACTTTAAATAGAATTCACTAATTCTCTAGTGATTAGGTCATTAGCTTGCGCGCTGGTCTAGGCGCTTGCTAGTCAGTCAAGAAGCCGAATAGATAATATTTAGAGATTTGGTGATTAACTTTAACTCTTGTCAAAGCAACTGGTTATAAGCTGAGAAGTTAAAAGAGATAAAATAGGGTTACGCTCTTAAACTTTATCGATTTCTTAATTGAATAATAAACTACATAAATCAGCTCATTAAATAGGTTAACTACACTCTAATAAATCAGGAAAACCTATATAATTGAATAGAAAAGTAACTATATCCTAATAGGAATAAACTATCATCTAACCCTAATTATTAAAAAGAAATAATTAAGTAATAATAATTAGGCTCTTATCCGCCTGTGATCTGCATTTGTTCCGGGACCTGAGTGGATTTAAACTTTTTTATCAGCTTGCCTAATGTAAACATGAGACTTTTATAAAAAAATTTACTTCTGTCTTGCTAGTTAACAGTATGAAAATGGGAATAAATATCAAACAAGTTGGCCTGAAAAGACAATCTTGCCCGTATTTGTTTCACAAGCTCCAGCCAGATGGGCTTGCTAGCAGTTTATTTTAGTGCAACCTGTAACTTGTACTTTTCAAATGTAACCTGTACCCTGTGACTTATTAAAATGTTCCTGAAGGACTATTAGAATTTATACTCAATAGGTTGTTATCAGGTAGAAACATAATATTTTGAAAGGTGTTCATATCTAACTATCGTATTCATTCTAAAATTGCTTTTTTGTCATTTTGGTCTTTGATACATATTCTGATGTAGGTTTTGTTTGGGATTCTTCTTTCCGGTTATTTTCCTACCTTGGATCCTCATCCGGGTTACATTATGATTCAAGCTGAGTCTCTTGACAATGCTAAATACGAGAAACTTCCTGGAGGAGGCAATATATGTCCTGAAAGGCATGTCGGTGTATTCTCCTGTAAGTAGTTTCTGGATCAAATGATCTGCTTTGTAGTGGTCCATAGTCTCGAAAGAGGCTGTGAAATTCCAGATTTTTGTTGTTGAGTGGAAAAATACCATTATGATCATAACAAAGAATACTCAAGGTTTACAACCTGACAAGTATCTGTCTTTAGGAGATTTGGATCATTTCACTGATGAGACGGACTGTAGTTTCTTATGTTGTGCAGTACTTCATTTTCTTTTAAGCTAACTTCTAAGCTAGAACAACTGGATTCTCATTGTATTTTAACTGTTTGTGTAACCATTTAAATAGTTATGTTCCTGCTTCAAGGATTGAGTCACCATGCAATATTTGTAAAAATATGCTAGATAGGATATGGAGATTATCAATAGGACCTTTGAACCTACTAGAAGAGACCAGATTCCCTGGCTTGTGATAGAGTCACACATCTTTGTTCTTGATCATGAACTGCTCATTTATTATTAGTGGCGATGATCTCCTTAAATAAATATTACAAGAATCTAAATTGAAACATAGGGAAGCTAACTGTACTTATCTCTTCATGTATTTGAAAATTTAAAATAGTAATCATAGTGAAATTGAAAAGGTAAGAATATGGAGTAGACATAAAGGGTTTTATAAATGAAACTATTCTATCAAGGAAATTGCTGAGAGTATTTTATTTTGTTTTACTTGAGAGTGTAAATATTTTTTTCCACTCTCCTTTCTATCTTGGCTTAGCTGTAACATATGCTGAAGGAGCTGCGTACTGATTGTTGTTGCTGGATTTATTGTGTTGGTGCTTTTTCAGGGATATATTTTGCATGGGTTACTCCACTTGCTGGACTTGGCAATAAAAAATCTTTCACTGACAGTGATGTTTGGCAGTTGGACACGTGGGATCAAACAGAGTCTTTAATTCAAAAGTTCGTTTTTTTTTTTTTTCATTTTAATTTATTCAGAAGAATTTCTGTCACCATTGACACAAAATTCCCAAGTACTGAAAAGCTGGTATGGTTACTTTAGGTTTCAAAGATGTTGGGTTGAAGAATTGCGGAAACCAAAGCCATTGCTTTTAAGAGCATTGAATAAGAGCCTGGGAGGAAGGTATTGGCTGTTGTTCCTAATATCATTCATTGACTCCAGGTGTTGGGTTTTTTATTTTAAATTTTTTATATTACACTTGCATGATATCTTATATAATTTATTTTGAAAATAATAAAGAATAGTGTAGATTATTTCATTAATAGATGAGGAGAGAAAAAGAAAACTGCCTTGTTAAATGAGGGAGAATGTGAAGCACTTGAAGCAATCATTTTGTAT
This sequence comes from Cardiospermum halicacabum, assembly GCA_031304145.1. NCBI lineage: Eukaryota > Viridiplantae > Streptophyta > Magnoliopsida > Sapindales > Sapindaceae > Cardiospermum > Cardiospermum halicacabum. Next base: position 10,577,711 of record CM062397.1, read on the forward strand.
AGGTGCATGATGTAAATGAATAGTCTAGGATAGTTATACTTATCGTATAACTTAGAATATTGAAATCCTAATGATGTCAAAGTCGAGATTTCTTTGAGGAAGGTTCATGATAACTCTGTTTTTACTAGAAAACTTTTGGAATCATTCATAGAATTGCCTGCAATAGGCTACATCACCCTTTATGATATTGTGCTCATGATACTAATGACCCTTCACATTAATCTAGTCAACCCTTAAGCTTTCCAAGATAACTATTTACTATGAAAATTGCTACTAACAAACTAAACTTAGAATAAGACTCTTAGAATAAGAGAAGCTTGCACAATATATAGAGTGTATAGATGCATGATAAGATATATTTGTATTTTCCTTATCAAAACAAATTACAAAATTGAGGGAATTGGAGAATTCCATTTTCTCCTATCCTTGGACTCACAACTTTGTGAATTTTGTAAACTAAATATACTAAAAACACTATTTCAGGTTACAGATGGTTGTTGACGGTCAATGATTGACAATCATATCTTCAATCTCGTGATTGCCTCAGATTGATGATGAATTGACCGGCATATTTTCCACTTTATTATTGGTCACTTTTTGCAATTGATTGATTGACATTGCCGCTATTCTTACATTTAATTTATGTTTGTTATAATATAAACCCCTTATATAACAAAGACCTTCTATATTAATGATAATCATTGACCATTATTTGTCTTTAATTTTTTTCATAATTGCATCAGTTATGTATTGTACATATGTTTGTTTTTACACCTCATCTATGTTGCCGTACATGCATTCTCTTAATCATCGAGATTATTTGCCTCATTTTTGTAATCTTTGTTTCTGGTTTCTTGAAGGTTCTGGCTTGGAGGCCTTATTAAGGTGTTGTATCTCATTTACCCTCTTAACTTTTGGATTAAAAATTTCTGAAACAAAATGTAATATCTTTGTTCTCCAAAACCCAAAACAGGCCCTATCAGTGACTCTTGAATGGCCAAACTAATTTTTTTTGTCACTAGATTGATCTATTGTGAAGGTTAATTTCATTACTTTCTGGGCTTTGCTTAAGCTGCATATTTTATGGGCATGTAGATATTGTTTGTTCTTTCTCAGCTCATGATGCCTGTTCTGTTGAACCATCTCTTAGAGGTTAGTTTCTATCTTTCTCAATTAGGCATCATTTGAAAACTTTCTTATTTTTCAATTGATTTTTTCCACCTTTGTTCCTGAATTTTTATTACCGCTAGCTTTAAGTGTTCATATTTTAGGCACTTTAATAATAGCCCTAGTAGCAATGCTATTATGCTGAAGACCTCCTGTGATTTGTAAGCAAAAAATGTTAATATTTGATCCCTTTGTCAGTCTTCTTAGGACCTTCTTTTTCAAGTAGGAAAAACATGGTAGGGTAGACATTGATCATTACATCAAGAACATTCTTATAGTAGGTAGATTACAAAACAATTAGTGAAACAAACAAAAAGATTATAGATCTACAATAAACAGGTACTTTATTTGTTGTATGTAAGTTTTCAGAAGTCAGGATAATTAGTAGGAATCACTCTAAATTACATTATATGATTATCCCTGTTCCAAACTTAAAACTTAGATCTCTTAGAAATCACTCTAAATTGAACTATATAACAAAATCGTTGAAAATTACATTATATGATTATCCCTGGGCTGTATATATGTTAGCATTCTACTAATATGTAAACGGGTGAATACTAAAAAATCTCAGCTTCTATCTATTAGTTTTCTACAAAAATTGATTGATCAGGTTATTCAGTCATATTTTCTTTTTATTGTATAAGTTTTCTCTTTGACAATGACATTGGAAGCTTGTATTCTGTTTTTCTGTTTTTGTGGATCCAGTCCATCCAACGAGGTGATCCTGCTTGGATTGGTTGTACCTATTCCTTTTCAATTTTCATCCTTCTGGTATGATCTTTTTTCTTTTTTTTCTTTTTTTTTTTTTAATTTTATTATTATTATTTTTTAATATTTTATTTTATTTTTAATTGTTCTTGTTGAACCAGTCTATCTTATTCATTCTTTCTAATTGTCTAGTATTTTACATTTCCCTCTTTTATTTATTGTTTCATGTCTTCATTCTCAAAAGAATTATCAGGTTTTCCAGTGGTTCTCTGTGCTCAGATTTTAAAGTTGTTAGATATGAGTATTAGGCTTTTCCATTGAAATTGTAAAAGACTAATCACCTCTGGCACTTAAATTACATGATGGAGGGCTTTAAAGGAGACATTACTTTGGACGTATGTGGGTGAAGCAAATATTAAGTGGGATGCCACCAAAAATCGTAATTATGAAGTGATAAACACTGACTAGGAGAAGCTAAAGCCAAAGCCCTCCTATATAGGATTCTTGGGCAAGAGTCTCTGGTTCACTAAATTGGGGCAACGATAAACTTGACCACTTTAAGCTCTTTCTTCGGTTGCTTATTATTCAGGAAAAACTTGCAGCTAGGAGTGGGAAAGGGAATGTGACTGATAAGTGTTGATAGGTGTTGATATAGTTAATTGGTCAAAGTTATTACCTTGTAAGGTATGGTTGATTGTAATTAATCGAAGAAGATAATAATTAATTAGAAATTAGCGGCCAGTTAAATGTAGATGGTAATATATCCTATATAAATAGGTTAGGAACTTGTCATGATTTAGACAAATATGTTATTCAAATAATATGTCAATTCTAATCACCATCTCTAAATTAGCATCTTTAAATCAATTTAATCTATAATGTGAAGAGTTTATTTATACCATCATTGTAACCGGAATTTCTTTTTCTGTTACTAACAGGGTTAGATTTAACTTTTTTCAGTCCGTTGGGGTGTTATGTGAAGCCCATTTCTACATGAATGTTGCACGTGCTGGTTTCCAGTTGAGATCAACTTTGGTAAATTAATCTTTTCCAGTTGATATGTGCACATACACACACATATCAATATCATTACTTCATGTTCTACCCTGGCTAATTCTAGGTTGCTGCAATATTCCGCAAATCTTTGAGGCTAACATATGCTAGCCGCAAGAATTTTACATCGGGGAAAATAATTAACATGATCACAACAGACACTGATGCACTTGCGGTATGTTTTCTGTTCACTTCTCTGAATATGCAATGTATTAATTAGTTATTTGTAGCTTCTTAGAACTAAGCTGTTATGTGGTACATGTTAAGCCTACTAGTTATGGGTGGTTATTTGTGTGAAATCCCACGTTGCTTACCTAAAGGGCTAATAGCTTCTATATAATGATTGAGGCAACCCCCACCTCTTGAGGATTCTTTTGGGGTGAGTTAGGCCTTCTAACATGGTATCAGAGCTAGTCTGGGCGTGTGTGGATGGATGAGCCTTATTATGGGCCACCCTGGGAGTACAATTTAATTATTTATTGTATTTTGTATCTAATACTCCTTTTAATTTCTTTTTTTAGACAATAAATTAAATTCTTTTCCAAATATCAATTTATATAACATTTAATAATCACTAACAACCAATAGTGTCCATTGAAATATGTGGTTATATTCTTGTCAGATTCCTCAAATATATACATGTCTTTTCTTCTTCAAATTAGTTATCGAATATATATAGTGTTTTCTTTCTCAAAGCAGTTTAGATCATTTGGCAACATAACACAAGTTGAGAAATAGATAACAACACATAATGAGAAGAATTGAGAATATTAGAGAACAGTTGAGGTAATATTTCAGAGATAAAAGAGTCAGTCTAATGAATACAGTACATTGTCTTTGAGTTGATAAGGCATGGCATAACAGTACTATTTTCTATTCCCCATTGCTCATATATTGCTGCTTCTGAATTTGAAGGGATTGTACTGGTGTTGGCAATATAGTCTAGTTTTCGTTTCGTGCAAATAAACAGTCTGATTATTGTAAATTATTCTTTTAGTCTAGTTGTGAGACATGATTTTCAGGATTTAAGTTTTAAAAACAATCTATATAGAAACAGAGTAAAGTGGAAGAGGATTATTTATATAGCCCTAAGGCTTGTATTTGTTGTTGTCTTTTCATTTTATTTGTTGTTGTGTATTCATTTTTCTCATTCATGTGGGATTCTCAATATACAAATACAATCTAATTAGGAGTCTGTTTAGATAAGAACTCCTAAAACTAAATAACTACATAAATATTCTAATTTTTTCCCTCAAAATAAGGAGATTACCTTTACTTATGACTTAATACTATCTGCTGCTTAAAAAAATAAAACAGTAATCATAAAAGTAAAATTAATATAAATAAAACAAAGGTTAAAGCATTATCATCATAATTTACACTTTGTTCTTTTGCTCATTGCATGTTCAAATGTAAACATAAATTTTGTTTCAAAACATACTCCATTTTTTAATAAGAAAGGTACTAAACTGTAATTTGATTTACAGAAGTGTTAACTTATGAATGCGGCATTATCATTTGAAGGTTTCAATTAATGGAATTAAATTTGCTGGTTTTCTGTGGAAGACCATATGCTGGGTCTGCTGTATCCGATGATGAAAGATTATGCATCTGGCCATATAAAAGTTGAAGTGTTTAATTTATTGTGGGTCAATTTTGTTTTCTTCAGGAAGTAGTATCACAAAAATATGCTATTATGCATATCAGTGGTCACCTCTTTTCTGCTATTATAAGCTAATGCTAGGGAATGGCATTGATTTTTACTAAATAGAACTTTTATTTGATCTCTTTCAGCAAGTATGCGAACAGTTCCATGGATTATGGTCAGCTCCATTCCGAATTGCAGTGGCTTTGATTCTTCTTTACCAGCAATTAGGCATTGCTTCGCTTCTTGGGTCATTCATGCTAGTGCTTATGCTCCCACTGCAGGTAAAAAATTCAGTGTATAAATGTTAATGTTGGACTGTTTACTTCTCTTGATAGCTTATCATTCGTGCATGATGGTCCCACTGATTCTGCGACTACAGATTTTTGTGATTAGCAAAATGCGGAAACTGAGAAAGGAGGGACTCCTGCAGACAGATAAAAGAGTCAGTCTAATGAATGGAATTTTGTCTGCTATGGACACTGTGAAGTATGGTGATATTACAAAAGTATAACTGATAGATATCAATTCAATTCTGCCAATGATATTTCTCATAATTTTGGTTTAAATGGTTTCAGATGTTATGCATGGGAGAAGAGTTTCCACACTAGAGTTAAAAGTATACGTGAAAAGGAGCTTTCATGGTTCTGGAAAGCACAGTTATTATCCGCCGTAAGAAGTTAACATGGTGTTAAAGTAATATCCTTAATTATTATTATCCAATATACAGAATTTGGTACTAGTAAGCTTTAAATAGTCACTTTTGCTTTGTGTGTCCAAATTTATTGGATTGCAGGTCATCTAATGATAACAAAATAATACATGTAAAACAATATATGTTCGCTAACAGGATAATCAATTTTATAGTTACACCATCTAGATTTTAGTGTCGTCATGCAGTTTATTTAGCTGAACCTATCGTGACAAGTTTGCAACATGCAAACTGAATCCTTGTTTTAATAAGCATAACATTGCTTTTGATTGTATATTTAGAGTTGAATGCATGTGAGGAGATGACCTATTTACTTGATGAAGTAGGTACATGATAGGTGTACTGGAACTTGAGAGTAAAACTAAGGGTGCATAGGAAATTTTTTTTTGGCTTGTGATTCAAGTAACTGATTAATACAAGCCTAGCTAGGTTTCAAGGACCTCTCAACCTCCTGCCATTGTCTCACTCATGCTAACATAAACTGACTAAATGCCTTCTGTCATTTTTTGGTGTGCTTGGTATGAACATAAAGAGATGAGATTTGATGGGAGAAGATTTTTATCTTATCCCATCCCGCATTTGGTGCAATAACACCCTACTACACTGAATCGCTTACGGTAGGATGAGGATACTATAATGAATCCTATATCCAAGGTGGGATAAATTATAGTATTTCCATCTCTACTCAATTTAAAAAATAAAACTAGGTTTCTGAAAATAAGAATTGGGTATTTAGAATATTTAAGTATCTATAACTGGCTCCTGGACGAGGCCAAGGAGAATACAGAAAGAAACCGAGTATATTCAATACCGCTAGAGAGAGCATTTGAAGAATTGGTTTAGAAAGCTGGACCTAGTCAATGTCTACTACCCAGCTTGAGGGTGGTGTAGTTAGTAGCAGTTATAACTACTTATTTACTTTACTATGTATTTTCTTCATGTTTTGTTTGTTTGCAGTTAGGATCAGATGAATGCTAGTCTGTTTGAATGATCAGGTTGTTGGTTAGTGATAGTTACGGAGATAAAGTTTCAGATGTGTGAAACTCATCTCCAGGAAATGACTTTGTATCTAATTTAGATCTATAATAAAAATTCTACTGAGTGTAGAGAAAATAAGATTTTAACATAAAGTCAGCCATCTACCTAATGAATGTGTTTGAATCTGTTACCACCTACATAAAGTCATTCTTCTGCATCATCAATGTGTTTGAATCGTTGCCACCTACGTTTTCTTTTTCTATTGATGTGCAAAAGTTTTTGTTTATTGCTTCTATTCTCATTAAATGTCTTGAATTGCAGTTTAACAGTTTCATACTAAATAGCGCACCAGTAGTCGTGACGGTGGTTTCCTTTGGAATGTTCACCTTCCTAGGTGGGGATTTAACAGCAGCGAGGGCATTTACATCACTTTCTCTTTTCGCTGTGCTAAGGTTTCCATTAAACATGCTTCCAAAATTATTAACTCAGGTTTAATCTACTTTTCCTTGTACATGTTATCAATCTACCTGATATTGTGCCATGAGCTGTATAGATGGGCATTGAATTGTTATTTGATTATTGTAAGCCACCCCAAAAGATGTAGTTTGATATGCTATTCTACTTGGTATTATAACAGCATTCCTGTGACAGGATGACAGCAAAATCTGATATGTAACTAAAAATTGTATGGTACAAACTAGTTACCATTGACATTTGAAAAAACTTAGTGTAAAATATTAAGTTGATGAAAAACATTTAAGGTGCTGGCTTGCGTCTAGATTATCTACCCTCTAAATTTACATTCTGAAATAGATGTTATACAAATATCATATATTTAGTTTTGCAAATGATTCAATGATGATTTAGACTTGAACTCCTATTACTATGTTTGTTTTTCAGGTAGTCAGTGCAACTGTATCATTACAACGACTTGAAAACCTCTTTCTTGCTGAAGAGAGAATTCTAGTTCCAAACCTACCCTTTCGACCAGATCTTCCAGCTGTCTCAATTACAAATGGTCACTTTTCTTGGGATCCAGAGGTGAAACTGTTCCTCTCTTTCTGATAGTTATAAACAAATTACTGTGTATGAAAAATAAGGTACTGATGTTTCATTTTTAGGTAGCTTGAGAAAGAGTAAACTCAATATTGTTGTCTTACTTATAAAAAAATTTAAGTATGAAGACTATCTATTATCTATGAAATAGACTTTTAAAATTTAAAATATAATAAATACACAAATTGTATGCCAGTAATCAGTTTATCCCACCCATACTCCCTCTTATCAGTCAAAAATAAATACTTGGGATACTTGATGTGTCCATTGTCTTCCTATAGCAAATTAAATGGCCAAGCCTCCTTCCATTTCTTGCATTATTTTTTTTTTTCCCTTCAAAGAGCAATCTGGCCGAAAGTATGTTCCTGGTTGGTTAACAACACATCCTTTCCAAACTGAACTGAAGAAAGGGCCTTTTGGATAAAGATCTTTAAAAGCATCGAGCCCTTAATGGCTACTAACATGTTAGTCAATAACACATTTCTTTTCTCGAGTGAATTTGTTTATGCTAGATTTGTGTTTTATCACAAACATGAATTGTTGCTAGAAAGTGGTCCAACTTCTGTGCCTCTTGTCTGAGTTTTGCTGACAATTAATATAGGTTTTAAGGCCTAATGATATGAGTACAAGACAAACTTTTGGTGTTGTATCAAGTAATGATCCTGTTGTTTTAAGCCTTCACAATTGCATAAAACTCCTAAGCATAAGTGCTGTATCTTCTCCTAATATCATTGAAATTTTTTGTCATAAAAGAGCTCTTTGAAGTGCAGTTGCAGTGTGATGCTTCAGAAATTGGGATAGAGCAGTTTTAAGTCTAGACTCTTGCCACACTCACATCTAGTATTTTGCCGATGCGGATTGGGCTGGATCTAAGAGTGATAGGAGATGTAATTCTGGTTATTATGTTTTTATTGGTGGAAATCTTGTACCTTAGAGAAGTAAGAAGCAAAATGTTGTCTTTGGATTTAGTACAGAATCAGAATATACAGTCATGGCAGAGACCGCATGTGAAATCCCATGGAAAGAAGTTGGATTGAATGGTTCATATTGCTTATAATCCAATATATCATGGAAGAAAAAAATGTATTGATATTGACTGTGACTTCAACAACAACAATAAGTAGGCCTTAATCCCAAGTAACTTGGGGTCGGGTAACTATACCAGTTATGTTAAGGCATGAGAGCAGCTTAGTGATATTTTCACAAAGGCATCTAGGTCAAATATCTCTATAACAAGTTGAACATCTATGGACCAGCTTGAGGGGAGTGTTAGAATAGGTGTTAATTCTGCAGAATTTGGTAGTCTAAAAAACTCATAATAGTGGTATTTATTTGTCTTAAGAGAAAATAACGATCAGATGAAAATCTCAAGGTTCAGATTTTATTTCTCACCACCTCTCATTGAGAAATGGCTTTCTCTTTAGATACAAACCCATATATAGAACACTCATCACATTATGGGTTAATAAGTCATTTGATAGCTACATAATATATTTAGAAACCTATATAACAGTTACATAATGTTTTAGGCTCTCAAAGGCTGAAGACAATAATGCACATTCTAACAGTATGAAAATTTTCAGGTGGTCATGTTGAAAGTGAATTATGTCCTTTGCATTACAAGCCATTAATCTCTCTTCTCTTCTCTTTTCTTTTTTAATTTTTTTTTTTCTCAGGTAAACAAGCCCACATTAACAAATATCAACTTGCATCTAGAAGTTGGCAGTTTAGTTGCAATTGTTGGTGGAACTGGAGAAGGAAAGACATCACTTATATCAGCAATGCTTGGGGAGCTGCATTCTCTGGGAGATGCAACTGTTATTATTCGAGGGACTATTGCTTATGTCCCTCAAATATCATGGATTTTTAATGCTACAGTGAGTTGCAGATCGATTGTGTTAATGGTGCCGAAAAATTAACCAGTATCTGTGTGTGTGTTTTAAAAAATAAATAAATAACTTTTTAAAATTTTCTTTTCCTACTTGATATACCTCTGTTTTCACCATCAGTTATGAATTCCAAATTTGTCAATCAGTTGCGTGAAAATATTTTATTTGGGTCTGAATTTGAACCCGCAAGATACTGGAAGGCTGTTGATGTAACTGCATTGCAGCATGATCTTGACTCACTACCTGTAAGTGGATTTGGAATTATGAACTTATCAGTTAATTCACCTTATTAATTGTGGATCTTCCTATCTTACTCTCATCTTTGTAGGGTCATGATCTTACTGAGATCGGTGAAAGAGGGGTGAACATCAGTGGAGGGCAAAAGCAAAGAGTTTCTATAGCTAGGGCTGTCTATTCCAATTCAGATGTATACATATTTGATGACCCGTTCAGTGCTCTGGACGCTCATGTTGGTCAACAGGTACACTTTTATCTTAACGTGGAGTATATAATACATGCGATTTCAAAACCGAAGAAAATTTATTAGATGAGCTCATGCTTGGTTTTTCATTATTACTTATTGTATAAGAATTATGTGGATTCGGCCTAGAAGTTTATTTTAGAATAAAAGTTTGTTAGTGTGTCACTAGTCAAGTAGGATTTCTAAGTTGAGAGTTGTATAAGAGTTCTTTTAGATTCCATGAATTCAACTCTGTATAAGCTGGTTGGCTTGAGGTGTGGTTCTGGTCTTCTTGCTAGTTTCCTTTTTTCTTTTCTATTCTTTTTTTGGTAAGCCCAATTGGAATATTATTTATTTATTTATTTAAGAAAAAGAAAAGAAAAAGGGATTCAAGTCTGCATGTGGCTCTTTATGAGCCCTTCAGAAAGCATATAAGCTGGAGAGAGTTTTCTGGAGTTAAATTTTCAAGTTATCCATGGAACATGTCAGATCATTAAATATACTCCTTCTCCTGGTTTCAGTAAGGTGTCTCCAGTTTACATATATCCGTGCTTTCTCTGATCCATACACTAATTATCTGAAGTTTGATTTTCACTACATTTTCCTTGGCAAGCTTCAAACAATTTTGTTAATGTGGTTTACATCATTGGTCGGTCGGTCCTTATTTGGTAATCTGAACTTTTGATTTAGTTCTTACTTTCATCCACATGCCATTTTTTTTTTTTTTTTTTAAAATTTGAATTTGAATTTTTTTTTATTTTATTTGAAGCCCATGTGTTAATCTTGGCCTTATAGCATGTTTATGCTTAAAAAAGCTATATATTGTTACTCAGAATACTCACCCTCACTACCATGAAATTTGTTCACATTTTATTCTATCTTCTGCATCTATAAATGCGCATGCTGTACATTGTAGTCATAGATATTTAATTTGAGGATATAAGGACACTGTAAAAATTTGGTGCCTTGTGGCTAGTTTACAGTGGTGGTACATTCTGTCTTGTTCTGATTTGACACTTCCAGGTGTTTAGCAACTGTATTAAAGATGAGTTACATGGAAGGACAAGAATACTAGTCACAAATCAGCTTCATTTTCTTCCACTAGTGGATAAAATTATTCTTGTCTCTGAGGGTATGATCAAAGAAGAGGGAACCTTTGAGGAGCTATCCAAACATGGCAGGCTATTCCAGAAACTGATGGAAAATGCAGGAAAGATGGAAGATGTGGAAGCGGGGGCAGAAAATAAAAGATGCAAAGACATTGATAAAGTTGCTAAGATTGTCAGCTGTACAAAGACAAATAAAGGTAGGAAAGCTGTGCTTATAAGTCAGGAAGAACGGGAAACTGGAATGGTTAAATGGAACACTTTGATGAGGTAAATTGGATACAGTAATTTTGACATACAAAATTTTGCCAAATCAAAATTATACAGATAGCTTATCCTCGTAATAACTTCTAGTATAGGAATAAGCCAACAAAGGATCACAACATCTGAAATTTTAACCAGTGAAATCATCCATTAGATTAAGCACATCTGCTCTTCTGTGTGCCTTCAGGTTTCTAATCAGGATGTTTGTAAGCATAATCCCTTAGCTTGTAGTTGGGTTTAGCTATTTGTCCAATGTAGTTGGATTTGCATTTTGTTTATTTTTGGTTTGTGTCGGTTGGTTATTAGGGCTGTTTTGGTGTCTCGTTTGGTTTTTTGGGGCTTTTCCTCTGGGGGCCTGTTGTGTTGTTGGTCAGCTCTTGCCCTTGTGGCTTCTTTTGTGTTTTGGGCATGTCCCATTTTGGATGAAATATTCTTCTATATATGGAAGAAAAAAAAACCATCCATTTGACCCCTATTGACTCAGCGTAATTCTGTTTTTCTTACAAAGTAGAGTCAAAATTAAACTTAGGATGGAAAAACTAAGCTAAAGCATTGGTATGAGTTTTTACAATGTTGTAAAAGATTGTCGCAAATTTCTCCTGGTAGTCTATTAGGTATGATTGAGCAAGTCCATTTGCTACTAAACTTACTTTGTACTTTCCCACTACCTTTTTTATGCCTTATAATGGTGAACATCCATCTACGCCCCACAGTCTTTTTTTCACGGATCCTCCTTGTTCCATCGATTTTCTCTAAAGCTGTAAGTTCTAATTTACAGCTTTCCTCCAATGATCATCTTTAAGAGCATCATGCAGTGTTGTTGGAGTCTTCCTTTGAGAGTTCTGAAGTAAATTTTTTGAGTTTATCCGAAAGTTTATCATTTAACTCATAATTTCCAAAAAGATATCTAGGGTGATTCCTCCAGATCCACTTCTGTTCTCAATGCAATTGGTAGGTACAGGTCTCTATGCAATTGGTAGGTACAGGTCTGCATGTTTTGATTTATTCTCACTTTTAGTATCAGTTCTGCCATAATCTTGTTCATCTCTATCTCCAGCAACTTTTTCACTACTTTTAGTTGCTTCTGTTCTGGAAATTGATGTAGGATAATTTCTACATTACAAAGTCTTCCTAGGTAGTCGGATTTGTTTGTTTCCTATTTTATCATATTTTATTCTTAATTTTATTTTGTTTGTTTTCCTGTGGTATATGTTTCTAAATTATTTAGGATTAATTACATCTATTTAGAGGAGTCCTTTCAATTGTTATCCATTCTAGTGTCACATATACAGTCAATAAAATTGAGGTTTAATACCTTTAGTTACGAAATGCACATCTCTCCTAATTTTATGACTCTTTTGACTTGGCTCAAAATCTTCACGCAAAAAATATCATTCTGGCTCCAACACTTGTTCAAAAAGAATAAATCAAGTACCATGTAATTTTTCTGGCAATTGATCTGACCTCACACAGGTAATATTTATGATGGCAGATACATGCATGCATTGGGAGGCATATGGGTTATCATGATACTGTTTCTGTTCTCTCTGTCGGCTGAGATTCTTAGAGTCTCGAGTAGCACCTGGCTAAGTATTTGGACCGAGCAAGGCACGACCCAGAATTATAAGCCTGGATACTACATTATCGTTTATGCACTTCTGGGGTTTGGTCAGGTATGTTTCTAGAAAAGTGAAGGTTAAAATCAATATGGAAGATAGTTATTCTACAGCAGGTTCTTGAAGTTCATTCCTTGAACTTTCTACACCCATCTTTTTGGTAATGAAGTGATACAGTAATGGAAAATGAAATTTAAAAAAAAAGAATCAACAGTACATTGAAATTGTTGCGTAATCTGAAGACAACTCTTGTTTGCTGGGTCAGGTGACTGTGACGCTGGGAAACTCTTATTGGTTGATCAGTTCAAGTCTTTCTGCAGCTAGAAGACTTCATGATGCCATGCTAAATTCTGTTTTGAAGGCTCCGATGCTATTCTTTCAGACCAACCCAATGGGGCGGATAATTAATAGGTTTTCAAAGGATCTAGCTGATATAGATCTCCAAATAGCTGATTTTCTCAATATGTTGATGGGAAATGCTTGGCAGCTGCTTTCAATTTTTGTGCTGATAGGTATCTTGAGCACAATATCACTATGGGCCATAATGCCACTCGTCATTCTATCGTATGCAACCTTTCTATATTACCAGGTAAATAACCTTCATGATAGTGTTTCCATCTTTTAATCAAATATTGTATTTTGTTTCTCCAACTGTTCCTTTCTGTTGAAGTAATGTTACTCTTCTTTTAATTAGTTTGATTGATGTCTTGTTGCTCAATCAACTGAGTTGATTTAGTTGGATTTCTATGAGTATTGGTCTAGTTAATTACAAAGCGGGATTTTAACATCCCTTATTTTGTATATTTAATAGGATTGGTTTAAGTATGGATGTTTTGTGTAGTTTGATTATTAGTATAAGTATGTCGGTTAGTAAGTACGGGTTTGACTATAAGTAAGCATCATAAGTGAGCATGGTTTAGTGCAAGTGTGGATGTGATGTCCTTTTATTTTTTACATAAATCTTGAAAGAAACTATTTGTAATTAGGAAACTCTCTCCACATTTGTGTATAGCTAATTATTGAGTGTTGGACAGAAGGTTTTCTCTCCATTTGGTTGTTTTTATTGCGCAATTATGTTGTATTTTCTCTACACAGAGTACATAGAGAACATGGATTCATGACTTTGATGGCTTTTGTTTTGGGAAAAAACTATTACACTTTAGTGTCACTAAACTATCTTGTGGCTTAATTGGGTCATTGAACTATTCTATTTTATCCAAATAAACCATTTGTTTAATGGATGCGTTAGAGCTTGCACAACAAACACAGTTAAAGTGAAAAAATAATATTTTAGCTGTTGAACTATTTTTGTTTAATTTAGGAAGCAAACTAATTAATATATATATATATATATATATTCAATTTAACTCCGGAGGACTTTGGTAAAAACATTAACACCACTAAAAAATGACTTAATTAAACAAACTTGATGCAATTTAAATAATAATAATAATAATAATAATAATAATAATAATAATAATAATAATAACTTAGCACTCTAATAGGAGAAAGAAAGTGCATCATTAGTCTAAATTTTATATATATAATAGGTGTGTTTATGTTTGTCTACGTCTAATTTCCAACACTTTTCTTTGCATTCTTTTGCCGTTCACAAAACTGTTAGAAAAAATTTAATTTTAGGTGGTTTCTAAATACAAGCTGCATGTCTCATTTTTGTAAGAACCCGAGTAGTGAGTGACATCAAATATCCAAGTCAATCAGGGAGACTTCATATGGTTAGAAACACATACACCCTTATTTGATGCGAGGTATTGTGAATTTTTTTTTCTTTCATCAGATCATTAATAAATTGGCAGTGATATGATGATAGCTGGATGACGATAAGAAACTAACATTAAATTTGACGTTTAGAAAATAAATAAATAAACAACGTTCTTTCTTTTTATTGTATTGCTTCACTATCTAATATTTCTGTATTAGGTATATAAACACTATTCACAAGTGCTATACTGTTTCTTATTATGCTTGAGATTATAGTTGGTATTGTTTTTTCCTTCTTTAGTGATGCTTAACTGTCTTTCATATTTTGTTTCCTAGATCAATGGAATGTGATTATATTTTGCTTTATTATTATCAGTTTATAGATTCAAAATATGAAGGCATTTAAGTTCTGCTATGGTGTCTGAGACTCTGTGAATCCAGGCAACACATAATGTGCTTTTGGAATCTCTGCTGCCAAGACGCTGAACATTAATTTTTCCCTCAACTATCACTCGTTTTCTAGTACTGCAATATAGTCACTCTAAAAGATAGAACAGTGTTTTAGCATCAAAATTTTCACTAATTTCTGCTTTTTACCTTAGTTGGCTTCCAAACATCTTCTACACCTACTTAAATAACTGATACATTTTCAATCAGCTGTTTGTATTTACATACTCAAGTGGCAAAACGTCACTATGTTAGTGGTGTCTACTTTAGTAGTTTTAT
This sequence comes from Cardiospermum halicacabum, assembly GCA_031304145.1. Taxonomy (NCBI): domain Eukaryota; kingdom Viridiplantae; phylum Streptophyta; class Magnoliopsida; order Sapindales; family Sapindaceae; genus Cardiospermum; species Cardiospermum halicacabum. The sequence continues at coordinate 10,592,816 of CM062397.1, forward strand.
GGATCTAACATTAGTGTGGCATTCCCCGTGACCAATAATTATTTGAACAATTTGTATTTTACAGAATACAGCACGTGAGGTGAAACGTCTGGACTCAACTTCGAGATCTCCTGTTTATGCACAGTTTGGAGAAGCACTTAATGGTCTATCAAGCATTTGTGCATACCAAGCATATGACAGGATAGCATATATTAATGGGAAGGCAATGGATAACAATATCAGATTCACCCTTGCAAATTTAAGTTTAGGCCGTTGGCTCTATACGAGGATAGACACAATGGGAGCATTTATATTTTGGTTCGTAGCATCCTTTGCTGTCCTGCAGAATGGAAGTGCTGGAAACCAGGAAGCATTTGCATCTACAATGGGTTTGCTATTGACTTACACTTTAGATATCACGACTTTGTTGAGTAATGTTTTGAGACTAGCAAGTAGAGCTGAAAAGAGTTTAAATGCCGTGGAGCGTGTTGGTGATTATATAGACTTAGTTTCTGAAGCTCCATATATAGTTCCAAGTAATCGTCCCCCGCTAGGTTGGCCGTCATCAGGATTGGTAACTTTTGAGAATATTGTCCTTCGTTATCGGCCTGAACTTCCCCCCGTTCTGCATGGTCTATCTTTTACTATCCTCCCAAGTGAGAAAGTTGGAATAGTTGGTAGAACTGGTGCAGGAAAATCCAGCTTACTTAATGCATTGTTTCGGATTGTGGAACTGGAAAGGGGAAGGATATTAATTGACCACTGTGATATTGCTAAATTTGGAGTGACTGATCTGCGGAGTGCTCTTACCATCATACCACAATCTCCAGTTCTATTCTCAGGTGTGAATCTCTTAATATCTCTGGTTTAGTTACATTATTAATGTCAAATTCAGGTGTGAATCTGCGACTAAAGTTTTTTTTTTCCCCTCATTTAATTAATTATGTTGGGAATTAGACCGTAAACTAGCCATCAAAGCCATGTTACAATCAGGTGAAGAGAAAACTCTTTCAAAACTATAAAGATAACCATTTAAGAGAAGAAAACTGATAAATGTTAAGAAAACTCTCTAAGTTACATTCATACGGGCTAGAATTAGCCCATACTTATCATATGCTTGTACTTGCTATTGATCATATCTATGTTTACTGTTTATCAAATCATACCTATCACTAGTCACTTTACCATAACACAGGGTACCAACTATAACTCAGATTACTTCAACTTAAATAAATGCAAAATATTTTATTCAAATTTTGTCTAGTATTATTAGTTTAAATTACTTATCGGTCTATCAAATAAGTTATCGATTACTAAAACAAATTACTTACTCTTTTAAGTTTTTATCGATGTTTTTATCGATGTTAATCAATATGAGCTAACATTTCATGTTCTTTATATGAAAGGACATTTACAATTTTTCCAAACCGTTGATCCAAAACATTTAATTTGACTAAATTGTTACATAGATATTGCATATTTAGTAATATCTTTATTTGACATTGGTAGAACAAAACTTATTAGTAGTTTTTACAACAATGGATCCTTACCCGGCATGATATTATAATAGTTAGCGTGAATAGTGTTATTAATGTGAATAGTGTTATTAATATGATTTAGTAAAACGTAAACTTTTGAATTGTAGTGCACTAGTTTCAACTGAAATTTGTTGAGTTGTGGATGGAGAGATTCTTGAATGTTAGGTTACAATCTCCAAACTTCTTAGACACATTGATTTTATCATTTATTTATAAGATTGGAGATTAATTAATTATAAATTTTCAAGATCCAAAGGAAAAAACTCTCTTTTTATTTATTTATTTATTTCTGATTTGTTTTCATTTGTCAAACTTTTATTACTAAGGAACTGTACGATTCAATCTGGATCCCTTCGGGGAGCACAGTGATGTTGATCTTTGGGAGGCTTTGGGGAGGGCTCATCTGAAAGATGTTATCAGGATGCTTTCTTCTGGTCTTGATGCTGAGGTATATACGCATCATTTACTTCAGTATTAAGTTATAGAAACATGCCCTGTTGGACATTTTTGCGAGCATGCTTTTTGCCACCATCATATAACCTGTCTGTAATATATATGGTTAAAGGGAAAAAAAGACTTGGTGCTGACTGAGTTGTTAACTTGTGTGAAGGTTTCAGAGGGAGGAGAGAATTTTAGCGTCGGGCAGAGACAGCTGCTGAGCCTTGCTAGAGCATTACTAAGGAGATCAAAGATTCTTGTTCTGGATGAAGCAACTGCATCGGTTGATGTCAGAACAGACGCATTTATTCAAAGAACCATTCGAGAAGAGTTCAAATCCTGCACTATGCTCATTGTTGCTCACAGGATAAATACCATTATCGACAGTGACCGTATTCTGGTTCTAGATGCTGGTCAGGTATACTTAGAGAGAGACTCTTTCTTCTAATCTCTGATCTACATTTTTGTTCCGAGGATGAATAGAGCAAGATTGAAAACACCAACTAATTCATTTCATGGTAAACTTAATACCATTAACAACTCAATGTTGTTTTCAGGTGGTAGAAGATGGCACACCTGAAGCATTACTATTAGAGGAAGGTGCATTCTTTAGGATGGTTCAAAGCACAGGACCTGCAAATTCTGAGCATTTGCATACTTTAGTCCTTAGAGGTAGAAACCAACGGGATTAATATGGCCTGTCTCATCTCTTGTATCGTTGTTATATATACTGAAATATCTACATCATTTATGGGACATAGTTTGCTAAAACCTCCTTATCCATTATCGGATTGATTCTGTGAAAGATAATTCAATTACCAAATATGAGATTCTTCAAGCACATCAAGTGAGTATTCATCATGAATGAACATTCAATCAAATATCAAGAATAAGATGGTGTCCTCTAATAGTAATAATTGGTTTACAACAGTTCTATTCTAGCTATTGACTGTCATCAACTTGTACAATAGGAAAAACGAATTTATTTTGGAATTTTTTTACCAAAACAAGCATAGGTGAAGTATTATCCTACGTATCCTAACAAAGTGGATGCAGAAATACATTCAATTATAAGTAGGAGCCAAGCACTCGTCAACCATATCAACAAGGTTCGGATTTTCTAATGCAGCTGCCACCCGTTCTTTATCATTCAGTTGTTTATTAACTGCAGCACAAACATTACACAGTGAGTACCAGGTAAGGCTTTACCACATGCATTGCCTAACTAAATACTTCATGATTGGTTGCATCACTAAGATGAATAGTGAAGATCAATTGGATTTACAATAACACATCAACAAGCAATTGAAATACTGTTGAATATAGTTAGAAAGCAGTAATAAGCAGACAGACAAAAGGGGAAGATTAGAGCATACCGGCAGCTTCAGTTGCATGAGTTCCAGGTGCCACCCTTATGTCTATCTGAAAAAATAAAGGTCAGAAATGAGAAAAGAGTTGAGATAGGTGTTCTAAGGAGGCAATTGAGATAAGACTGTAAATTGGAAAAGCATGATACTTGATGGAGAATCATGTACTCTTTTAAAATCAGGAAAAAATGAGTGCAGATTGACATAACTAAGTCTATGCAAGGATTTCATTGTTTTTACAGCTCATGAGTGGTCACAATAATGACAAACCAAAGATAGAAGCCCTAGTCCAAAATTAATTTCAGTAAGGTCTGCTACCATTTTCTTCCGTCTTTGTAAACTTACAGGTGGAAAAATATTTAAAAATAAATAAATACTCCCATTCAAAAAGATCCTTAACATTGTTGCAGTTTGATACTAGGCAAGAACATATAAAGGAAAATGAATAGACGACTTAATATACACTGTTAGCCAGCGCTCTGAAACATTTAACATCAAATAAGGATGTCAAGAAAGTCACTAGTGTTGCGAGAAGTAAAAAATTTAGGAGTATCACACTGAAATTTTTTAACCAAACAATTGAACTAGAAGTATTAGTTTCTTCAATAACTCTAGAGTGGAAAATGGCACGTGATTGCATACCTTCTATTGAGAACACATTCAGCAATTTATTGTATTTGTACAAAGTATTGAAATAATACCTTGAAACGTGAAGGCAAGCTCCTCATAAGCTTCACTCGCAAGCATAAGCCAATAACTGTTGCCATACTACAATGTTCCACAGTTGGAGTGAAAGTAACCCTGAAATAGCATAATATAAAATCACTAAAACCATAAACCCAACAAAAGAGAAAAGCTAGAGCCCCTCTCTTTTACCTGACATGACTACGCTCATTATTAACTTCTATAGCATCTTCAGAAATTACTTTCAGCTCTTCCAACGAGTAAGGATGCTCTGGATCTTTTATATCTCTAACATGATGTAACAACGTCAAGGAAGCAAAATAACAGTTCATGTTTCACACAACCGAAAGTAGTTCTTACACATTATTTAAAATATAGAATCAACCATAAGCACAAGTCAATAAAAGAACACAAAAAGGATATCAAAAATCTCTTGTTGGTCAATAGGTTCGACGGCATACTCATCCGTATAATCCGACGTAGTACGAAGACGGCGTTCCTTCTTTTCATAGACAACTGGGTTTGCGTTTATCAACCCAGAAACCATTTTTCACACCTCTTCTGCAATCTAAGCGATTCTAGAAATTTGTGATGGTAAGTTGTTGAAAAAACCCTTGACGAAAAATTTACAAAACCTATTAAAATTAGAGCAAATGAAATGAAGTACCTAAAAGAGCGATGAAATTGTTCGATCTTCGAGGATGGAGAGAGCTGTGGAATTGAATGAGGAGGTCGTTAATGTTATTTATAATAGACACCGTGTTTATGATAGCGGAGGTCTTGACTTCAACGTGTCCTATTTTGGGTAAAACCAGACATAAGATAAATCCATCATGTTTAAGTAAATTTGATTTTGTCCGAGTTTGGTTTTTCAATCCTATGTAATAGTTGGTGTATTTTCTGATGAGAAGAGAACATTACTTCATAAGTGTTATGTGACTTAAACAAATGACAAAAGTGTTATGTAATGATTGTTTGTTGCATCAATCATCGCTGTTGTTTCCACTTCTTCTGAAAGAAAGCCGTTGAACCTGCGAAAGCAATGCGTCCATCATCCTTGCAGGAGCTCTTCTGTTAACATTTTCCTTTGCTTCTGCTATCATTTCAGAATCTCGAAAAAACTTGATAATGTGGAGACTTTCTTCTTCGGTTGATCTCTGAACAATGATTTTAGAAGCATATCCCTTTCGTCTCATTTCAAGGCATATTTGTGAAGGATTGTTTGTAGTAAGTGTGACCATGTACAACCAGCCCTTATCTGACAGAAGCTTGTCAGCAATTGGCAGTATCCTATCAATAACACTCCGACCATTCTCCCCTCCAGCCCAAGCAGAGGCGATTCCTTCACGGCCGACTTCATCTTCAGGGGTTGGCACATATGGTGGATTCACTACCATCACATCAACTAACCCTGCTAGCCGCTTCTCCAGTCCTGAGGCAATGTCAGTGTTTATCAACTCGGCGTGAACACCATGTGCTTGTAGTGTCTTGCGAGTTGTTTCAACTGCGTGAGGATTAGTGTCTGTTGCCAAAAACTGAACCCCAGGAACCTCCTGTCCGAGTATAAGAGCAAGGGAAGCAACAACGTAACCACTACCGCAACCCACCTCCATACATAATGTGGGATGATGCTCTAGCAGATTCACTCGATCGGCTAAAAGTGCATCAACCAATGCAAATGAATCGTCACATGGTTCGTACACTTCAGGATGTGAACTGACTAAGCGTATTTGCGCAATTCTTGATGGTATCTTGTTAGAACCTAAATTAAGAAGATCAATGTAAAATGATTTAATAAATAAGACACTTCAAACTTCACCATTACATAACGTTACATTTTGGTTACATTTTGGTTATGTACACTAGAGAGCCTAATAGATTTTCAAGGTAATAACGCAACAAAGAGCTAGCTGGAGACATGGAGAACCTAAGACCACCATAAACCCTGCACCAGCACCCAATTTTCTATGTCTGATTCCCAATCCCATTGTTCAGTTTGATGGTAGCCATTTCTTTTTAACTTAAAAAGTTGTGATCACCAGTAGAAGAATCCTATATACAGTCTAATCAAAACTTTAAGAATCAAAATACTAAAGCACCAAAGTTTAGTAACCAACATGAAAACATAAAACTCCTCTAGAACAAAAACCATTGTAGTTTACTTATCTAACCTATCAGTACTACGTTAAAAATACATTTTAATAACAATTTTCAACTACAACACTTGAAAAAGAGTTCATTCCTAAAATTCAATCGATTTCCAATTCTTCCAACAGCATCAAACACACCCAGATGATAAGAACAACAGAAAAGATAATAGTAATACAATTGTATAGGAATTTCACCAAATACTATGCATGCACTTGTTTATTCTACATGCATGATTCCGAAAAAGAAAAAGAAAAATATACCTCTGCTATTCATTGTGGATACTTCTGATCATTCAAAACATGGGCACTTCCTGCTCAGATGAAAGACGCAGCTAGGGCCAAATAAGCTGTGGGTTTGTCTTTTACAGGAAGAAGAAAGGTTGAAACTGGAAAGAAAACAAGAATTTCATCAAAGCTCCACAAATCTTCAGACTGAGTTGAAGACTTAACTGATCTGAAAACAATAGCATCAAGGATTGAAAAGTTGAAACAAGAGCAAAACTTGAAAAGTTATAAACAAAAACCATAAACTTGACCTCAGATGAACTGGAACAAATCACCTGAACAAGCCTGAAGTCAATTCACATCATACTATTTGAAACCACTACCGACTAAACATATTTTACACAGAAAATGAAATTAAACAATCAGTTCAAGTTGATAATGCAGTGTCTAAAACATCATTCCAATACAAAGCTAAAACTTGTCATATAAGAAAACACAACATATAAGATTTTATCAATTTTGCTTATACATAAGAGAACAAGAGTTATTAAATTTCAAATACAATCAACACAGTTCCATTAAAATCCACTTCTCAAAGCAATTACTAAGAAGAAAAACATACAGAACAGCAATAGGAATTGAATAGGAAAACGAATAAAACCTTCGCCGATTCAACCTCCGTTTGTATGTCTCTTCATCTTCCTCTTCCTCGAAGAAATTCAGCAAACAAAACGGGTCGATCCGGTTTTGACCCGCCTTGAACAGTAATGGATCTGGACAGTTTTTGGGCCTGATTTTGATCATTAGTGGATTATGAACTCTGGTTGCGCTACTAAATAACACAATGGCCCCACTTCTTATAATTATTCTTCGTTTTACTCTCTTTTTACATTTGTTACTTAAAAAAATTACCTATGTCGGAATTTAAAATATTTTTTTTTTATTATATATATTTTCTAAGAGTGAGGTTACACAATCCATTTTTATGTATTATTATAAAAAAAATAAATACCCATAATAATTAATAACAATTCAATTGGTACGTAAGAAAAGTAGTATATAAGAATAAACCGTGTAATTTTTTTTTTTATAAAATTATATATATGTATATATAAAAGATTGGGATTGAAATCCAATTTAAATACCACCCATCTTATCTTTTAAAATAAAATTTGGATCCTTTAGATTTTTAGATTTTTACACCTTCAAAAGTTTTAAAAATAATTATAAGTTTATTTTAAAAATTAGGGTTACATTCACTTTTGTTATTTTATAACTTTTATTTGCATTATATAATCTAACTTTAAAAATTTTACAAAAATAATTTTTCAAACTTTCACTTTTCAAAAATGAACTAAATTGATCATTTTACCTTCTGTGAAGACCTTTTACACTGATCTGTGAAAGTGTGAATGTGGTCTGTGAAGAGGATCTGTGAAGGTGTGATGGTCTATTTTTGGAAATCAAAATTTGGATGGCTCAAAAATAGAAATAAAGTTCTATTGGTTTAGTTTTGAATTTTTAAACTTTGTTTGGTTTATTTTATATAATTTTCCCTAAAAATTATACAAATCTAAACTTTATGAAAGTTTGAAGTCATTCATAGGCCATGTTTCCATTTCTACCCTTTTCACTTTACTTAATATTTAATTTTAAATTTAATTTAGTGTAAATAAAAATTAAAAAGGAAAATTGAATTCCCAAACATAACATTTTTGACCAGTTTATAGAGCTTGGACGGGTTCTTGACCGATTTCATCACATCGACCTCATTTTTAACCTTCAACACAACGTCATCTTCAACCTTCTTCTTCTCCAAATCGAATCATCATTCTTCTTCTCCAACTTCGACCTAATCAACCTTCTTCTTCTCCAAATCGAATCCTCCATCTTCTTTTTCTATGTGATCGACGAAATCCACCAACCCGATTATTTTCTCGTTGGCTGCTTCCGTCGACACAAATTTAATTTCGTCGACGGCCATTATTTCTATCAACTGCTGGGGAGCTCTTGTAGTTGTTGCTGAAGTCATCCACCGCTAGGGAGATTGTTGTCGAATCCTTCGACTTCTGCTGTTAGGTTATAACGAATCTGAGGTCTTGGTCATTTATTGTGGAGCTACTGCTATTGTCATCATATCAAAGGTAAGCTTTTAGTAATCAATTAGGGGTTGTTTTTGGTTTGTACTAGCATTAGACTTTAATGCAATTGTTGTTGCTGCTATTATATATCTATAGTAAAAAAAAAAAAAGTGTTGCAATCAAGTCAAGCTCTATCTCATTGCTTGCATGGGTTTCACTCTGGTTATTTCCTCGCACCACATCCATTATCACATCAGCAAGATGTTCATTTTCAGCTTCAGGTTCCTACTTATCATCAGTAATATTATCAAGATGGAGATCATCACCATCATGGTGAGCATCAGCTTCAACTTCCTGTAAAAGAGTAGTTGACACATTGGTCAAATATTTCACAAAAAAATCTGTGAACAATATTCACATAGTGTGAACAAAGTTCCCATTCTGCGACCAAAGGTCACAGTCTTAAAAATTAGAATAAACATATATGGCCAAATTGCTGAAAATTCCTTCTATATTGATGCCAACCCCTTCACCACCATGATCATCTTTAAAGTCTCAATGGTCAGCAACATCTTCAACACCATCATGATGGAATTCATCAAGTCGACCCTCTTTTGTTATCTGGCATAAGCCAAAACACCACCAGCTGAAAAAATAATTTAAAAAAATCACTACCCAACTAAATAGTCATTGTCACATACATAACTTTAAAATAACTTCAGATTGCACATATAGAACATATATTCACTGATATAGTCCCTGTAATAACAACCATCAGCAGGAATAGTCTTTGATACATATAGTAACAAGCAATGAAGAATACGAAGCAGCAATTAATATAATTTATAACAGTGAGTCCGAGGACAAGTCAAATAAATTCTACATGTACAGTACAACTTTTTACTACATTTATGCTCTATATGTTGACTATGCTAAGCTATAGTATAACAATTGAACATGAACTAATACTAGTAGAGCACCACAATTTCATGCAAGAAATGTTACTCCATAGCCCGCAGCAAAAATGTCACAACCATCTTAATGCACCCATCAGCAAACATTTTGAATCTGCATGATCCGTTCACGGAGTCTACAATTCTCAAGTCGAGCCTCATTAGAAGGCTGTTGCGCTTGAAGGGCTGCCTGATGAAACATAATTTAGAGAAGGTCTATCTAGAGTACCACCGAATGGAAACACACCTCAAGAAGCCGTATTTTCAAGTTGGCTCTCATTTGTTATCTGGCATAAGCCAAAACACCACCAGTTGAAAAAAAAATTAAAAATAAATTCCTTAACCAACTAAATAGTCCTTGTCACATACATAATTTCAAAATAACTTCAAATTACACATATAGAACATATATTCACTGATATAGTCCCTGAAATAACAACAATTAGTAGGAATAGTCCTTGACACATATAGTAACAAACAATGAAGAATAACAAGCAGAAATTAATATAATTTATAACGGTGAGTCCAAGGACAGGTCAAATAAATTCTACATGTACAGTACAGATTTTTCCTACATTTATGCTCTATATGTTGACTATGGTAAGCTATAGTATAACAGTTGAACATGTACTAATACTAGTAAAGCACCACAATTTCATTCTAGAAATATTACTCCATAGCCCACAGCAAAAACGTCACAACTATCTTAATGTACCCATCAGCAGACATTTAGATCCGCATGATCCGTTCATAGAATCTACAATTCTCAAGTTGAGCCTCATTAGGAGGCTGTTGCGCTTGAAGGGTTGCCCAATGAAACATAATCCGGAGAATGTCTATCTGGAGTACCACCGAATGGAAACACACCTCAAGAAGGCGCATTTGCAAGTTAGCCCTCATTTGTTATTTGGCATAAGCCAAAACACCACCAGCTGAAAAAAATAATTAAAAAAATTCACTAACCAATTAAATAGTCCTTGTCATATACATAATTTTAAAATAATTTCAGATTGCACATATAGAACATATATTCACTGATATAGTCCCTATAATAACAACCATCAGCATGAATAGTCCTTGACACATATAGTAACAAGCAATGAACAATAAGATGTAGTAATTATTATAATTTAATTTACCCTTTTGGGGTGCATTGACTTTTGGATTTTGAGTTTCTGTAGTGACCTCCAATTCAATCTCCTCATTTTTCCCTTTTTTTTTCACCAGGGGGTGTACCCCCTCTCTTTTCTGTGGGCTTTTCTTTTGGCTCTATATCATTCAGAACTCTCCCATTTCTTAAGGTGACCGCTTCCACATATTCTTTTTGATCCTTGGGATTATTGTAGGTATTATTGGGTAGGGCTAGACATGAGTCAAGCCGGCTCGTGAGCCGCTCGTGACTCGGTTCGGTAATTGCTTGATAAGCTTTGTTCATGAGCCAGTGAGCCAAGCTTGAGTTTTAATTTTTAGCTCGATTATTAAATGAGTTGAGCTTGAGCTTGGATGTGTTCTATTCATTGGCTCGTGAGCTAGCTCGATAAATTTTATTAATTAAAATTATAAAATATAATACATACATATATATATAAATAAAAAAAATTCATATAAGTCAGAGACTTATCAAATGTCTATCTGGAGTACCACCGAATGGAAACATACCTCAAGAAGCCGCATTTGCAAGTTGGCCCTCATTTATTATTTGTCATAAGCCAAAACACCACCAGCTGAAAAAAAAAATTAAAAAAATTCACTAACCAACTAAATAGTCCTTGTCACATACATAATTTTAAAATAACTTCAGATTGCACATATAGAACATATATTCACTGATATAGTCCCTGTAATAACAACCATCAGCAGGAATAGTCTTTGATACATATAGTAACAAGCAATGAAGAATACGAAGCAGCAATTAATATAATTTATAACAGTGAGTCCGAGGACAAGTCAAATAAATTCTACATGTACAGTACAACTTTTTACTACATTTATGCTCTATATGTTGACTATGCTAAGCTATAGTATAACAATTGAACATGAACTAATACTAGTAGAGCACCACAATTTCATGCAAGAAATGTTACTCCATAGCCCGCAGCAAAAACGTCACAACCATCTTAATGCACCCATCAGCAAACATTTTGAATCTGCATGATCCGTTCACGGAGTCTACAATTCTCAAGTTGAGCCTCATTAGGAGGCTGTTGCGCTTGAAGGGCTGCCTGATGAAACATAATTTAGAGAAGGTCTATCTAGAGTACCACCGAATGGAAACACACCTCAAGAAGCCGCATTTGCAAGTTGGCTCTCATTTGTTATCAGACATAAGCCAAAACACCACCAGTTGAAAAAAAATTAAAAATAAATTCCTTAACCAACTAAATAGTCCTTGTCACATACATAATTTCAAAATAACTTCAAATGACACATATAGAACATATATTCACTGATATAGTCCCTGTAATAACAACAATCAGTAGGAATAGTCCTTGACACATATAGTAACAAACAATGAAGAATAACAAGCAGTAATTAACATAATTTATAACGGTGAGTCCAAGGACAGGTCAAATAAATTCCACATGTAATCGAAGAGAAACTAGATACGAGAAAGATATTTATATACCAATTACATGCATTAGTAGAAAAAGTCCTTGACACATATAGTAACAAGCATCGAACAACCAATAGCACGAATATTCCTTGACACATATAATAACAAGCAATGAAGAATAACAAGCAGCAATTAACATAATTCATAACAGTGAGTCCTTGACACATATAGTATCAAGCAATCGACAACCATCAGCTGGAATAGTGGTGGACACATATAGTAACAAGTTATGAAGAATAACAAGCAACAATTAACATAAGTCATAACAGTTAGTCCAAAGACATGTCCAATAAATTCCACATGCTGTAATCTAAGTGTAATCTAAGGGAAATCAGATATTAGAAATATTTTTATATACAAATTACAGGCATGAGAATCTGAAGAGTTTGCGGAGATGACGAAATGAGAATCTGAAGAGTGTGAAGTGTTCTCTGGCGAAATCTGAAGTTTTAGAGAGAGAAATAGACGGTCAAGAGATGCAAAAGTGGAATAATTACGGGACTCAGACCTATTTATAGGTGCGGGTAGGTGAAAAGGCGAAACTTGTTGGGGAAGCTTCTATACGTGGCACGCTCCCAATGGAGAGTTTTCCTAACGTGATAGGTGACGTGACCTAGTGGAACTCAGCCGTATCGCACTTTCATTTCATCCATCCGTATGAAACCTTCTTACAGATATATGGGGGAATCTGTAGAGGTACAAAATTGTTGAGCCCGGTTCGAAACCAGGGCCTAAGCCCAAAACGGCCAGCAGGTTGAAGCCCAAGCCCAATGTTCTTAAAGTCCACGCCCAGTTGTTCCAAAGGGCCAAGCCCACAGTTTTTCGAGAGGCTTACCAAGCCCATAACCTTCCGAGGCTGGTCAAATGATCAGGTCATCCTCGGTCGGCCATATCCCGGATTTTGCGAAGATCCTTCCGCGAGGATCTCGACAAGATTTGGCCAAAGACTCTTAAACCCTATATAAATAAAGGGTTCAATCGTGCGATCCAGTCCACGTTCTGACTTACTGAAGCACTGTCAAAATCAATCCTCATCGTGTAATCACCTTCAACTTTGTTCAATCACCTCCGATCACATTCCCGCGAGCTATCCTTGACTCCGGTCATTTGGTCAATCAAAATCAAATAAGCCTAGAGCTTTATCAAGTGTTTGTCGTCCTGCCTCCGAGAACTATCATTCTGACAGGAACGAACTCCATCAGGAAGTCATTCTTTCTTTAATAATATTGCCTTATTCTTTATCTTTAGTTCAGAACTGACTTGAGCGTTGGAGTGCCTACCGCAGACACCACACCGGTGTCCCCAAGTTCGCTCAGACACTTTTCTATTATTTTTCAGGATCCCTTAACATCTGGAATCGATTCCCATTAAGCTCTGAACCATCCAGTCAGTCCAGAGTTTCTAATCACTACAATAATACTAAATTAGATTTTTAAATAAAAATCTAATAGTCTGCTATTCATTGTGGATCCTTCCTTATGATAATTCAATGGCCAAAGGCCAATTGAGTTTTAAGGAAATTGAAGCTATAAAAACTGGCATTTTGTAACAACATCAAATGAGTTTTTTAAAAAATAGACATGAATTAAGGATTTTTGCTATATAAGGATTTGTTTGGTTTTTTTTTTTTTAATTTATTTTCTTCATTTAAAAGAAAACTCATCCATTTTTTTTTCATTTTAATAGTTTCATTAAATAATAAGTACATTTCAATTAATATAATTTCTAATAAAAATTATATTTCAATTATCTTAACTATAATAAAAAAAAATCCAAATGATTTTTTAGTTAAAAAAGTTCATGATTTTAGTTCTAATTAAAAATTCAATAAAATGTATATTTTTTTAAAAAAATATTTTTAAGCACATAATATATTTCAATTATATTAATTTTGATAATTTTTAAAATATTTTACTTTTAAAATTTTAAGTAAATAATACATTTTAATTTTTTATTTTAAATATTTAAGTCAAATAATGCGTTCAAATGAAAATAAAATAAAATTTACATGGATTTTTTCTTATAATAAAAAATAAATTAAAGAAAAAAAAACATACCAAACAAATACTTATGTAGCCAAATGAATCCTTAACTCATCTTAGCTACTTTTTTAGAATTTCATTTGATGTGGTTGCAACAATGCCTAAACTTTTTTATAACTACAACTTCCTTAAAACTCACTTGGGCTTAGAGTAATTTGCCATAATTTAATAATTCTTGTCGATGAAAGACATTGCTAGGTTAAATAAGCTGTGGGTTTGTCTTTTACACGAAGAAGAAAGGTTGAAACTGTACAAAACCAGTGTTTTTAAACTGGACCGAATAAATCGGAACCGGCCGTCCATTCGGTTTGATTTTAGTTTAATTTTTTTTTTTTAAAAAAAAATCGGTCAAACTCAGTAAAAACAAAACAAGTTGAAATCAGTTAAAACCTGTCAAAACTGGTTTTTTTTTTTAATATTTGAAAAAAAAAATTAAAGTTTTAATTTATTTTAATTGTATTTGATTTTTTTAATAATTGTTTTATTTTTTTTAACAAATTTAAAAATTTAAAAATAATAGTATAAATGTTATTTTTATTTTAAACATATTATATAAATATTGTGTCGTTTATTTTATTAATCATTAATTCATATTCATAGATTTATTTTTAAATATATTCAATTATAATTTTAATTAAAAATATATTTATTTTTTAAAATAAACGTAAATTAATTTTACATTTTAATTTTATATAATATATAAAATGATAATTTTTCAAAAAATAAAAAAATGATCGGTCGAATCCAAAAACAGCGACCTCTTTATGAGACCGGTTGGATGCCCAATCTAATCAGGTCTTTAAAATATTGGACTGGACTAAACTATAATTTCATTAGAGCTCCACGAATCTTCGGACTGAGTTGAACATTTGATTTATCTTGACAAAAATGTGGAACCAAGATCAAGACGTGAATTGAACAAATCACCTGAACAAGCCAGAAGTTAATACACATCATACTAATTGAAACCAATACTGACTAATAGAGCTGGTAAACGGACTGGTTTGACCCGAACTGATCCAACCTGGATTATGATTAAACGGGTCAATTTGCACGGATTATTTTACTATGCGGGCTGATTTTACACCAATTCTAATCCGGTCCGCACGGATTACGAGTTAAACGAATTAGCCCGTTAATCCGTTATTAAATAAAAAATAAAAAAATATTAATTTATATAATTTTTTTAATAATAAAAATAAATTAAAAAATAATAATACATGATAAACATGATTATTTATATAAACAAAAAAAAGAAGTTAAAAATTGTGTCATGAAAGAAAACTACTCATCTTTTAATATTCAAAATGAAAAGATTATTTGATAGGTTTTGAAAAAATCAAAATTTATTATAAAACGTGTATAAAAATCAAAATAAAAATAAATTTATCAATAAAATTTATAATTTTCACTCTTATCATTCTAGATATTGTATTTGATTTATCCAATACACTTTCTGGAATACCCAAATCGAAATTCAAATCCTAAAGTAAAATATTATAAAATTAAATAAGAATATCGATAAGTTAACTACAATCTCACACAAAACAATTAAAAAAAAAAAAAGAAAAACTCACGTAATCAATCAAATAGAAAACTAACTAGTCACATTAACCAAGAATGTCAAGTAGTCATCGAAGGTAAAGACTGCTGTAGGTTGGGTGGGTTGCACGGAATTAGTGTTAGAAGAATTTAGAAATAGAATTGAAATTGAAAAGACTCATCACTAGTAATTATTTTTTTAAAAAAAAAAATTTACATAATTGCGGGTTAGCTCACGGTTAATCCGGTCCAACCCATCTAAATCCGCGGGTTAAACGGATCAGATTAAACAGATCGACTTATATGGCGGGCCAAATTTTCATTGATACTAATCCATCTGATTTGTGGGCTAAACGGGCCAATTCGCTGTTAGGCCCATTTGTCAGCTCTACTGACTAAACATATTTTATACAAAAAATGAAACTAAACAATCAGTTCAAGTTGATAATGCAGTGTTTAAAACGTCATTTCAATAAAAAGCTAAAACTTGTCAGATAAGAAAACACAACCTAAGCCAACAAGTGTAATGGACCCGCCTTCAACAGTAATGGATCTGGACTGTTTTGGGCCTGATTTTGATCAACAGTGGATGATGAAAACTCTGGTTGCCCTATTAAATAACACAATGTCCCAACTTCTTATAATATTCTTTGTTCTACCCTTTATTTTCACATTATTACTTAAAAAAAATAATCTAGGTTGGAATCTAAAATGTCTTTTTTTCTAAAAAATAATACTACAGAATCCACTTTTATGTGCTATTTCTCGTGTCTATATGCAGTAATGATGATTGGATATTGTCTAAATAAAATTAAATATTCATAATAATTAATAACAATCCAACTAATTATTCATTATCGTAAGAAAAGTAGTATATAAGAGTAGGCCATGTAACATTAACCTCTTTTCTTTTCTTTTCTTTTTTTTTTTTTTTTTTTTTTTTTAATATAAAATCATGATAGGATTACCTTGAATTTTTTAGGAAATATTTTCTATTTCAAGTCTGGGTCTATTTCCTGACTAGTAAAATTGCTGGCGCTTTACGCGAGAATATAATTTTATATTTATATTTAAAAAATTATATTTAATATTAATCATAAATTATTTAACTTTTAAAATATTTAAAAATATATGATTTACAAAATAATAATTAAAATTGTAATATATTCAATTTTATTAAATTGAATATATAATTTTTTTTATAAAGTATAAACAATTATAATTAAATCTTCATTAATAAAATATTATAATTTTTTAATTTTAAAATAACTTTATTTGTCAATGTATATAATATTAAAATTTTCAATTAATACAAATATGTGTAATAATTGTACACAATTTTATTTATATGTTAATTTAATTTATTTAACTTAGATATAAAGAATAAAAAATATATATTTTTTGAATTAGAATATATTTATTCAGATAAGGAAAGTAATTTTATAAAAAAAATTAAAAAGTAAATTAAATTAAAATGTTACTTTTGATTTAAGTTTTCTAACCATTAAAGGTTTTGTGTTATAAATAAATTAGACCTCAATTATATTATTAAAAAATACGAATATATTAATTTGAATTTATTTATTAATATAATAGATCATGGTAATAAGTTTTTTATGGATGAAAATTTTAAAAATATTAAATGATTGAATTAACTATTTAGAAATATTATATAAATCAATAAATTATAATTATAGGTATATATATTATATTATATTTATAATTTCTCATCCAAATATTATAAATTTTATGATTCCTTTATTTGGTCTTATATCCTATACATATGATAATAATAAATAAATATTTTTTTAGATATTACTCATTGAAAATTGACCCTTTTCCATTTAAAAATAAATTAAAAAAAATATTATATATTAAATCATTGCATATGTTAATTTGAATTTAGATATTCCACACTTATATTTAACTACATATACATCTCTTGTGATATCATAATATAACTCTATATAAATATAGTGTAAAAACAAAGAGAGAAGATTCCAATGCGAGATCTAAGAAGATATATTTCCATGACAATGATTTTTTTTTTTTAATTCTATTTTTTAATAAGGAAATAGGTGAAGAAAGATTACATATAGAATACACTTTGTAATTTAGTTAAATAGACTATTGATATATGTATAGTAAAATTATATTAATTAATTAATATGTTGATTAATATTTTCAAATTTTTTTTTTTGCTTTTTGAAAATAATTTATGATATATTTGATTCAATTTATATTTTATATTTTCAAATTATTTATTTTCTTTATTTAATCTATCATCATTTAAATTTTATTTTTTAAATTGTTCATTAATTTTATTTACTCAAACATAATTAGGGCATTATTTCAATTAAAAAAGTAAATTGATTTAATTTTCATTAATGAACTCCTAATAAATAATTATCTTTTATTTTTTATTTTCTATTAATTATATGTGAATTTCTATCTATCTATCTATCTATCTATCTATCTATATATATATATATATATATAGTCTTCTTCAATTGATAAAGTACAAACTAGCTTTTTCTTTTGATGGAATATTTAGATAGTCAAAACTAACCACAGTAAAATAAAATAAATAAATAAAACAAAACAAAAATATATCATTTTTTAGAATTTCAAAATAAATAGATACATGATCATCATTGGTAAAAGAATAAAATATAGAATTATTAATAAATAATATTATTATTAAATGTTAAAGAAAGAATAATAGAAAATAAGAGATTACTTTAAACCTTAGAAGAGATTCTGAAATCCATCTGTCAATATCAAGATATATCAAAGAATTATAAACAAACCCTAAAAAAACATAATAATAATAATAATAATAATAATAACTAACAAATCATACGGAATAAAAATAGTAAAATAAAAAAAAATAGATGAAGATTGATCACCTGAAAATTGTTTTCCATACCATGGAGAATGAAATGAAAAACTAAATTGTAAAGAGCTCTTTATATATATACGTAGTAATTCGTAATTTATAACGTAACATGTCTCGATATATGAAAAGAATTCATTTAATATGTTTAATATTCATTTAATGTATTTAGAAAGAAGATAAAAAGTCATATGTGATAATTTTATTTATTGAAACAAATGATGACTTAGAGAGGAAGATGAAAAGGAAGAGAAGTGAGAATAAAACTGAAAGGAGAGTAAAGTTCTCACTAAAATGAGTAAATATATCACTAACATTAACGGGGAGAGAGTAAGCCTTTATTTGTTTTGAGGTTTGAAATGGGATTGTATTGTATTGGATTGGTAAATTCTTATTTGTTTCAATTTTAAAGTTGTGGTTCATGGGATTGTATTGTGTTGTATGGTGTTTTTTTTCCTCAAATTTGAAAACCACCAATTTGGTGGGGAGGCATGGTTTTTCTTATCTAAACTTTCAACATGCTCTCATTTATTTATAATACAATACCATACAAACCAATATATCCCAAATATGAAAAAGGTGAATTCTATACCACACAACACAATCCTATACAATACCATACATTAATGAACGGTAGAATTTTCTATCCAAACAAAGCGTAAGAGAATAAAATATTAAAAAGACATGTGTAAAATTCTTATTGGCAAAATACGAACGAATTTCAAAACCTCCCAAAATGTGTGTTTTTCTACCTAATGGAGAACTTTCAGCGCGCCACATCAGCTTTGTGGGACCCGCTGAAAGTTCTCCTTTATATTATATATAGATTGCTTGTTTTCTCATTTGAGAAGGATTTAGTTTTCTTATTTTGGTTTGGTTTTTAGTTTGTTTTAGATTTTATTTCCTTATTGAGTTAGATACTCCCATATGAATTAAATTTTATGTTAGATATAAATATGGGATGTAGTGTAGAGTTTTGGGTATGAAAGATAATATTGTTTGAGAGCACAGAGGGTCTGCAAGTTGAGTTATCTGTTCATCAATTATTTTGATTGATTGAATATAATTTTTTGGTAGATTGTTTGAGAGAGAGAGAGAGAGTTGTCTAATTGTTTGTAAGATTGTTTTAAAATAGAAAATTGTTGCCTTTCATGGACTAAGTAATTTGCTAACCACGATATATCGTTTGTGCGTTTTGTCTATTTTTGTCTTGGTAATCGAATTAGTCATAGAAAATACTAACAAAATGGTATCAAAGCTTTGCTAGGGACGACGAAAAATTAGACGAAGGACAGTAACGCATCTGAGTCTGGAAAAGGACATGCAAGCAGTCGTTTGAGGCAAATAATGGCAGGTACGATGAAGTTTGATATAGAAAAATTTAATGGCACTTGCAACTTTGGCATGTGGCAGCCAGAAGTTAAAGATCTCCTATTCCGTGAGGGGACATTCACAGTGTTAGATAAGAATAAATCTATGATATTTCTGAAGAGGATTGGGATTTCTTAAATCGATAAGGTTGCAGTACCATTTGATTATATTTAGGAAATGATAAAAATTATTCCGTTATGAATGAAACTGTGGTAGCAATTCTTTGGAAAAACTTAGAGGATAAGTATATCACAAAGAGTTTACCTCAAGAAGAAGCTATTCCACTTTCGATATGAGTCTGATATGTCTATGATCAAACATCTAGAAAATTTCAACAAAATGTTGGCCGATTTTTTGAATTTAGATGTCAAAATTTCTGAAGAAAATAAGTCGTTATTGTTGCTTAACTCTCTGCCTGATATGTATGATCACTTGACCACTACTTTATTGTATGGAAAAAGTGAGATTGAGTTTAGTAATGTGTCTAATGCTTTAGTAAATTATGAATACCGAAAGAATGACCAATCTAATAAAAAAAATTAATCGAAAGTGCTAGTGGTAAGGAAAGGAGAGAGAAAAATATACAACAATGCTGAGAAGTCATGGAACAATAAAGGCCGATATAGGTTGGATAAATATCAATATGCATGGTGTAAAGAGGAACGACATTAGAAGCATGGATGTCCTAAACTTGAAAGCTCGAATGTGAATATAATAGAAAATGTAGAGTCGAAGGTGGAGTCAGAATGTGAATTTGAGACAAATATTTTCTTCACGACCTCTATGAATGAATCGTTTGGAGGATGGATTTTAGATTATGGTTGTTCGTATCATATGTATCCAAATACAGAATGGTTCTCAAAGTTGGAAGAATTTGATGGAGATATTGTCCGTGTGGCAAACGACAACTCATGTTAGATTAAAGGAATGAGAACAATAGGGTTATTTCCAAAAAAACAAAATCCTACTTTTTCAAATGTTTTACTTTGAGCCACTGATTTTGGAAAATTTTGTAGAACCACACCCAAATCCAAAACAACTGGTGGTTTGTTGCTGGGTGGATGATTTTAGATAATTATGATATTTTAATCATTTTTAAATTTTCAGTTAATAATTTTAAATATTTATTTTAATATATTAAAATATCATAATATTCCAAAACTACCCATCCAACAACAAAAATATTAGTTGTTTTCATTTTGGGGGTGGTTTTGCAAAACTTTCCAAAACTGGTGGCCCAAAGTAAAACATTTGAAAAAGTGGAAGTTTTTTGAAAATAATCCGAGACCGATAAGGTTAAGAATGTTTGATGATACAATCAAGTCGATGATGAAGGTGAGGTATGTTGCAGAGCTGAAATAAAGTCTTATCTCACTTGGAGTCTTAGATTCTAGTGGCTACAAGATTGTCACTAGAGATGCAGTGATGAAGATTGTACGGAGAGGTGTCTTAGTCGTAAAAGGTACAAGACGAGAAAATTTGTATTTCCTTGATGGACACACTATTGTTGGAAGGATGTTAGTATCAAATAAAAAAGGAATATTGGTTGAATGCTCAAAATTCTTGAATATGAAACTTGGGAATATGTCAATAGAAGAACTGGAAGATAGAATAAAGATTGCTTGGAAAGCACAATTGGTAGATGTAACTCACTCATACGTTTAGAACTTGAATAAGTCATAGTTAGTATGATTGAAGGAATAAGATCCAGAAAGTTGAGCTGATTCAAGTTAAGGTGGAGATTTGTTAGAATTGTCTTGAATCACGAGGATTTCTTTTTAGAAAAGACCTCCTATTTTGAGTTTTGGGTCTATTTTCTAATTGCTTATTTTCTTATATGAGAGGGATTTAGTGTTTTTGTTTTGGTTTGATTTTTAGTTTGGTTTAGATTTTGTTTTTTTATTAAGTTAGACCCATATGAATTAAGTTTTATGTTAACTATAAATATGAGATGTACTGTAGAGTTTTGAGTATGACAGATAATATTGTTTGGGAGCACAAAGGGTATGTGAGTTGAGTTATCTATTAATTAATTGTTTTGATTGATTTAATATAATCATTTGGTAGATTGTTTGAAAGAGGGAGAATTGTCTGATTGTTTGAGAGAGAGAGTTGTCTGATTGCTTGTAAGATTATTTTAAAATAGAAAATTGTTGCATTTGCGGATTAAGCAATTTGCTAACAATGATATATCGTTTGTGTATGATCTATTTTTATTTTGATAATCGAATTAGTTATAGAAAATTCTAAGAAATGAAATATATATATATATATATATATATAATATGATTAAAATCCGATCTATATATCATCAATCTTACATTTTAAAATAAAATTTTATATTTTCCAATCTATGCATTTCATAATTCTCAAATATCAAATTACACCATTACACCTTCAAATATTTAAATATCTATTTAGTAACATATACTCTCTTTTAATAACATATCATCACTCAACCATTAAAAAAAATTAACAATCAACATAATATATCTATGGAAAAGTAAATATAGATTTGAAAAACCTCTCTAATTCACATTCACAAATAGATTATGAGATATAAAGTGTATCAGATTGTTTAGCTTGAGCAAGCATTTGAACAACTTCTCTCATGGTTGGTCTTTCCACACTATGTTCTTCAACACAAAGCATTGCAACAAAGAACACTTGCATTGCTTCACTCATTGGAATGTTGTTCACACCTAGTCTCTCATCAACAATCTTCACCACACTTTCTTTATTTGAATTTGTCTGCATTTTTGTCCACTGCACTATGTCTATTCCATCTTCTCCAAAATCCCCCACAGGTCTTCTTCCTGTTATCAGTTCCAAAAGTACCACTCCAAAGCTATACACATCACTCTTCTCATCAACTTTTAATGTGTATGCATATTCTGCATCAAATGAAAAGAATAGTTAGAAAGTGTATTTAATATAAAATACAAGGACATGTTTGAAATTGTCCATAATAAAAGTATTTGCTTTCAATTATTCTGTCTGATTCCCAATACACATTTGTATCTTCTTTTTCCAAATGTACTAGTATTTTATTATAAATTTTATCAATCTAGGGCTTTGTAAAAGTAAAAGCTTACACTAGATCCCAATTCACATATTTTCTAAATGTGTATTTTTACACAAAAGCTAGTATGGTTGTATGTATGTCTGTCCAAAGAGATAAAAAAGCAAAAGTAGAATTTTCACTTTGATGTTAGTGGACTACTGTATCTACACTATTGCTTTACTAGTTCAAAAGTACCTCTTCACTATTCTAACATATAAGGGTATATTTTTTGTATTCAAATTTCAGGTTTGAAAACTTAAAAGCTAAGTTATATGATAAATGTTACCTGGAGCAATGTAGCCGTAAGAGCCAGCAACAGCAGACATACATTCTGAAGCACCATTGTCTTGTAAGAACTTGGCAAGTCCAAAATCAGCAACATGAGCTTCCAAATCCGAATTAAGCAGAATGTTGTTAGATTTCACATCGCGATGAATGATCAATGGAGAACAGTCATGGTGCAAGTAACATAATCCATTTGCAGCTTCCATAGCTATTTTAAGCCTAGTTTCCCACTTCAAATACCCACCTCTCTTCCCATGCAACACTTCACCTAAACTTCCATTAGACATGTATTCATAAACCAGGAGATTAGTCACATTGTTGGAACAAAATGCCATTAATCTAACAATGTTCCTGTGCCTGATTTTCCCCAATGTTTGAACCTCTGCTGATAAACCGTTATCATGAGAAGACCCTTTTGATATGCCTAACAGTTTCTTCACTGCAACTTGTTCTCCATTTGGCATCACTCCTCTGTATACAACCCCAGCGCCGCCTCTGCCTATCACATTGTTGTCCTTCACGCATTCCAGGATGTTTTCGCTTCCGAATTCGAGTTTCTGAAATGTGGTTAGCTTCCAGGAATTGGACCCTTTTCGCCCTTTTTGTGTCTTGATGATTGCTAGAATGGCGAATACTAAGGAGCATACTAATAGTCCTAGTGCGAAAAGTAGCTTGTATTTTCCTGGGACGTGAGACTTGTTACCGTTCTGCTGTAGTGCGGATGTTGTTGTGTCGTTGCACTGATTTGAATTTGATCCGCAGAGGAGAGGATTGTTTATGAATGAAGTGGAGTTGAAGAACAGAAATTGGCCGAATTGTGGTATGTTTCCTGACAGGTTGTTGTGGGAAAAATCAGCTGAAGTTAGGCTTTTCATGTAACCTATTTCTTTAGGTAGGCTTGAGTTCAAGTGGTTCCAGGACATGTTGAGGTAATTCAGGCTACGAATTCTCGAAATCTCAGGTGGTATTGGTCCTGAGAGATGGTTCTGGCTCAAGTCTAGGTAGGTTAACAATTGACAATTTGTGATCGCTGGTGGGATAAGACCTGAGAAATTGTTCCTACTCATATCCAAATTCACAACATTCTTCAAGTTTCCGATTCCGGATGGAATCTCTCCAGTGAATCTGTTTCCACTCAGAAGCAGATTCTGTAAACCTGAGAGATTTCGGATTGATGCAGGGAGAGAGCCTGTTAACCTATTGTTCGAAATGTCCAGGCGGGTAAGTTTGGATGGTGGTTTAGATGATGATTCTGATTGAATCCTGCCACTTAAATAGTTGTTTTGAAGCTCCATGAGTGCCAACTCCGGTAGATAAAGAAACCCTTTTGGTATCGAACCTGTTAGATAGTTCCGATACATCCTAACCTTCACAAGAGTCACACATTGGCCAAAATCTTCAGGAATCGAACCGAAGAGGAAATTGTTGAACAGAATCAATGTTGTGAGCTTCCTGCCTGAACAAAGAGACTTGGGGACTAGTCCTGTGAGCTTATTAGTCGAAAGATCGAGCCTTGTTAACTTACCGTTTTCTCCAAGCTTGGAAGGAATTGAACCGGTGAAATTGTTCTGCCAAAGCTGCAATGTATCCAGGTTTTCAAGCTCTGCAATGAAGTGAGGGATCTCTCCATGGAACTTGTTGCTAAACAGGTTCAAAAGAGTTAGCTCCTTGAGGGCTGCTAACTCTAAAGGAATTTCTCCGGTGAGGCTGTTTTTCGACACATCAAGAGTTTTCAGGCTGGTTAGATTGCCAAATTCTGAAGGGATTGAGCCAGTCAGTTCATTCACTTGCAAGAAGAGTGTGTCCATCTTGTTCAATCTCCCCAATTCTGAGGGAATTGAGCCCTTTAAAGTACAATTCGCGACGTCAAGATGGACCAGATTGATCAGCTTACCAAACTCAAACGGTATCCCACCGTCAAACTCATTGTAGTAACCCAAGAAGAGCTGTTCAAGACTTGTTAAGTTTCCAAGCTCACCAGGTATGACTCCATTCAAGTCATTTCCACCAAGATGGAGATATTTCAGCTTCTCTAACCCTCCATAGCTTACAGGAATTTTTCCTGTAAAGAAATTGCCTCCCAAATTCAAGTGTTGAAGCTTCACAAGCTGAGAGATCCCTCTAGGAAGCGAACCATTGAATTCATTATCATAAACATCAAGAACTATAAGCTCTTGAAGCTTGGAAAATTCCCAATTTATCTCACCACTAAATGCATTGGATGATATGTTGAGGACTTGCAGTCTAGTGAGGTTGTGTATTTGGTTTGGAAACTCACCATAGAAGCTGTTATCAGAAACTGAGAGATTCACAAGAGTTTGAAGTTGTGTGATATGTGGTGAAAACAAGCCAGAGATGTTGAAACCACTTATATTAAGTGAAACTATTGACTCTTTATGATCATCACATTCAACACCAGGCCATGTACAAAAAGACATATAGCCTGTAACATTCCACAAATCCAGTGATGAATCATAGGACTCAAAAACTTCTTTGATTGAAACAAGAATTGAAGCCTGCTCTTTTAAAGACATTGAAGTAGTATCACCATCACCATGTGAATAACAACAAACAAAGGAGGACAAAACAAGTAGAGAAGTAAACAAAAACTGAAAAACAGCCATTAGACAGAGCTGTGTTTTTTGCGGTTTTGTTGGTGGTGAAGAAACAAAATGGGTGAATCAAAACGAAAGAAAATCAGTACCCATTTGAGAGTAGATGTTGAGGTTTTTGAGTGAGTGAGTGTGAGAGAGAGAGAGTGAGTTTTGAATGTAGAAAAAGTAAAGAAGAGGTTCCACAATAAACAGCATCCAAAGTGTGTGTGTTTTTGCTTTATGAAAAGAAAAAGCAAAAGGAGAGTTAAAAGAAGGTGGATATGTCTGTGTCTGTGTGATGACTATGAAAACAGACCATTTGATGATGGTGAAACCAATGTCTTTAGAATCTTTCACTGGTTTTTGTTACTTTTTGAACCATACTTATACTGCTGTTGCTCATACTTTACTTCTTTTTTGTTTCTTCTTTTGCAATGAGGTTTTCAAACTATTTAAAGACCAGTATAGTACTAATAAATGGTTGATTTGATTCTCATTTGAATGAATCTAGCTTCTTATTTTATGTCATTAGGGGTGTTATTTCTTGTTATGCTGTTGTACTTATTTGAATATTTTAATAGAATATACTAGTGAGTGAGTGTATATGCAGTCTGTGATGATTTCTGGTCCTGGATATGGTCTTTTGCAGGTTCAAAATGTTGCACAAGATTTGACTGATGGGCCGTTACTCAGACAATATTAACAAATAAAATTCAAATAATTTCTATAATTATATAATTTATTATTTTAATCTTTAATATTAACCTCAAACTGAGAAGAGAAGAGAGTCCACAGACAGTAGTCAGATGGAGTCATCAAACTGAGAAATCAAAGAGAAATCATCTGAGTGAATATTGAAGAGAACATCGCCGGAGAGTGAGAGTAGTCAGAGAGATAGTAATCGGAGGGGGTGTCGTTGAAGAGAGTAGTAAGAAATCATCACCGGAAAAAGTTGTGAAAGAGCGATTGGGTAGGCGAAGAAAGAACAAGTAAAGGTGAACTGAACCAGATGAAAAGATAACGTCGTTTTGTTGGATTATTTTTAATTGATCTTTTATTTAATAAAAGATAAAAAACTGCCACGTGTTGAGTTCTGATTGGTGGGCCTATATGCTGACGTGGTGGAACAGGATCAAGGAAGTCTTTCTCATGAATCAAACACCAAAACCAAATCTCCTGTCACATTCTCAAATCAATCATTATTACTTCATCAACGGCTAGATATTTTTTTAAAACTTTTTCAGGTATTTGAACCCGAGTCCATGGATTTAAATCTGACCGAATCCATTTAAATAGGATTTATTTGAAACGGATTTGGATTCGAAAATCAAGTTTGGATTCGGGTGGATGGATTTGGTCTCTCTCTCTCAATTATTTAATAATTGAAGTAATTTTAATTTAATCCGACCTCTCTTTCTCACTCGTAAAATTATTTAATCCAAATAAGAATTGAAGTAATTTTAATTTAATCCGACCTAAATACTTACTTCTAATTTAATCTCCTAATTTTATTTATTTATTTTAATTATACTATACAACCCAAATTATAAATACAAATGACGTACCATTTACACAATTTACATTATATATGTTACTGGAATTCTCTTTAAATTTTAATAATAAACTTTTAATTGCCATAAAAATATCTTATCTTATAAATTCATCTTATTCATATTTTAGATTTATTGTAAATTAAAATTTTGAAAATTAAACATTCAAAAATTTCAAATGGACACTAATTTATGAGTATTACACTTTAACTCATCAACTAATCTAATTTAAGAATAGTAATCTCCAAGTTCTTTCTTAACTTTTGTAATTTCTACTACACAAGTATTGGCATTGGATTTTAGAAGTTATCAACTAATTATGGCATGGATCATTTCTTAAAACAAATTACCAAAATCAGGGTAATTTGAATATGCTTCTATCTAGCTATTACATAATTTGAAATTTTATGCATTCATCGATCTCTATTCCGATTTTGCATATGTAAAAATAATTCCATAATGTAAATTTAGAATGTGGATTTTATTTGGGATTTCACCACCCTATAAATGACTATTTGATAACCGAAAGTAAACTAAACACATCCATTATCATTATATTCAAATTACTATACAAAAGTTGAAGAAATTTCTTTTATTTTCATATGTTTCATTTTTCCATGTTAATGTTAATATATATATAAAAGATATTTCTAACTATTCTTTACTTATCGAGATCAAATTTTCAACTAATTGTTAGATTAGCATTTTGAATAGATATAACCCTAATTATAGGATTAACTTTTAAATTAAATGTTACGTTACTTGTGGATTGAATGTTTGATATTAATTTTAGAGTTATTTTCATTTTTGTTATTTTATAATTTTTATTTTAAATTGTTTAAAATGAGTTTTTAGAATTAAAACTACTTAATAAAAATTATTACAAATATAATTAATATTGATAAAATAATAATGTAATTAATTAGAATTGAAGAGTAAATAAAATAAACCACTATTAACATTTAAGTTTAAAGATTTGGGTCGAAAAACATCATAACGTAGTTTTGAAAACAAACACTATTTTAAATCTTAATTCAAACTTTACAGGTTATTTTAAATGCGGTTTATTAAATATGTAATTTTTACTAACTTAAAATTTAAACGTTATTTAAAACGTTAATTAAAAGAATTTGACTGAAAATATACTTATGTAAAAAAAAAAATCTTGAAAATATAATTGTTTTAAATCTACCTATTATATATGGAAAAAACAAATAAACACGATGATTAACATTAATTTATAGTTAAAACCCTTAATTAGAATGATTGAGAACAAATTTATTATTATTACTTTATTATCATAATTAAGGACAAATTAATTGGAAGATGACATCCTAATTAGATTAGTATCTCATCACAAACCCTAATAATTATCCTATCAATTTTGTTATTGATTGCAAAAGGTACTTAATAAACTTAAAAGCAAGTGAGCTAGTAAAACCTCTCATAACTAAAATCCAAATGTGAAAAATCAAGAAGAAAAGAAATGAGACGAATCATTTTGATTAAGATGTTAAAATTAAAGTTTAATAATAATATGAGAAAGTTATTCTTGTTTTGGGCCATTATGCATTATTTTGCTCTATAAATTGCATGATGAAATGAAACTTTTCTCTATCAATCTTTACTTTGACTTGTGTCCATCAAACAATTATCCAATATATATATTTTTTATTGTAATTTGAATGCATGCCCTTGTTTCAAGGCGCAAATTCTAAGTATAGTGACCACCTCAAGGTCCCTCCACTCTCTTTGCATCTTGCCGTTTTTTTAAAGTGTAAAAATTTTTAATAAAATAATAATTAATTATTGTTTTTTAACCTAATATTAGAACTACACAATATATATAATACTCTAATTTCTTCCGATCTATTTAACTGAGTTACTAGTATATATATTGAAATTATTTTATAATGATAAATGCAGAAGAAAAATATGCCCAACAAATATTAAGTTAGATTAATTAATTGAAATATTTTAAAATATATTATATATGAATAATTTAATTGAAGAGTAATTTTCATTGAGAGTATATTTTACATTAGATTTTTGTGGTGAAAAAATAACCATAAGGAATAATAGTCGAAGGTCAGAACAAGCAAAGGGAATCAAAGGGAATCGAAGTCCAAAACCAAGCTCGGCCGAAGACAGAAGAGGTACCCAAAGACCATTCTCGGTCGAAAGGAGGGCCAAAAGCCCAGGGAATGCCCGAGCCGGGCTCGACCGAAATGGCCAAAGGCCCAATGCAGTTCAACTCGGCCGAGCCCAGCAGAGTCCAAACCAAAGCACATTAGCCTGCTGAATGATTGCCTAACTAAACAAGGATTCCCGAAGCCCAATTAGTAAAGGAAGACTTATCTTACCAGACCAAGGATTCCTAAAACCTAATTGGTAAAGGAAAACCTATCTCACTGGATCAAGGACTCCTAAAGCCCCATTGATAGAAGGAGACCAAGCCCAAGAAGGAGACCGAATTCCAAGAGAACAAGGAGTCTCAATCCAAATAGAAATAGGACCCAGACACCTACTATAAATAGGGGGTAGGGATAATTATAAAGGATCCGATTCTTATTTTTCTGAAGAGCAGATTTTGTTCAACCATCTCTTGTAAGCTATTAAGTTATTTTCTCAAGTAATCTTAGCCTGATATTTGGCTGTGGTTTATTTGGCACCACAGTTTGGCGCCCACCGTGGGGCTACGAACCTCACACACAAGGTTAAGGTTTCTTTAAAATTCCGAATTCCATCTACAATTATTCTCCGCACCTATTCTTATCAGTCATGGCTCCAATAAACCCTAATACCATCAACGTAGAAGATCAAGCCCCGAAGACGCCAGAGGAACAGCTGGCAATCCTGACAGAGATGTTGAAGAAAGCTGAAGAAGAGAAGGAGCAGTGGAGGAGAGAAGCGGAATCGAGAATGAGGTCCACGAACCTCACTAAGGAGAAAGCCCGACAATCGAGTCGGAAATATTCTCCCCTCCGGAAGCGGAAACTCAACTTTGAGGATTCCGATTTGGAGACATCGGAAGAAAGTGACGGGTCGACAGAAAGCCATAAAAACACTGATCGCCATGATTCAAGCAGCTAGAGGTCCTAAATCAACCCGAAAAGACCGAGAGAGGCGCCGTGATCGGGAAATCAGAGAGCTCAAAGACCTGGTACAGAGAACTTCAGGAAAAAGGGTCACGATGAGGTCGTCCACAATGCGATACTCCGACATGCCCTTCACATCATGGATACTAGAAACAAAGATGCCCAAAAGATTCTCAATTCCAAATATGAAACCTTACGATGGGACAACGGACCCTGAAGACCATATCGCCGGCTACAAAAACCGCATGGGAACCTACAATATCCCAGAAGAAGACATGGAGGCGATTATGTGTAAAAGTTTTGGCTCCACCTTGACAGGAACCGCCCAAAGGTGGTATTCGGCTCTACCGGAGAAAAGCATCAAGTCATACTCATCCTTAGTCACTAAATTTGTGAACCACTTCTCAGACAGCAGAAGGAAGGAAAAGGACGTAGATGATTTGTATGATCTAAAACAAGGGAGCGCTGAAAGTCTCAGACAATATGTCAGGAGATTCAAGGAAACCAAAATGGCTATTCCAGATTACCGAGATAAGAGCGCCACCAAAGCTTTCATCAAGGGGTTGCTGAAGACTTCCAAGTTCTATGAAAGTCTAAAGCTAATCAAACCCCGCTCTTTCGAAGACGTCCTAGAAAGGGCCGAAGACGCAATAGAATATGAGGAGGAACTCCAACCCAGAAGTCATAGAAGCTCCCAGAATACACCAAGCTCCTGTGGCCGAAACAGTGCTGGGAATTTCGGCCGAACTGAAAGGCCGAGGAGCAACCAGAAGAAATCTGACCTCGGCGATCCGTCTATACTTGATTACGCCGGCCGCAACTCTTCAAGACCAGACTACTCCGAACACGGCCGGAGGCGAAAAGAACTACCACCTTACCCACTCACCATTCCCACGAGAGAAACCCTTGCGATCCTCAAAGGAATGGGAGACAAAGTCAGATGGCCCGACAAGCCAATGAACCCCGCAGGAGCTTGTAAGGATAAATCCCGGTACTGCCAGTTCCATGGAGACCATGGCCATAACACCGACGAATGCTGGACTCTTAAGAAAGAAGTCGCCGAACTAATAAAAGCGGGTCACTTGCGAGAATATTTATCTGAAAAGGGGCGAGAAATCGCAGCTGAGGCCGATAAAAATCGCCGATCACCGAAAGCGGTCCCAGTCGCAAACGTGGAAGAAGAAAGGGTAATCAACATGATCGCAGGGGGATCCGAGATATGCGGGTTAACCAGCTCGGCGGCAAAAAGAAAGCTGAGAGAATCCCTCAGCATTTATAGCATCGGAAACGGACCCGCAACCAATAACTACTCTATCATCTTCACAGAAGAAGAGGCCAAGGGGATCAATGCGCCGCATCACGATGCATTAGTGATCAAAATTTCGATAGCAAATCTAACTGTGAAGAGAGTATTGGTGGATAACGGAAGCTCGGCCAATATACTATTCCTCGAAACATTCAAGAATATGCAACTGGACGAGAGAATGATGCGCAGAAAGGCCGTCTCCCTTATCGGTTTCGACGGTAAAACCACTTCAACCATCAGGGAAATAGAACTGCCTGTATTCACAGAAGGGTTAATATGGACACAACCTTTCTAGTGATAAGCTCGAGATCCGCATACAACGTGATACTCGGAAGGCCCTGGATACATGATACGAAGGCAGTCCCGTCCACATATCACTAACTCATCAAGTTCCCAACCCCGCGAGGGATCAAACAAATAAAAGGTGAGCAAAGCTCCTACAAGGAATGCTACGCTAACTGCTTAAAACAGAAGGGGGCCGAAGAATAGCAATCACCGTCTCGGCCGAAGACACTCCGGAGCCCGGCCGAAGACGAAGTAGATGAAGTCTCCCTAGATCAAGAGGGAACAAAAACGGTGCAGATTGGAGCCACGATAGAGGGCTTTGAACGAGAAAAACTGATAAGCTTCCTCAAAGCCAACCAGGACTGCTTTGCCTGGTCACACGAGGATATGACTGGA
This sequence comes from Cardiospermum halicacabum, assembly GCA_031304145.1. NCBI lineage: Eukaryota > Viridiplantae > Streptophyta > Magnoliopsida > Sapindales > Sapindaceae > Cardiospermum > Cardiospermum halicacabum. Next base: position 10,625,274 of record CM062397.1, read on the forward strand.
ATCGACCCAACAATCATAACCCACAAACTGAACGCGAAAGAAGGCGCGAAATCAGTCAAACAAAAACGCAGAAGGTTCGCCCCCGAAAGAAACAAAATCATCAACGAAGAGGTCGAAAAACTCCTCGCAAACGGATCCATCAGGGAAGTCCAATACCCGGACTGGCTTGCTAATGTAGTGGTCGTCAAGAAGAAGAATGGAAAATGGAGGGTCTGCATTGATTTCACAGATCTGAACAAATCATGTCCAAAAGACCCCTTCCCGCTGCCACATATCGACCTCACCATCGACGCAACCACAGGCTACGAGATGTTGAATTTTATGGATGCATACTCAGGCTACAACCAGATCTTGATGCATCCCAGCGATCAAGAAAAGACTGCCTTTGTCACAGAGAGGGGGATTTACTACTACAAGGTGATGCCCTTCGGCCTAAAAAATGTAGGATCCACATACCAAAGGCTCATGAACAAGATGTTTGCTGATAAGCTGGGGAAGACTATGGAGGTCTACATTGATGACATGTTGGTTAAATCCGAAGATGCGAATCACCACGTGCATCATTTGAGCCAAATATTCGAGACACTCCGAAAATACAATATGAAGCTCAACCCCACAAAATGTCAATTCGGGGTCAAAGTAGGGAAATTCTTGGGGTATCTAGTCACGAAGAGGGGAATCGAGGCCAACCCAGATCAGATCAGACCCATCCTAAACATAGCGGAACCGCGAAACAAGAAAGACGTACAAAAGCTCACAGGCAGGTTGGCTGCGCTAACACGGTTCATTCCTAAGGCTTCAGAAAAATTTCAGCCCTTCTTCGAGGCCCTCAAAAAATTCAAGGAATTCGAGTGGACCGAGAACTGCAGCAAAGCCCTGGCAGATATCAAGGACTTCTTGACCAGCCCTCCACTCTTAGCAAAGCCAGAAGATGACGAAAAACTCTACCTGTATCTAGCGCATTCAAAGATTGCAGTAAGCGCCGTTCTGGTCAAAGAAATCGGGAGAAAGCAGCAACCGGTGTACTTTGCAAGCAAAACTCTAACATCGGCCGAAACCAGGTATCCTACCCTGGAGAAAGCCATTCTGAGTCTTATATTTGCTGCGAGAAAACTTCGAGCATACTTTCAAGGGCACCCAATTGCGGTCATAACTACGCTATCCCTTCGGAGTGTAATCCACTCCCCCGACAGATCCGGGAGATTAATGAAATGGGCTCTAGAACTCAGCGAGCACGACATATCCTTTGAAGGAAAGAAAGCGATCAAATCTCAAGCTCTGGCAGATTTCGTGGCCGACTTCGAAGAGGTTCCACCGGCCGAAACGGCCTCTATCGACATCAATCAGCTGATAACACCTTCAACCGATGAATGGGTATTGGAAGTAGACGAAGCCAGCAGACAGAGTGGCAGCGGCCTAAGCGTGTATCTCAAACCTCCGAACTTGCCTCCAATTCTCCAGGCCATCCGGTGCGAATTTCCCGCCACCAATAATGAAGCCGAATATGAAGCCCTAATCGCAGGACTAAGGGTGGCAAAAAAAAGTGGAGCGCACAATCTCACCATCAGATGCGATTCCCAACTGGTGGCCAACCAGATCAATGGCACATATCAAGCTAGAAATGAAAAAATGGCTAAGTACCTCAAGATAGCCAAAGACCTCATGAAGCGCTTCCAAAGGGCCGAAATAAAGCAAATCCCGAGGGAGGAGAACGAAAGAGCAGATGCGATGGCAAATCTCGGAGCTTCAATGCACAAAGACGAACCAACCGGGCCAATCGTATACGCCTTCCTCCCGAAAACGGCCATCGAATACGAAAAAACCATGGTCCTAGAGCAAAGCGACTGGAGAACACCCATCCTCGCCTATATCAATCATGGACAGGTCGCTGAAGACAAAGCTGAAGCCAGAAAACTGCGAGCCCAAGCTGCGAGATTCTGCATCATAGGGGGAATACTCTTCAAAAGGTCCATAGCCGGCCCCTTCCTAAATTGCATCTCCGCCCTGGAAGTGAAGGCGGTACTAAAGGAACTCCATGAAGGAGCGGCCGAAAACCACTCCGGAGGAAGAAGCTTGGCATTCAGAATGCACAGGGCCGGATACTACTGGCCAACCATGAAAACGGACGCGGCCGAATTGGTTAAAAAGTGTGACAATTGCCAAAGACACGCCAACTACTCCAACCTCCCGGCAGGAACCTTACACAGCATAACTTCTCCATGGCCATTTGACAAATGGGGGATGGACATCATAGGACCCTTCCAACCCATGGTGACCGAAAAATATACATCCTGATGGTGACCGATTATTTCACAAAATGGGTCGAAGTCGAAGCACTAGAAAGAGTCAGAGAGTAAGAAGTACAAAAGTTTATCTGGAAACATATCATCTGCAGGTTCGGCATACCACGGGAAATAATCACGGACAACGGGCCTCAATTTATAGCACAAACGCTGAAAGATTTCTGCCGTCAAATGAACATCAAACTCACATATTCGACCCCAAGGTACACTCAGGCAAACGGACAAGCAGAAGCATCCAACAAAGCGGTGATTGACTCACTCAAAAAGAAGCTAGAAGGAGCCAAGGGACTATGGCCCGAAGCCTTACCCGAAGTCCTCTGGGCGTTCCAAACAACCCCTAGAACATCAACATTACAAACCCCATTTTCAATGGTTTACGGGACAGAAGCAGTACTCCCAACCGAGATCCAATCACCATAAGAAAGACTGATAAACCAAGTCAACCAACAAGTACTAGCCTTCGAAAGGGATACTTCGGACGAGAAAAGAGAAAGTGCGCGACAAAGAATCGCGGAATATCAAATGGGGATAGCACGACGATACAACAAAAAGGTCAAAGCCCGAGCCTTCCAACCCGGAGACTGGGTACTCAGAAAAGTCTTCCAGAACACAAGGAATCAGAGCCATGGCAAATTGGCCGAAAGCTGGGAAGGGCCATACCAGATAGAGCGCGCATCTGGAAAAGGATCCTACAAATTGCTCACTAAGGAAGGGAAAGAGGTGGAACACAGCTGGAACATCCACCACCTAAAGAGGTATCAATTCTAATGTAACATATTATCTGTAATAACGGACACTCTTTTCCCCAAGCAAGGTTTTTGAAGAGGCCTCATCTTAAAGCAATAAAATAGCTCATTTTCCTCAAACGCTCGCAACTGAAGCACCAATGCAAAAACCGCCCAAATGGCAACCGGAAATTTACTACTTTTAATCTAATTTATTTGGATTCGTTTTCACTTTTCACTTTATTGGATTTTTTATACATATTTTTTCCGTTTTGTATTTTGTTACTAATGGATTCATCATTGATACAAAACTACGAGTTGGTTTTCTTCTTTTTCACAATCAAAATAGGTCTCATGTATTAGATTAAACTTTTGTTATTGTTAGGTATACAAGCTCTCTGATATATACCTTTGACCATTGCTCATTCCATGGATATATTGGAATTTGATGATTGAGTCGTACTGTATTGTTTGAATTGAATGAGGTGATTAGAGTCTATAATATGTCCTTGTTGAATTTAGGTTGATGTTGTTTTTGTGAATTGAGACGTTTGATTGTTTGTTTGGTGGGAGTTTGATTGCATTCAGGTTATGATGAGACCTGGATAAAACTTATTTTAGAAAATAAAAGAATTGTTAGAAAATAAAAAATAAAAGAATTGTTTAAGGATCTAAAATAAAATAGTGATAATAATAATAATAATAAATAAATAATAAAAATAAATCTAAATTTTTTAGTTGTTAATTCATATATTTTACTACCTATATTTTTAAATTTATTCTCTATTAAATATATATTTCACTAATATTATTAATATATAATTTTATTAAAATAATTTATTAGTATTATTAGTTGTTATTCTTTATCAAATATATAATTGGGTAATGCGAGTAATATATGATGTATATGAGTATCAATGGAGGAAAAGATGGTAGAGTCATCGAAGGCTCTTAACATCTAATTTTTAATTATTTGAATGTTAAGAGCCTTCCATGCCTCTATAATTTTAACTTTCCAAATTAATTTGATTGGATTTTATGTTTTTGTTGATATTTATATGGTAGATTATAGTGTTGTGATGATTTCCTGCGGTGAAAATCTCAACGACGGAATCGAACAGAAAGTGGTCAAATACTTATGGTTCCACGCGAAGCCAGGAATGACATCACACCCGATTTTGGTAAGTAACTGAGTGGGTGGTGGTGGTGGTTCTGTTCGGTCCTCTTCTACGCATGTGTACAAATTTATTTGGCCCCACTTTTGTAACAAACAAAAATAGGTAGTTATAAAAATATCACTGATACATTAATACATTCGGTCAATTTTTAAAATACTTTATTTTTTATTCAATTTGGTAAAATTCATCCAAAATTAAAATTACTGATGGTTTTGGTGAGATGTAATTGGTTTTTATGTTTTTGAATGATTTTTGTATTTTTGAGTATTTCTTTTAGGGATTTTTATATTTTTGAGTGGTTTTACTCATTATAAAGTTTTAATAAGTATCAAATTTTTGGTTTAATAATTAAATTTTAAATATTTTATTAAATAATCTAAATATTTTTTATTTTTTTTAAAAAAATTTTAAAAATTAAAATAAATTATTATATAGTTTAGTACTTTTTAAATGTTTGATTTAATAATTTTTTAAATAATTTTAGTTTTAATTTTAATTTTTAAATTTACTAAATTCAAAAAATATTGTGTAGATTTAATAATTTTTAAATATTTGGATTTTTTTGTATAAATTTTTATTTTTTTAATTTACAAACACTTGCATTAAGATATTATTTAATTATATATATGTTTGAAAATTTATTAAAATTTTTTATATTATTATTGTATTATAATTTTAAAGGTTCTTAAAAATAAATTAAAAATATTTAAAATTGAAAAATAACTAAAAAAGTGTTGATATATTTAATAGTTATTTCATTTTTGAAAAATTAAATATAAAAATAAAACTAAATTTTTCATTAAAACTCTTTAAATTAGATAATTGTTAGTTGTATGTATAAAATTAAAAATTAAAGGTTGAAAATAAAAATTATTAAAATTATTTAGCTAATTAAATAAAAGGCTTAAAAGTTTTAAAATTATTGATACGTTGTAGTTTAGTAAAAAAATAAGTTAGAAATTAAAACTATAAATTAATAAAGTTAATAAATTAAAAAATAAAAATTTCTAAAATTAAAAAAAAATATTGAATAAAATATTTAAAATTTACTAAAATGATCAAACCAAAAATTTAAAAATTATTAAAACTAAATAATTAGCAAAATCATTAAAAAATACGAAAATTTCAAAACCACAAAAACCACCCATACCTCACCAAAACCATTGGTGGTTTTAATTTGGGGTGGTTTTAGGGGTGGTTTAGTATAAGTTTGTAAAGTCGAGTGCTAATAATAAAATGTTTTCAAAAATTAGTTTGTTTTTGAAATTAACCCTTAATACATTATGAGTAAGTTTGGTGCGCATGATAAGATTTGGAAGGATCAGACTATTTTTAAGAAATAGAATTGGATTGGAGTGAATTGGATTATTTATAAATCTGTATTATGGTTGATGGTTGATGTGTAAATGTGATTAAGGAGGATTGGACTATTTTAAAAAATATACTCCCTCTATCCCTAAAATTATTTTAATATTTAAGGATTTGTGAGGTAATGGGATGATTTGCAAATTATCAAAATTACCCTTAAAAAGTTTATGAGATAGGTCCATCAAGTAGAGTGCATAAGTAAAAATAAGGGTAATATTATCATCTCGTATAAAAAATTACTAAAAAAGAAAATGTCAAAATTAATTAGGAATATCTCTTTTTGTGGTTAGTGTAAAAAAAAATTAGGGACGGAGGGAGTAATATAATTATATTTTTTAAAAATGATAATATATCATGAAAGTAATATAAAATAATATATTTCAAAATTCTATTTATATTTTTTATTTAATAAGATTTTTAATATAATTATTTATTTTCTTGATTATTTTAAATAATTTTATGAAATTTTATGTATAAAATAATTTTAATATAATTATTTAATTTTAATATAATTATTTATTTGTAATTATTTTAAATAATTTTTTAAAATTTTATTTATAAGTAGAGTGATAAAAAAGAAAAAGAAAGAGAAATGAAGAAGGGAAAAGATGAAACTCCATCCACTCCCCACGATATTTTTGGGATTCAATAGTGATGGATTGGTAGAACTAAATTGTAAAGGGGAGATTATTTAGTCGGTTTTTTTTCGTTTTTCCACCCGTTTTATAAAAATAATCCAGAAATCCACTAACTTTTAAAAATAATTCGAAACAACACCCATTTTTATGTGAAAAGTGGTTTTGGGTAAAGGTTTTGTGGTTTTATTATATTTCTACATTTTTTTATTAATCATATTAAATATTTACTTTTATAACATCATTATTAACCAAATATTAAATTACGTTATTGTTAATAAAAATAAAATTATTTTAATTTTAATTAAATAATACGTTTTAATTTATTAAATTTGTAATAAAAATATTCAAAATAAATATGAATTTGTTTCATTTTATTTTTTAAAATAAATAATATATGAAATAAATTCATCTTTATTTTGAATTTTTAATTAAAAATAATAAAATTAAAATATATTATTTAATAAAAAAAATTAAAATTAAAATAAAAATAAAAAATTATATTATTACATTTGTATTAAAAATATAATTTTATTTCTATTTAATTTTTCATTAAATAATAGATTTTAATTTTTTTATTTTTAATTAAAAAGTCAGAATAAATATGAATTTATTTCATATATTATTTAATTTAAAAAATAAAATGAAACGAATTCATATTTATTTTGAATTTTTTTATTAAAAATAATAAATTAAAATGTATTATCTAATTAAAATTAAATTTATTTTTATTTTAATTTTTATTAGAAAAAATACGTAATTTAATATTTGGTTAATAATGATGGTATAAAAATAAATATTTGATGCAATTAATAAAAAATAATGTAGAAATAGAATGAAACGACAAAATATTTACTCAAAACCATTTTCCACATAAAAATGGGTGCTGTTTTAAATTATTTTTAAATGTAGGTGAATTTCTGAATTATTTTTATAAAATGGGCGGGAAAACAAAAATAACCAACTAGTATCACCAGACATAGAATTGAACCAAGACTGAAAATAGTCCAACCCCTCAAATCCCATGCAGCAAACATGGCGCAATGTATACCAATGAAACCAGAAAGTAAAATAGAATGAAATGTAAATATAGATAGTTTTTGGAGTTGAGTTTATAATTTTAAGAAAATCAAGGGACTTTCTGGACTTAATCAAAATCTATATAAAAGATCTCTTATTTTCCCTCCCCTCGCCGACAACGATTTACCGCACCTCGAATCTAAACACTCCGCCGTCCGATAAGCTTGTGATTCCGACAGTCCGCTCACTGAGAACTACAAAGCAGGTGATTTTTCTTACCTAGGGTTGGGATGATTTGTTCCGATTAATGAATTTTTACTGTATTTGGTGCGACCCCAGCCAGTATCTGATTCTTCAAACTGAAATTCCATATATTGAATTTTGATAGATTCTTATGATTGGCGAATGTTTTCTGGTTCCGCGTTATGAATTTTGAATTCTTGTTCTTGTCTGATAATACGCATATTGACTAAAAAAACATGTACTTTGATTTTGAGGGTTCGTCAGGTGATAGTAGTATCTCATTCTTTATGTGAAGATACATGAATGCATCGTTTTACCATGATTTCAGTCAATATGCAGTATATGAACTATGATATGTTGTTTTCTTTGTGAATTTCAATATAAAAGGCTAGTATATCAGAGTGATTTAATTATTAGTGCATCTGAAAAGGTAAATTGGTTTCTTGAAATGTATTGGATGTGATGGTGTTTTGGGTATTTTGTGTGTGTGTTTTAGGACTTGAGTTAATATGTGTATGAAATTGGAACGCAGAGAAGATAAATGAAGCAATCTAAGGATCCCTTTGAGGCTGCCTTGGAGGAGCAAGAGGAGTCACCACCGGAGTCTCCCATTGGTCAGGAAGAGTTAGAGGGTACTCAAACCCATGCTTCAAGTGCTGGGTTAGATGATGATTTTGAGACTTCTAATGCTGTGATGGCTCCTCGTGAGTCTGGTATCAGTAAAAATGTTGCAGCTGCTGCTAAGAACAAAGAAGACGATGACGAGGATGATGAGGAGAACATGGATGTCGAATTGAGCTCCAAGTTCCCTTCTAGTGCTGACCCTACTAAAATGGCAAAAATGCAGTGAGTTTTACATGTTTTTGCGCTTCGGTGGCTAATTATAGTTGCTTATATGGACGCGAAATGATAATACTTTAAGTGGAAAAGTTAAAAGGTTGATTAGTTTTATGAGAGTCATTAAAGGGTTATACATCATTGCGGGTGTGTAGCAAGGGTTTGTAAGTCATATAGAGTCTTACTGCAGTAAGGAGTGAGTGAATACTTGGTTGGAAATTTTTTTTCCTTCCTCTACGTATTACTATGGCGGTTGCATGTATGCACTCTGCATTTTGTGGGTCCTGTGAGGGGCTGACATAGTTCCAGAGTTTTCAGTTAATTTCTGCACTATATCATATTGGTTGACCTGTGTCTTATGTGGATTTTGGTTTTGATTGGCAAGCTCAAGGGTTTCTATAGGTTATATTATTTATTGTATGATAATGTCCATTTTACCTTATATGCATTTTTTGAACTATGAAGTTGATTTGGTTATTCATTTTAGTCTTGCATTGCATCTGTCCTTGACGCATCACTGTATATTTTATAACCATTATGTTATTTCTGAAATCATATATGGTTCATAATTTAAAATTGTTAGTCCAGATGCTAAGAACTGTAGACTGCTTGAGATAAATTTGGTTCAAAGTTCCCTGACTTGTATTATATAATTGAACTGAAAGACTGAGCGTTTTATGATTGCAAGATGTAAATGAACATGCTTTGTTGATTTGAGGATATCAATTCTCTAGTCACATTGAAATGTCTTGCAACTAGTGTCACTGTGCTTTCACTTCATGCAATAACATATGTAGACATTACTGAATTGATTCTGACATCTCTGCTTATATCAGGGCTATCTTATCTCAATTCACAGAAGACCAGATGAACAGATACGAATCCTTTCGGAGATCTGCCCTCCAAAGGACTAACATGAGAAGGGTATATGATGTTTTTAGAACTTCCCTTATGTCCTATCACTTTCTTTTCTTTTCATGGTGTTGGGACTTGTGAGTTCATCAGGATTACGACTAGAAAAATGTTCTTCTATAGTGTTTTGATTCCTTTTGAGTTGACTGTGGTGATCATTCATATTTTCATTGTTAATTTACATCTAGCAAGCCTGAAATGAAGAGGATAACATAGTCTATTATCTCTTGTAGGTGTATCATAGACTTCTTTTGTTTCATAAGTTGTAGAAATCATGATTTCCTTTTTAATTTTAATGGTACACGACTTGTTCCTTGTTATTTACCTTCTAAAGTTTTGTCAACAATATATTAATGCAGTTATTAGTGAGCATCACTGGAAGCCAGAAAATCTCTTTACCAATGACAATCGTAGTATGTGGAATAGCAAAAATGTTTGTTGGTGAGCTTGTCGAAACAGGTATTCACCATATCTCTGCTCATTTTTTCTTTTGCAATAGGGAATTTGAAAAGGAAATAGTATGTCCAACTATCGGACAAGTCTAAAAGTTTATGTTTGATTCTGATTTTACACAATTTGCAGCTAGAATGGTCATGAGAGAGAGAAATGATTCGGGGCCAATCCGACCTTGCCATATTAGAGAAGCATATAGAAGACTAAAGCTTGAGGGGAAAGTGCCAAAGAGATCGGTCCCTAGACTTTTCCGGTAAGTGAACATAGAATTTGACATTACAGCTGTGAACTAAATGATTCATATCTTACATACTGTATCTGGTGGACATTACATTATCACTCTTTGGATAATCTTTAGACGTTAACCTTGTCCCTCTCTTATATTGCAGGTAAGCTATTGATGTTGTCGTTGAGTCGTTAACGGGGAATCATGAAGGTAGAAGTTCTGTGCCTGATGCATTTTGCTTTATGGTGTGATATTACATAGCATATGGTATTTTGACCAGATTCTGCTTCTCTGTTAGTGATTTATATCAATTCCTATTAATTCTTGTTTTGCCTTCTTTTTCATATCATTCTGGTTCATTTTCTGTCTCAGTTTTATCTAATTCTGATGAATCAATCAGTAGATTCATTTCATTGATGTGATGGAAACCTAGGATAAAATAACTGTACAGCTAATTGAAAGCTAACTCGCATCTGGTGTAGATAGATCACAGAATGAACACCTCATATAGACAAGGCATTTACTTTTAAAATGGTAGTATTTTGGCACTTTACGTCAACTTCTTAAAATGGACCATACAGATCCAATTAGTAGCAAAATATGTTAACCTTTTTGAGATTGTTTAAAACAGCAAAATGACAAATTTTCACTTGAAAAACGTTTTGAGAGAGCAAATACTAAGGCCTCCTAAAAGTTAAATTTTTGGTAGATGATTTTAGAGTTCATTGTTTTTTCACCAAATTTTGATTTGAAGGAGGTAGTTACATTTTTTTGTAATTTTTGAAACTTCAAAAATTGCTTATCTTCCAAATTCATATAAGAATTGTTGTTAGAAAAGAAATACAAGTTAGTGGACGCAAATCGATTTCAAAAGCTGTATAAAATTATTTTATTTATTTATTTTTTTACTAAAATTCTTTGAATTAAACTTTTGAAATGTAAATGTATTTTTTATTTTTAAGAAGTACACAAATGGTTGATTCTTTGGAAACGCGGCGAAAAAAAAAAAGTAGTTAATTTTTGATTTAAACCAAAATTTACAAAGTCAATTCCTAATTTATTTTTTATTTTATTAGCAATAAATGGAGAAAAAGATGGATAGGGGATAGAAAGGAGGTAGAAGAAGCAAGCACAGAGATTGATTTGGAAGAGGAAGATTATGACTTTGATTTGTTGATGCATCCTCTGTTTGAATGGATGTGTAACAAATATTGCTTGAATTTTATTCTAGGTTTTTGGTGTATCCATGCATGTTAATGTCCTGGCAAAAATAGGTTAATCAAGTTTTTGATTTAAACTATTTAACTTTAGCATTCCAAGTTCCCAACTTTAATAGTATATGTTGGATATAATTTGAATAGGAATGTACTACTAGTCACTGTATAAGTAACTAGTTAGTATCAGTACTCAATGTTCTTACGTTTGGAAATATTCAATATAATAGAATTGATAAATATGATGACTAGATCAGTTTGACAGTCTATTTTCTTGTGGATTTTCTTTGTTTGCATCATTACATGATGGTAGTTTCTGCTATTTGATTTAAGACTGATGATTATGAACCGATTTTTCTGTTTATTCTACAAAATAAATCTGATAATTATATACCCATTCCTGAATGTTTTCACAATATTTTGAGCTTTGTACAAAATGCTTGCCTTGAGCTAAAAAGATGCTCCTCAATTCAATTGCTGTGCCCTACACTCCAAGACCTCCCTGTGCTTGTTGCTTCTTGAGCTTTTAATATGGAAATGTTGTGACATGCTTATTGCATCATATCTAAGGTCAATTAAGAAGAGAAACGATACTAATTTCATCCCATTTTCTCGGTTGCATGCAGCTTTATAAGTTATAAAGTAGGTACGCGGTGATGGCTGGCTTTTCAGGAGTAGCCGGAGGATTAACGGCATTTGTATTCAGTGAGAGCTGTGGGAGGTGCAGATGAACTGCAGGCTGCTATAGATAAGTTTTGAGGGGCAGAAAAACAAGCAAGAGGCTTGATCATTACAGCTCTTGTAGACGCTTTTTGAATTGTTCAAGTGGAAGTGAAAATGTAATACAGTGTGACTTGTGTAATTGGACGTTGAATAGCGTCCGATTAAGCATTTCTAAACCCATATATCGCATTCAAATAGTGTTTTTTTTTTTTTATTTTTTTTTTTTTATTTTTATTTTAAATTAACCAGAAAAATATAAAAACTTGTTAATTAACCCTACTGTTAAACCCCATCCTAATTGGATTCAAAAATATGGAACTTGATCGTTACACACATACTAACGAGTGGTGTATCATGGACAGATAGCCATTTAAAATATTTTCTACATATTTATACAAAAATATCTTTTAGATTATCTAATCAAATATAGAAGTCGTTTAAAATTATTACGACGTTAGCATTTAAAATCAGCGGTTAGCATTTAAAATCAGCTGTGGATTAGGATAGCGGTTAGATGTAAAATGGTAAAATATATATATATATTATTTTATTTTTAAAATATATTTATGACACCAAATTTTATTTAATATATTTATACTAAAAATTTTAAATTTATAAAATTAATAAAAATTATAATTCACCATAATTTTATATTTATTTATGTATTTATTTTTATTTCTTTATTTGTATAATACAAATCAAATATAACAACTATAATTAATATTTTAAATGTAATAATTAATATTTTAAAAATAAAATGTGATATAAATAGAAATATTTATAAATGGAATATCATTACATTTCTAAGTGTATGTTTGGTATTAGATGTTACATTAGATGTTGAGTTAAGTGTTACAGTAGCGATTAGCTGTTAGCTATTAAATTAGATGTTGAAGTAGCGATTTGACATGAGTGTTCGGTAATTATAATTAGAGGTTGAAGTAGTTGTTAGATGTAAAATTACGTAAATAATACAATATATTATTTTTACCTTACAATATAATTTATTAGCGTTAGTATTCATTTTTAAACAATTTTTTCTTTTAATATTTTTAATTTAAAATCAACCATCCTTTAGTTATCAACTAATACAAGAAAAAAAAACTATAGATTAACTAAAAAAAAGTTAATTTAAAGATTTTTAATCATATTTAATAAATAAAAAGCATAATTAAAATTAACTAATTTAGGCAAATAGAAGTTTTTAATATTATTAAGGGTAGTTTAGTAATACTCATAAATTGATAAGGGTAAAATGGAAGTTTAAATTAAGTGTTGATCAAGCCCCAAAGAATGAATTTGAAGTTGACTACATGAGTAAAGTTCCTTATACTAATGCGGTTGGCTCAATCATGTATGCTATGGTCTGTCCTATACTAAATTTAGCAAATGTTGTGAGTTTGGTGAGTAGATTTATGGCAAACCCAGGTAAAATTCATTAGCAAGCAATTAAATGGATTTTGAGGTATATTAAAGGAACTGTAGACATGGGTTTGGTTTATGGCGGAGTTACGGTTGCAAAATAATCCAAAGAAATTGTTATTGGTTCTGTGGACTCTGATTATGTAGGTTGTTTAGACACCAGAAAATCACTCTTTGGGTATGTGTTTACTAGCTTTGGAGCTGCAATAAGCTGGAAAGCTTATCTACAAAAGGTTGTTGCATTGTCAACCACAGAGGCAGAATATATTGCAATGACTGAAGTATTGAATGAAACTATGTGGTTACATGGTTTGTTGATGGAATTGAATATTATTCAAAATGTTATAGCAGTGCATTGTGATAATCAAAGTGCAAAACAAGTGAGTAAAAATCAAAGGTTCCATGAGACAATAAAACATGTGGATATTAAAATTCACTTCAGAAAGAAGTTGTATAGGGAGGAAAAGTTGAAATAAGGAAAATTTCTACCGATGATAATCCTTCTGATATGATAACTAAACCACTAACAAGCAATAAGTTTAAGTACTGCTAGAGTTGATTGGGTTCAAGAATGGTTAGGCTCTTCTAGACATTGGTGTTTCGTCGAAATCTTTTTATCTACCATTAAATAAATCAAGGTGGAGAATTGTTGGCGTTGATCCAATAATTTTAATCATATGCTAATGTGGAAGAATTAATAGTTTTGTTGTTTAATGGTTATTTACTGTGTAACCACAATTAAATAAAAAAAAATTAAAGAAATAAAAATATAGCAGATTTTTATATTGGTGGTTTCCCGAGAATTGATAAAAGAAAGTGAAGAAAATAAAAAGTTTGTAACTTCGATGGAATCTGTACTTAGAATAAGAGTGTCCATCTGACCTCCCTTTTTGTTCTTTGAAATGGTGTAAACAAGTGTATTGAATTTGATGATTCGTTAACTTATCAACTTTTAGTGTTTCTTGTGATGGTTTTTCAGATATTATGAAAGCTTCCATTGATGAACAAACTACATGATGACTAGTACTAGTTTAAATCATTGTGATAAAATCAAAGATCGTAGAAAAGTAAAATCAAGATTGTCATAGTTATCATCAAATGGAGGTTTCTTTTCTTTTCTGATATGTAATCAACCTCTTCTTGTTTATTTTTATTCGGATCAAAACCAAAACCAACAACAACATGAATTTGTCACTCCACTGTGCCACAAAATTTCTCAACCAAACGCAGGAAGTAGAGCAGACCAAAGACTTCAAGAAAGAACCACAACCTCCCTCCTGTCTTATCCCAATGACATTGAGAACTTGTTTGTTTCGTGTCTTTAGGTTGTTTTGTTTTGTTTCGTCAAAATTCAAACAACGTTTGTTTCGTGTGTTGGATTTGTTTTGTTTTGTTCATTAATGTTTCACGTCATTTCAAAATCCTCATTTTCTCAACACACCAAATCGGTGTGTTCATGTTGTTTTATTTTTTTTTTCTTTTTCCATTTTATCATTAGTAATTACTTGTATTTCAAATTTATCTTTTCTACATCATTCACACTGAATTACTGGAATTATTAATTCCACTAGGACTTCCGCCACATATGGAGGAAAAGGCATTTATGACTCTTTCAGAGGAATGAGAGTTACTTAATATGTTTTTCTCATAGCCAGCAGAATGTCGCAAGGCAGTAGTCCTCAGGCATGTGTTTGGTGAAGATTAAGTTCAAGGAAATTCAACTTAGGTTTTATGTGTTAAGTGACTAGATTATGAATTACATTTATGTATTATTCCAAATCTAGAATGATGGATTATGACTGATGTTTATGATTATTTTTCTAGGATGATAATACTTTATTAAGTGTTTTTTTTGTACTAAGTGATCTTTGAGACATTTTTGGTCAAACTAGAATGATGGATGATGTGGTTGCGTGAATTTTGCTTGCATTGTCAGTTGAGATTTTGATTGGTAACACACTTAATTAAACTAGGATTAACTTACACAAACAGATAATTCTCAAACATTGAACTAGGAAATATAGTCAAGGATATTATGACCATATAATAGTTTTGGAACATTACATTACAATCAATCCAAATACAAAAATATACAATACAATACATAAATGTACAACTTATCCAAACATGATTTCAATACAGTACAATACATTACAAAATAGAACAATACATTAATGAAACAGTATTTCCAGTCATCCAAACAAGGTCCGAAGATAACAAGAGGACTCTTCAGAAAAATGAGATTGTTGCATGTTGCTGCTATTTCAAGTGGAAGGACTTAGGATTACTAAGCCTAATCTTCCTATTGGCAACATACATGCCAATATGAACAACAGTAATGTAGTAAATCATTCTATAAGGATGTATGCTTGTTCATGTGAATATGATATTATTAAAAGCATTTGATCCCAATATCAATAGAAGGAGCATACATTTTAAATAATAGAAAAGTAATTGTTCGCTCTTGAGGAAAAACACTTAGAAGTACAAGTTTAAAAGCTGCATTAACTATTAGAAGCATAACTTCTTGAACCCCATTTTTCTTTATTATTCTATCTGGGGTGAAAATAAATTATAGTTATAAGGAATTATGATATCAAAAAAGGTAATACCTTTAATCTCTCGAATCTTTAAGATATTAAGAGTGTTTTTTTCTTCATTATATAAATAAAACTTACCTTAAAGAAGAGGTCCGATATCACGTAACCTGTATATAACCCTACCCCCAAAAAATCTCCTCAAAATAAGATCGTCACTCTTCAGACGAAAAAGAGGTTGCATAAGCTGATAAAAGTAAGCATGATCAACCTTGTAAAGAGATCGATAATGGTCAGTCTCATCAGGTGATGAAATAAATTTCGGAATAGTCATTATGGTGATCCATTACATTTGCTCATCCAGTTCCCAAACACGAGTTCGCCCAACATGAATTTGCCTTCGTTTGCGTAAAACGATCAGGTAACTCATGAATGTATTCCACAGCTACAAGCCTATCATCACCTAACATGACCAATTCAAAATCACTACGCCTTGACGACTTTGGTGGTCCTTCAATCACGCTCAAGTTGCATGTCTTCAAGTCAAAACAGAGAACGCTAGACTTATCTGACATTACATTCCAATAGATTCAGCCATTGAAGCACAACCCTATCATATAATCTTTAATATCTATCCATGATTCAGTACCACAACATAAGAAATGAACCAATATGTTAGTGCATACACAATCAATGAAAACATTTTACAATGGTTTAAAGAGGACTCACCGCCAATAGCTTCAATGAATGCAGTGGTACAACCTGATCATCAAGATCAGCAGTCAACAACATGGTGGAAGGGTACTGGATAGGTTAATCAGATTGCTTCTCCCATGGTCTTCTGATGTTATGAAGTGGTGAGGACCTTCAAGGGAAAGAAACCATTTATGAACCTTAGTGTATATAATTCAATCATCAAAGTAAGCAAACTTCAAAATACCTTAACATATCCTACATGAATTTTATTTAAAATAATAGATAAATTAAAAGTTAGGAGCTCGCGTGACATGCACGTGACAACATATTCTGCCAAAATATCGTCGTTTTAGATTCATTTCATGTATTGCAATGGAATGCATGTTTATTAAACTAATGGGCCTAGATAGTGTTTGATTTGAAATTTTGGACATAGCCCAAATAGCCCAAGATTGTAAGGAGTACAATAAACAAATGACAACAGAAGTTCCTCAGTATGGTTAGGCAAGTTGCATTTTTCTGTTTTTGTCGTACAAGTCATATTCATATTAATTAGCTATTGAATTCATACTATTTTCTTAGTCTTCTTAAACGTTCCATGCAGAGAAAGCTACACATTTGCTATAAACAATAATACAATATTGAGTGCCTGTTTGGTTTGAATAACTTTTGGCTTATAGCTTTTAAAATCTGTTTCCTATTAGTTTTATGTAAATGATTTCTGCTTCTTCTCGCAATCCCAAACACACCTTCTAAAAGCATTGATCATCAATCACTACTTAACATTCACTAAACATAAGAATAACTACCATTCTCATTACTCACATACATAAGAATAGAAAGCAAACAATTGGAAAGGTCAAAGATTCAAACACATTATCATCAGAAGGGGAAATAATCTCTACATCAAATTCAAACAAGTATAGAATTGATAAGGACTGCAAACACCAACTGTCTCTTGTCTACAGCCATATTAGTACCACAGACTCCATCAAATTAATTTACAAACACCATATCCCCAAAAACCCTAACCTTAACCCTAACTATAAAAATATTTTATGATTTTGTCAAACCTTGTAGGATGTCGTTTTTGGCTATTATTTTAAAATATTTTATACCAAACCAAATAAAATTTTATTACTATATCAGTAACCATGGTCCATGGATACAACTTACAAATACATAATAAACCATAACAAATTATCTAATAAACTCACCAATATATGGAACCCTGATGCATTAAGCAATTTACCACCCTGAATAAACCGATTGACCGTAAAATATTCGAAAAATAAAAAGTGAAACAAAAGTTACTTACCGAGTGTTGCTGAATTTTGGATAATCCAACCAACCAGTGTGGTTACTTCTCCCGGAAGTAATAACTGTTTTGCCCATTCCATCTCCATATAAACTGGATTGTGCAGAACTCACATTTAAACAGTGAGACTGAGTTAGGGGTCATTTTCATCACATGGCTCGTCTTAATTAAGATACATTACGTCATCATCATTTAAGATAAAAATAGATAGTTCAACTTTATAGTTATAGTATTACTACAAGTGTTGGTTTTTGGTTTTTCTCAGACTATATCGACGACAAGAAGCTGCGTAGAGCTCTCCAACAGTAAGTGTTGAATATATAGGCATTTGTCGACAGCTATAGAATAGTCCAAAAATCACGTATTAATGGACTGGATATGGGCTTGGTTCACGGGCTTCAAAGTTAATTGCCACCCCGTAATTTTGTAAACACACCCTAATTATTTTTTAATTCCAATATTAAACTTTATTAATAAATATTAAATATAAATTTAAAATATTTATATAAAAATAATATAAATCGTGTTATTTAATATTAAATATTTATGAATCAGAATATTTATATTAAATTTATAATTATTAGTACAAAAAATTTGTGTCTTGTACACTGGAGACAGAGACAAAATGGAATTTGAAACGGATAGCAAACACATTCGGAGACAGAGACCTATGTGTTTGTACTCTGTCTCCTCTAGTTGGGAGATAAACCAAACACAGTGTTTCAAACTGAAGTACAATTTTTTGGAGACAGAGACAGAAACACACATAATTCTGGAAAGCAAAAAATACCTCATCATCTTCATCAATTCTAGGTGTAACAAAAAGAAAATCATCTTACATAACCTACGTTGGAGTATATTAAAATTTTGGGGGTAATTTGGTAGTTTTAACGCTTTTTCCAGTTTTGTCTCCATAACCAAACACTGTTTTATTTTGGAGACGGATACAAACTTTTAATTTTGTCAACTGCAACCAAACACTCTACTGTCCCCAATTTCTGTATCGTATCGTCTCCAAATTTCTGTATTGTCTCCTGTCTCCAGTAGGATCACTGGAACCAAACGCAACGTTATAGACGTTCTTACGATAGAAAGAGAGAAATAGTGGAAATAGTTGTGATGTTATAGCAAGAGAGGAAGTGTGGAAATAGTTGTCATGTTTTTAATTTTATTGTTAACAGTTCAACACACGTCTGTTAAAAGCGATGAAATTAATAACTGACAAGGAAATACTATTTTAACCTTGGAAGCTGAGGGAGAAAAAAAAAGCAGATGAACTAAAGGACATATGCTAACTCTTCTCTAACATCATCGGTTCATCAACTACATGTCATGGGTTTGTGCCTTAGCGTTAAATATGTATGAGCTCGAAGGTGTCTATTTTTATTTTTTTTTTTTTTTTTACATCCAAAAGTAATTAATTTTAATTTTATATAAATAAAATTGTTATGAGGTGAATTTATTTAAAGGATACGCGGATTTGTAAATATATTTTATTTAATTAAAATTCTATTTTTTTTACTTGAATCATAAGTTGATGAGATTAACAATAAACAAGTATGTATGTTTTATAGTTTTTAAATTGTTTTAATATAACTGCATTCTATTTTAGAGTTTAAATTTTAAATAGTTTAGGGTGTATTTGAAAGCGGAACCAAACAGAACACTGACGACGTGCTAGCCTGTTGCCTTTCAAAGCAGAAGCAAGCAGAACATCAAAGACACGCTTATGTGGTGTCTCTAAAACTAGAATACCGATAACGCGCTTGGACATATCTTTGGCGACTACGTAGTTATCGATGATATTGAGAGGAATCAAAGTACGTACTTCAATTCTCTTCTTCAATTTTTATTTTTGACAAAATGGTAAAAAAAATTTTGCCAAAAATGGATAACATTTGTATTTGACAAATACAACTTCCTAAAAGAACATATAAATATAAAGATAGAAAATATCTAGGAGAATTAACTTAAGAGAAACTTAGAGGGACGACGTGTGAAAATAGAACATATTCAAAATATATATATATATATATATATATTAATCAAGTGTTATCTTCGCCATTGTTTACAGTTAAAAAAAATAATTTTGAAATAAAATTGTAGGACAATGACAAAACTATTGAAAATGAAGACGAACCTTGGTTTAAAAGAGACAGGACTTTAACATTTTTGTAAGGTAAAATTTAACACAACAATTTATTGTGTACAATATACCATGGTAAAGATTTTGCATTTTTTTGTCTATATTTTTTAACCAAGTAAAATTGAGGAGAGACATATATATATATATATATATATATATATATATAAAGGGATTCAGGAGTATGTAGTGAGAGGTGATACAAATCCCAATAAACTTGGTCAAAATTTTGTGTTACTGTCCAGTTTTATTTGTGGAGTAAGATACATGATCCAAAACTATCAAGATGCAATGATACTGTGCAAATGGTATGAATACCCGGATATAGTTATTATAATTTACAAGTTATGATGCACAAGTATTGCTTTGAACCAATAAACAGGATATCGAAGGACTTGATGACAATAATTAACCTTTAAAATAAAAACCTATCGATTGATGACAATACTGTTATTTTATGAGGAGATTTTAGGCAGATTCTACCACTCATATTAAAAGGTAGTTGAAACCAAGTAGTCAATGCAATATAAATTCTTCATTTATCTAGGAGTAGGGGTGTAAATGAGTTAGACTACTCGCGAGCTATTCGAGGTCGACGCTAGAAATACTCAAAATTGATTCATTTTTCACAAGATCAAGTCGACTTATTTCTTAAACGAGTCGAGCTCAAGCTCTATATTACTCGACTCGTAAGGCTCACGAGACTTATCGAGCTTTACGATACTAAGGCCAACGAGTTGAACCGAACTCGAGTACCTCCAATTTGAGTTAAGAATAAGTATATAATATTAAAAAACTATTAATAAAAAAATAATGAACTTTAACGATTCGAATTCGAGTAGCTAGATTCGAACTTGAGCTTGATTTTTGGTAGCTCGACGAGTTCGAGCTTCACATAATTTTTCACGAGTCAAGACGAGCTTGGGTATACTCAAGCTCAACTCGACTCGTTTACACCCCTATTTAGGAGTACTGCATGATTCTGAAATTGACTAATATATAAGACTCAAATCCATGATATCGTATATAGAGTCTTCTAATCTTAAAAATTTACGGAATGGATATTAAGTGTTGTTAATAGCACTGTCGGAGAAGAAAATACAAGAATAACTAAAATCGATATATATATATATATATGTATAAATATATGGAGATTTGTTAATAGAAGAATCTCCGAATCCAATCGATTTCAAACTGGAAGCAACATATCCTTTGTTCCATCGGCACTTTAACGATCCTCTATATTTGTAGAAGTGTGTTGTACTAGCTCCAGTGCTGGATTTGGTGGAAGAGGTAAACGATTACATCACATAAATGAATGCTAATGATGAAAGGATTTACTATATTTAATATTCGATGTGCCAATCAGATATATTGGCCAATATATTTACAAAAGTCTTGGAAGTTAAGGTCATTCAAGGTCCAATTGCTGG
This sequence comes from Cardiospermum halicacabum, assembly GCA_031304145.1. Classification (NCBI taxonomy): domain Eukaryota; kingdom Viridiplantae; phylum Streptophyta; class Magnoliopsida; order Sapindales; family Sapindaceae; genus Cardiospermum; species Cardiospermum halicacabum. The sequence goes on from CM062397.1 coordinate 10,646,660, forward strand.
ACAGAATTATTGATACCACAACTTACATTGAACCATCGGATTCAAAATTACTATTTCAAATTTAGTAGGAGATAGTTCCCTATCTTAGTGTCATTTGAATGACCATAAATAAGAGTCAAAGGCAATCTCTAAATAATGTATGTCTTTATCTTAAAAGACATATTTTTAGTTACGGTCAACTATATACTGTTATATTTAGAAGAACTAATTATAAAGGTCTAAAAATACTAATTTTAGACGAGCATAACACAATACAAAAAACTATAATACTATCCGCAGCATGGGGTCTCTCCACCGTCTCTAGTCTGACAAAGAGACGACTATATCGTCTCTTTGCGGTGGAGTAAGTTGGATTTTAGAAACAAGTCTCTCGTTTGAGGGACTCATTTTTATTAATATCAACCAATAAATCAATTACACTTGGAAAGGTGAGATAAGAGAGAATGTTGGGAGAAATAAAAAATAGATGCCCCTGATATTTTTGACATTTCTTTTACTTTTTTTTTTTAAAAATAATTTTATTTATGCCTTTATCTTGTTTTTATTATTTAAATTATTATGTATATTTTTATTTAATCAAGTATTTTTTTTAATTCTCATTTAATATTTGTTATTTGTAATTTTTGTTATTGGTGAACTATATTTGCATTATTTATTCAAGTTGTATTTTATTTTGTATCTTTTAATTAAATTATTCTAATTAACATATATATATATTATTGTCATTAATAATTTATTATTTAAATTAAATTATTAATAAATTAGTATTAATATACTTTTTTTTAAATTAATAATACAAATTATAATATATTATAATATATCATATTAATTTAATATTGAATAGAAAAGGGAGAATTCTTGAAAATCCAAACACAAGAGACTTTGCGTTGGAGTAAAAATAAGGTATTGTATGAGGATGAGTCTCTTTGGTGATGTGGCATACCTGAGCCCACATAAGAGACTTAGTAGAGAGACTTGCATTGGAGATGGTGTAACCAATTTTGTATTCAAAGATGTCTAATGACTATGAAAAATGTACAAAATTAAATGTTATAAATAACAAAATTCATGTAACTTATCTAATAAGTTAAACAATGATATTTTCTTTTTATTGGAGCATGAAAACCGCAGTACTAATATACGTATTGATTTTGATGAATGGTACTTCATCATGGGAGGTACCAAAATGAGATTTATTGTGTTTTCCCTCAATTTTGTTTGGTTTGATTTCCAAGAACGAATTATCAAGGATGGAAGAGAGTCGTATATAACTAAATCTGGTTAGTCAGTTCTATTTCCACATTTCTCGAATTTCATTTAATTATACATCGGTTCAGTTACAAATAAATATTTTAAATTTTTAAATGGAGCATACAAAATAAAAGGGTGTAGATACAAGAAAAACAGGTTGGGAATATCACTACTCAATATGTGTTTTCCTTTAATTTGGCTCAAGTTTATCCACCATGAATCTTTAACTATATTATCTTCTAATATATTTTGGTAAATGCCATTTGTACAGTTATGGAAAGTAATATTTTTATATTAATTATGTGAAATCAATATGAGTAATGATATATAGCCTACTATTTCATTGCCTACTATTTTGTACAAAAGAGTGGGCTATGTAGTATTACTCAATCAATATTGTCGTGTAAATTGGTATGAAATCAAAATTCAAATTATTTTATAGTATGAAATCAACATTCAATTAAAATGTTCAACTAAATTAATGAATTTTAAATTTGTATTCATATTAAAAATCAAAATTTTGTTATAAATAACGTAATTAGAAAGTACATTTTCTAATTATAAAAAATTGAATTAAAATTTTACCTCCCAAACACCTATATATATATAGGTATGATAGATTATGTTTCTAATAATTCACATCATTCGAATATTAGAAATTATGGAAATTTATTCATGTCTTTCTTTATCAATGATTTTTTTCTCTTCTCTTTTTGTGGTGCTCTCCGAGCACTTGAGTCATCTCTCATCACTGATTCTTATAGTAAAACTGACGATCCTGAGTTTTGCGTGTCATTATTTAAAACAGATCCGAGGAGTAATGCCACTAAAGATGTCAAATCTTTATTTACAGTTGGGTTTGATATATTATCAAAGAAAGACCTTGAAATAGCTTCACTTATTTCGAAAAGCTGAACAAAGCGAAAAGAATATTATTGCGAAAAGAAATATTGGTGCTTGTGTGAGGTTGTTTCAGCAGAGTCAGGATCTGATATTCCATTCTATGGTTTTAAAAGTTTGAAGAATGGAAATTATTATTTAGTAAAATCACTTCTTTATGATTCTCTTCTCGTGGGTAATGATTGTCAAGAACAAGGGGTCAATTTATTTACGAGGGAGATTTAAAATATAAAGAGGATTGCTAATGTATTGTTGAAATTATTTAAATTATTTTCGATTTATTGAAGAATGTAATTGTTTGTTATCAAATTAATAAAATATGGTGATTTATTTAAGAATATTTTAAATTTTTAGAAAATCTTATGATGGTTCATAATAGAATAAATAGAACTTTTTTTTTTTTTTTTATAGTTTTAGTAATACGAAAATATAAATATTTTCTTAAAATATACAGACAGTTTGCATTTATAGGAGAAATATGTATTGCTAATAAGTTACTTTATGTGTTTTTACATATATTATGTATATTCTTCCATCCACTCATGGTCGAGCCCCTCTAAGCCAATTTTGGTAAGTATTTATTCCATTTATTATGAATTAGTTTATATTTAAATATATTGAAGTCTTTTTATATTGTTATTAGGTTATAGACTGGTTGATACTCCTTCTAATAAACATCAAACTATAACGGTTGCAATAGATGGAAGGTGAATATCGTTGAATTCAGATGATGCTAAATATGGTTTAGAATTATAATATGTTAACGTATATTCATATTAAGGCCCCTAATAAATCATCTTTACAGTAGATCGAGTTTGACCAATGGGCTTGAATATGGATCCTTTAACAAATGTATCCAGCCCATATTGAGGCCCAAAGAAGCGTCAACTTTGCATTATTCACATAGTAAAAACTAGCACTGTCAAACGGGCGTGACCGTGATCGTCCGATCACGGGCTTTCACGGTCACAGTCCTAAAATGCCCGTACATAAAATGGTAAAAAAATAAATAAAATTGACCAAGCTTGTCCACGGGTGGGCCCGAATGGTTACAGGTTTAACTTTTTTTTTAATTATTTTTATTTTTATATCACTCAATTATTTTATTTTTTTATACCAAAATAAAAAATAGTTTTGCTCATTATGTACTATTTTTGTTGTTTTCAAATTGTATCGATATAAAAAATGTTCAACTCATTGTGGTTGCAACAAAAATAGTTCTTTATGAATAAATATATTATACTTTTAATTGACGGGTTTGACCACGGTCAAGGGCCCAAACGGGCTTGGTCACCAAAAGCCGGTAATATTTTTTTCATTTTTTTTTCTGACCATGCCCGTGACGGACGGGACAGTCGCGGGTTGACCATGATCACGGTCACAATTTTGACAGTACTAATTAAAACAAGCTTAACATAAACTAGAATAAAATTTGTCCCACACCACACTGTCAATCTTTGTCATTTCATTATTACTACAAAGTTGGCAACAAACTATATCATTTTTGGTCTCTCTCCCATGTTTCAGAGTGGACGAATATAATGTAGGCTCTAGACCCTTGACTTTATGCACAACATTTTTCTTTAATTAACTAGTATAATAATATTTTCTTATCAATAAACAATAATGAAAAGGTTCCACACGACAAAATTTCAAATTATGCACTACTTATTACTAATGGTAATACTATACAATTTATCCATAGACTTTGAATTTTATTCTACATGCACTATATAAGCCCATAGAGGTACAAATTCAAAGAATTTTGATGGCCCAACATGAAACGATTTTAATTTAAGTTAATTATAAATACATTCATATACTACATTAGTGTAGTTGATAATTTTCGAATCAACCTTGCTAAAACAATAAAGAACTAAGTATTATATAAGATATTAGTTATAAAAGATTTTTTCTTTCTCTTTGTTAAAAAAAAAAAAAAAAAATTATAATAAGATGTAACAAAATATACTACATAGGTATAATAACATCCAATATTTTTTTATTACTAAAAACCACAAAACATTAACTTTATGGTTAAATCAAAGCAATTACACTATTTGATAAATATCAAATCAAACTTACGCACTAATGTAAACATGAGTTAAAAGTTTGTCAACATAACCAATACCAATTTTCATTTTTCATTTTTTTAAGAAATGATTTACTCACTATATATATTTAAATGTATCCAATACATTTTACTTAGTTAATTGAAAATTTTAGTCGAAAATATGGATTGTTATATTGGTGTTTGGTTCTGACTAATGGTGATGAACTGTTCAGTCGAAACAGATAAAATTTCAGACAATAAAATATTCAATAATTTTTTTTTATATAATAGTGTTGATTCTAATAACAATAATAATGTACATTTACAGGTGAATTCCGACCGGAGCAAATAGTACACCAAATAACTGTTTCATTAGTGGAACCGGCCGATTCCTGTCCATAAAAAAGAAGTGGACTTGTCTGGAAATGATGGTAAGAGCATTTGAGTTATAAACGTTAAACCCGGTGAATATAAAGAATCTGTCTTTTTTTCAAGCATCAAACACAGTATCATTCTTGTCGGCGTCGGAATTGACAAAATCATCATCAACCTCCGGCAAAATCAACAGAGAAGGATGGAACATTGAACACTCTGCTACATTAAGTAATATATATATATATATATATTATACCATATTACTAATTTTAGTCATTTATTTGGTTTTTTTTTTAATGTTGAAAGTTCAAACTCTCTAGTGAAGGACATAAGTAGTGAACTCAGCCGGTTCAGGCGGACACCAAGCGGTGGCACTCAGATTCTCCGGCCAAAAACCTCACATGTCACCGGTGTCCAATACAAGGATATCAAGACACTTTATTCATGGAACGTGGCACACTTTATAGGATTAATATTAGTATGGTAGATAATTAAAGAAAAAATGTTGTGAACTGAAGTTTACCGTCACAATGTACTTACTATTTGCGTTATGAAATTAATAAAATAAAATAAGTTTTCTTAACAGTAAGTGTTTCTCTGCAGGATAAGCATAAAGTCAAGAGTCTAGGGTCTACATGAGAGAGAGATTTGTTGCCAACTTTGTATAATAATGTATGAGATTGACGTGTGGTGTGCAAGGGCAGATTTAGCATGATGTCTGTGGTGCCAAATAAACCACAACCAAATATTAGGCTAAGATTACTTGAGAAAATAGCTAAAAGCTTACAAAGAGATTTGAACAGAGTTTGCTCTAGTGAATAATAATCGGATCCTTTTACAATCATTCATACCCCCTATTTATAGGAGGTATTTGGGTCCTATTACCATAAGGATTAGGACTCCTTATCTTTCTTGGATTTAGTCTCTTTATTGTATTTGGAGAAGGATATCTCAACTGGAATTGATTTAGGAAATTATATGTGAAGCGGATTGGGCTTGGGCGCTTTTATATTGTCTAAAAGGTTGTTGGGTCTGTTTCGTCCCTCTTTGGCTGAAAATAGAAGTTAGGCCTTTTGAGCCTGTTTCGGCTGAATGCCTGTTGGGCCTGATCCTGGTGGGTCTATTTCTGCCGAAATGGTCATGGCTGAAGGTGGTTTCGGCCGAATTGACTTCGTCTTGGGCTCTGGCGCATTTTTCTTGTGGAACTCTGAAATCTTCAAGTTTTTGGGTTGCTACAACCTTACCTTTAACCCTTGAAGGTCGTAGGTTATTTTCCCACTACAGTAATCCCTCATTGCCACTACTTGATTTTTCGAGTGTGGCAATACAAGTTAATGGGAGTTACGATCGAAAGTTCGAGACCAATGTTATCGGCTTTTAGGATTACGGCTGAGAATTCGGCCAATCCCCAGTTACACTTTTCCTTCGTGGTTTCCATGTATTTGCATAAGTGATTTCGACCGAGATATTTCTGGTCGAAAGTATATCGTGATACCTGCTCTTTGCAATTCGGTTGTATTTTACCTTTGTAATTTCGGCCGATGATGAGTCTATGGTTAACTCCTTTGGACCCGTTTCAGGTAGTGTTTTGCTTTTGGTACTTCGCCTTTCCTTATTTTCATCTATTGTTGTCAGTACACAAGTTTGGGGATCAATCCCCAGGTTTCTGTCTTCGGCCGAGGAAATCATTTCTTGTGCTTTTAGCTTTGGACCGGTTCAATCCCCTATTGTCTTGGGGAGTTCTGTTGGTTCTGAACTGATTTTTGAAGGTTTGTTGTGTTTGCCTCAACCGAGCGTGGCCCCATTGGGTTCTCTGACTGCTTTGGCCGAAGTACGTCTTGGCAGGTTTCGCTTGCTATACTTTAAAAATTCTCTTGCCTGTATCTCCCAAGGTTTTGATTGCGTTTTTGTCGTCTTTTGTCTGCAATATACTGAATTCATCAGAGATTCACCATTTGGCAGTTTTTGGGTTGCCCTTTGACAATTTTGTTGGTTGCCCTTTGACAATTCTTCTTTGCCCGAAACCTTCTAGATTTACCAGAGGTTTGCCCTTTGGCAATTTTCGGGTTGCCATTTGGCAATATGTCTTCACTCGAGGCCTTCTGGATTTACTAGAGGCTTGCCCTTTGGTAATATGTCTTTGCCTGAGACCTTCTGGATTTACCAGAGGCTTGCCCTTTGGCAATTTTTTCGGGTTGCCCTTTGGCAATATGTCTTCGCCCGAGACCTTCTGGATTTACCAGAGGCTTGCCCTTTGGCAATTTTTTCGGGTTGCCCTTTGGCAATATGTCTTCGCCCGAGACCTTCCGGATTTACTAGAGGCTTGCCCTTTGGCAATTTTTTCGGGTTGCCCTTTGGTAATATGTCTTCGCCCGAGACCTTCCGGATTTACCAGAGGCTTGCCCTTTGGCAATTTTTTTCGGGTTGCCCTTTGGCAATGTCTTTGCCCGAGACCTTCCGGATTTACCAGAGGCTTGCCCTTTGGCAATTTTTTCGGGTTGCCCTTTGGCAATATGTCTTCGCCCGAGACCTTCCTGGATTTACCAAAGGCTTGCCCTTTGACAATTTTTTCGGGTTGCCCTTTGGCAATATGTCTTTGCTCAAGACCTTCTGGATTTACCAGAGGCTTGCCCTTTGGCAATTTTTTCATCCGTACTCTTGATGGCCTTGAAAGTAGATGACTAAAAGAGGAGAAGAATTGTATATGCCTATAGATATTTAACATAAAGGACAATATGCAGCATGTGACAAATTAAATATAATGTTAAATCCGGCGTTAACTTGGAAATTATTCAACTAAGATTGATATTTTGGTCTTAATAACACTCAACCTAATGTTTTTAGTTAACTGAAATCACAACTAAAAGTCAAAAAGATCATGGACACATAAATATAAATATGTAGTTATGGAAAATCGGCTTCATATGAATTATTAATCCTTCGTATGGTGTTTGGAACCTCTTTATATGTCGGTTGAGTAAAAAGATGACAAATCTACTATATAACAGTATAAGGTTGCAAAAATTAAAAGCCTTTATCATGCAACTAATATGTTGATTTAATAAAGCGTGCATGGCAAGAAGCAGAAGGCATGAGAAAAAATAAGATTAAACAAGGAAATTTGATTTCAGACTCTTTTATGAAAATTACTAGTGCAGGAAATTGAGTTGAAATTGTCAATGTAGTATTATCACATGACTGGAAAAGTGAAGAAAAAGAAGGGTATGGAGGCGTGCCTGTCAAGATCAAGTAAGATTAGAAATTATTTCAAACCTGGAACTCCAAACTTACTAGGGAAGAAATTGGTCGTCTGGAGGTCTACAATACTTTGAGATTTTGTATACGAAGCACCACTTATTTTTGACTTGGATCATCCACTAGTCTTGGGGAATTTGACCTCCAATGGCGATTCTTCATTGAAAAAGGTGAGTTTGTATTGTGACGGTTGACCGGTACGTTTTATTAGATCACAAGCAATCCGTAGCACCTTACGACTCTCTCCAATGGTTAAGTGAGACTTTCTTATATATATATATATATATATTTGTCACCGGGCAGAATTATTACTGAAACATGCTCTCCAGATGCATCCTGTAGCAATCCGGGCCTAACTCCTTCGGTGGATTCGGAGAAAATTCCAAGCCGGGGCGTTTCGTGCACCGATTCTCCATGTGCTTCCATTTTTAGAGAGCCGTAAGACTATGATATATGATATTTTCAAAATGCACTGGTGTCCTTAGAAAATCCAAAGAACAAAGTTTTGACCGCTGCACAAGATAAGAAACCAGCTGCGGACGACTTTATCTTTTGTTCCGATTGTAAAGGGATCACCAACAAATCTGTCAATGGGCAAGCCATGGTATCACTGCTCTGGAACAGTTTGAAAGATGAAGCAAGAATATCATCAACAGGAGGTGTCTTCGTTTAACTTTCTTGAGCCACATCAACCATCAGCTTTTCAGCACTATCCAATGCTTCAACTTTTCTGATTTGATCTGATGATTCATGGTTGCTGGATTTCATCCTGACAACAGCCATAGAGTGCTCCCTTGATTGAGAAATAAAGGTGACAATCTTTGCTAAAATTGCTCCACTTATTGAGATTTTAGAACCACTAGTGCATTGAAGACAATATAGCAGTCCAATAGAATATATATATATATATATATGATTCCATTTGCTTTCGTGAGAAAGCAGTGAATAATTGTGACAAAAATCTAATATTTCTATCAGGTTAGAACCTCCAGAAGCTCTTCTTTGTTTGGTAGATTTAGCTAGAATCCTTCCGCCGATGTAATATCAGATGGCGAAATGATATGTCAATGAATACCTCCATGTTCATGTTTATGCTCTAAAATGTGTATAAGGATGAAAACCATCCTGTATAGTAGTCTGTTTCATATATTCTTCAAAATCAATGGGAAAGCTTTCGATGACATAATTTTCCTCCTGCTTGTACTTGGCGATTGTGGCAGTGGTATAATGGTAGCGAACATGACATGTGTGGAACAGTATCTACAGATAGTCCATTCTGTCAATAATGGCCAATGAGTTTCCTGGCAATTGTTTCATATCTTTGTAGTATATGGTTCTTCTACTACACCATCAGGCCTTTTAGACTAGTCTAGTAGTATTTTCAATACATTTTCTATTTGCCACTTTCCACCTGATGTTGGTTCCATGTTCTAAGCAATCACGATATCATTGATTGCATTGTCAGACCTTCCAAAGAAGCATTTTCCTTCCCTCTCCTATACCATTCATTTGGATAACTTAGAAAAATTTGAAGAACCTAATTGAAGACTTCAAGGCACTCCACAAAAAAGGTTCATTTTCGTAGTGTATGCTTTAAAGCCTGTCCGTAACTGCCACTCGAGTAACATGTATTCCTCTCTAGATTCAACTCTGCCGCTTCCTTATCTTTTCAGGACAAACCACTCTTACGGACCTGCCAAACCTCTCACAGAACAATAATAGCGGTTAAGAGAAAGAAATCGAGTAGAGAAGCGGAAGTGGAATCGAATAGAGAAGCGGAAATGGAAATAAGTTGTCGACTGTGCTTTGTGATATGGTTCACTCGCGAGATCGCGGTACTAGTGACTTGAGCTCCATTTTCAGCGAGTTCGAAACTTTCGTGCAGTGGAAAAACAGGGTTCTTAAGCGAGGCTGTAAATGGACTCGTTTGTTGTTATTTTGATCAAGTTGAGAAGATCATATTTTTCTTTTGTTTCACGGTGAACTTCATATTAAGCTAGTGTTTGGCGGGCGATAACACGGTAGACTTTTTTTATAAGAGAGTGGTATTGAAATTGGGGGAAAAGTAAATAGTATGAAAAGGGGCATAGACAGCTATTAATTCACTGCTTCGACTGCATGTGCCAACATAAACTCACACGAACCAATATTAATACTGTTATAGGATTGTACTAGTTGCAACCGCAATCAAAATCCAAATCGACGCTAACCCGATGAGTAATTCATAAGCCAGGCTCGTCAAATTAACCCGTTTCGTTATCTATTCGATTACATCTTCGATTGAATTGCCTCTCCTTGTGGCAAGAATAGTGAAAGAGCTACTAAGATCACCACTGGAAGCATTCGATAACCAATCACACTCGAACACATGTATAGGCTTGAGTTTCCATTCCGCCCCGCAAACATGTGTTAATAACCAATCACACTCAAACACATGTACAGGCTCGAGTTTCCATTGCGCCCCGCAAACATGTTGAACACAGAGTGTAGAAAAATGAAACAACGATCTATCGAATAGTAACACCGTATTGGAGCTTGCCAACGACGAGTTGAAAGATTCCGGAAGCGACGTGGAGAACAATAGGCCCAGATAGATCAGGGTCTTTGTGAACATCGGGTTTACACAAAAGGGGTTCAAAATCGATTTGGACTTCTTCCAGATTTGGTCTGGATGGATACCAAGTTCATCGAGAAGAGATTGTTCATCGTTGAATGATGATAAGTCGGAGTAAGAAGTTGCAGAGTTGACAGAACCGCCGTATGATCGATGGCAACAGAACCTATATTGAAAGACATGAAAGGCTCCGTAGAGCTTGTCGGACGACAAGGCTGAAAGAGACTGGTAGGGATCCGCCGCTAATTGATGTTGCCGGTTGTGGAGGGGTTGCCACGAATGGGAAGATTATTGGCAAAACTATGAATTCTCATCATGTTTTGATTCGAAAAACTAGGGCTCACCGGGAGATCAGGAACCGGAATCCCCAATTGGAAAAATATGAGTTCGAGTATTATTCTGCTATCCATCATCAGAAATTTGAGTTACAAACCAGGATAAACTCAAGGCTCTTAACCTTGTGGTCGTGGGTTCGAACCCCACGGTGGGTGCCAAACTGTGGTGCCAAATAAACCACAGCCAAATATTAGGCTAAGATTACTTGAGAAAATAGCTAAAAGTTTACAAAGAGATTTGAACAGAGTTTGCTCTAGTGAATAATAATCGGATCCTTTTACAATCATTCATACCCCCTATTTATAGGAGGTATTTGGGTCCTATTACCATAAGGATTGGGACTCCTTATCTTTCTTGGATTCAGTCTCTTTATTGTATTTGCAGAAGGATATCTCAACCGGAATTGATTTAGGAAATTATATGTGAAGCGGATTGGGCTTGGGCGCTTTTATATTGTCTAGAAGGTTGCTAGATCTGTTTCGTTCCTCTTTGGCTGAAAATAGAAGTTAGGCCTTTTGAGCCTGTTTCGGCCGAATGCCTGTTGGGCCTGATCCTGGTGGGTCTATTTCGGCCGAAATGGTCATGGCTGAAGGTGGTTTCGGCCGAATTGACTTCGTCTTGGGCTCTGGCGCATTTTTCTTGTGGAACTCTGAAATCTTCAAGTTTTTGGGTTGCTACAACCTTACCTTTAACCCTTGAAGGTCGTAGGTTATTTTCCCACTACAATGTCAACGCTGTCAATTGACAGCGTTTGACTTTGAAAAATTTAATATACTATGTATAAAAATAGAAATAAAAATTAAAATTTTATAGTAAATTCCAACATAAATAACCTCAAAAAGTAGCCTTTTAAATGTGTTGTTTTCTAGGTGTTACGAAAACCAAGTAATGTATTATATTTTTATTTGTTTTTTTTTATTTTTTAAATATCAAAAATTAAAATCAAATTCTTAGTATTCAAATTAATTTACACATATTATTTCTTTTCATTTTTTTTAAATATACCTCTACGACCACCAAATCCTTAATACCGAAATCAATTCACCACATCTTTCAATTTTTATAAACATTAAAATAAAATCCAAATTTTTTTATTTAAATTCAATTTTTTTCTAGATCCGCCCTGGTGGTGTGGGACCCATTTTGTTTCTGTTAATGGTAAAACACGTTTTTACTATACCGGTATATCTATGTTCAACCACCTTTGCTATGATTGGTTGTATCCCATGAAGTCAACTCTTCTTGAAAATCGATGATTTATAATCAGAATCGATGATTCACAACGAAAATGTTAAAGAGTCTATAAATCTACATATCCCACGGTTGTATGAATCCTTACGTTTTAGCTGTAATCATGTTGCAAGGAACCATGATGCACAAAATTACAAGTATGGTAAACAAGGTGTGATTAGTTAAACATAACACTTTCTAGTCATCAAATAAGCAAACATCAAGATACCTAAATGTGAATTAAACTAAGAGATCTATAAGTAAACATGCAACAAATATCAAAATAACAACAAGAAGCGATTACGTGGTTCACCATAAAAGGGCTAATCCATGGAGACCTCAGACCAAAGAGAGAGGAGTCGGTTGCACTATGAATCATAGAGTAGTGTACAAGTTACAAGGACTCAAATCATCATAACACATCACAAAGAACAAGCTTACAGACCAAGAACAGAAACCCTGACAGAGGCGGACGAGAGAGATGAACAACAACAACAACAATTTCACTCTCATCTAATTGAACAAGAAAATAAAAAGACTTATATACTAAGGGTTTAAGTGATCTGATGGAGAGGCGCGGATCCAAGGAGCGGGTCGGGTAAAGGAGTGGACCAACACACGTTTACAAGACCAGGCCCAGATAGAAGCTTTTAAAGCCCACCAGTCACTAACAGCAGAAGACAGATACAGGTATACAAAGAAGAATAGAATGATATATTACATGCTTTACATCAAACTTCCCCTAATATATTAAGCTAATTGCTCATTGAGTCTTCTCATCACATTCAGTCCTTGTGTCGTCCAAGGTCTCTTCTCTCTTTTGAAGCATCATTGGTCTTAGGTTCTTCATGATCAGATCTGGTTGAGGTGCAAGAAACTTCTGCAAACAGAAGCTTCGTGGCTGGAACAGCTTTTGTCCCCATGTCTGCAGGATTTCGATTAGTGGATATCTTTTCAACCTGCAAGATACCATTCAAAATATTAAGACGTATAAAGTGATATTTAACACCTATATGTTTGGTTCTGTCGTGATAGACAGGGTTCCTGCTAATGTGATAGACACCCTGGCTATCAGTATATATAGTTGCTTTTCTGTCAAGTAACTTGATTTCCTTAAGCAACCCTTAGAGTGCTTCTTTTAAACCCTCAGTTAGAGCTATATATTCAGCTTCAGTAGTCGAAAGAGCTACATCAAATTGTAGTTTAGATTTCCAGGATACACAGTTACCACATTCAGTGAAGATATAGGCAGAAATAGAACGCCTGAATTCATAGTCTTTTACAAAATCAGAATCAGTATACCCATCTATACAAACATGATCAGTGAATTTTTCATATTCCAGCCCATAATCTAGGGTTCCCACATATCTCAGCACACCTTTTATTGCATTCCAGTGTTCATGTTTGGGCTTCATCATAAAGCGACTTAATACGCTTATTGAGTAAGCCAGATCAGGACGAGAACAAACCATTGCATACATTAAAGACCCTATGGCCTCAGCATATGGAACATCATAAAGAATCTGACCATCATCGGGAATTTTCTTGTCAAGTTTATGGCTAGCAGACAGTGGCAAACTATTAGATTTGCAATCTATCATATCAAAATTCTTCAATATTTTAACCAGATAACTCCTCTGATCAACATGAAGAACACCTCTATCATTTTGAACCTGGATATGTTCATTCCAAGAACCTTAGAGGTTTCCCCCAGGTCTTTCATTTTGAACTCCCTGCTTAGACCTGATTTTACATTATCCAATAGCTTTATAACATGACTGATTAATAGAATGTCATCAACATATAACAACATAAACATAGGATATTCATTAACAGTCTTAAAGTATAAGCAGACATCATACATACTTCTTTTAAAGCCCAATTTAATTGCATATTTGTGAAACCATTCATTCTGTTGCCTTTGGAATTTTGACCTATTAGAAGGCTTATACTAAAAATGTTTTGCAATCTCTTGGCTTTGATAAAGCTCATCCATTTAAACATAAAGATGATTATTAAACTATTTTGGATCCTGAAACACCATTTTTTTAGGGTAATTGACGCCCTTCTATATCTAACCTAATGTACTAGATTAGATATGGCCTTTGCAATAACTTTTTTTTACTAGAAACAGTTTTGCTCCGACTCAAAGATATTAAAATGGTATTAAACATATTCTCTTATATCTTCAAATAATTATTGATTTAGTGTTATTTTATTCAATTTGTGATAATCCTTTGTGTTTAATCAGATATGCTGATGTTGGATATATTTTGAATCTACATAAAGTTCTCAATTTTTCAACATATAATTGAATATCGATCTAGTGAGGATCAAAAGTTAGTTGCTACATCTTTGAATCATATTAAAATTCTTGCATTGCATGAAATTAGTCGAGGATGTATTTGGTTGAAATCTATGATTGAGCACATTAAACGTTTATGTGATATTTCTCGAATAATGAATGAGTCTACCGTTATATATGAGGATAATATTGTATATATCAGTTAAGTTAGAGGAGGATATATCAAAGAAGATCGAATTAAGCATATATCTCCTTATTGTTTCCCCCACCCATAACCTTTAAGAACCGAAGTAAGTTTATAACGAATGGTAATCGGGTTTAGTAGTTAGGTGTCTTGATTGGATCACTTTAGGGCACTTGGTAAAAGATTTTGAAAATTTTTCTAAAATTAGAATTTTTGAAAACCAAAGGGGAGTACTTGGTATTTTACTTTAATATAAAAGCCCTAGTTTTATTCTAAAACCCCAACTTCTTAGAACCCAAAGTCTGAGCTGCTCTTTTTACAAATACATTTTTTCCTTCTCTTGGAAGTTTTGACAAGTTCACAAACCCTAGGAAGGAAGCTATAATTCTTCGATATTTTCATTCTTCTTGATTTCAAGCTTTTCCAGTAAGCAATCCATTTTATACAAAGGTTTGAACTTGGGTTTGGGTTGAATAGATTTCACTAAATTTTTAATCTTGTAATTGTTAGCATTAATGTCTTAGATAATCCGTTCGTTTGGGTTTGTAGTGTTCGGGATTTGGTTGTTAAACCCTAACCCTAGGATTTGGGGGGTTTTGGGCGTAGGTAGTATTTGATTGAATTGTGTGTTTGTTTGATCCGTAGGAGACAAAAATGCGGAGCTGGTTCTACTAGGAGTTTTAACGGCTTTCTTGTAGATTTGGAAGTCAGATTGACATTCTTGTTTTAAGTTCCACAGTTTGTATAGGGTGTTTTTACTTGTTTGTTAGAATGCTAGACTGTATTTGTATGTAATGGAATAAACTTAACTTGAATGGTATTCTAAACCATAAATATGATATGATTAAAAATATTGAATCATAATCTGCTGTAGTAAACTCTAAAAATGAGAAATAATCTGTATAAATGGATAGTAATTTGTAAAATCTGAAATTAATTATTGCCGTTAGGATATCCATATTAGTAGGATTTATGGCATACCTAGGGATAGAGGTACCTCACACATAAATGTGTAAATTATGGCTCGATGTACCAACTATTATGTAGGAAAGCTACATCTCTAGGCTTCAGTCAAATTCCGGGCTTCAGACAAATTTGAGCTTCGGCTACTCTAGGCTTCGGCCAATCTAATTCTAATATAGTGGTGTGATCTTGTTTTCGCTAATAGCTACATTGGGCGATAATCGGGTTAATAATAATTTAAATTGAATTGCTTGTATGAATTGTTCTGCAGAAATTTTAAAAATGTCTAAAAACCGATTGTAATAACTGTTTGGTTAGTTGAATTTAATGTAACGAAGTGATCACATAAGTATTACTTCATATGTGATGTTGTATAAGCTATTTGGACAAAGAAATGGCTAAAAATTGGAAATTTGATAAGTTAAAACTGGAATCAGATATGTAAATCGCATAACGCTAGAAAATCTTTGACAGTGTGTAGTTTGCGAGGTGGCGACAAGTTGGCGAGACTTACCTTCACCAACTCTAAAAATTTAATTTGACAGAATAATTGGCGAGACCTAGCGACGAGTGGTTGACGAGATAACCTCATTAATTACCTTAATAGTTTAAAAAATAAAGGTTTAAATAAACAGACAAAATATAACCGGACTTGTTTAACATGTCTATTGGCTAAATGGAAGAACTACTTAATTTGTTGTGTATAAATTTGTATCATAATTCCTGGAAAGAATTTTAGAAGATTCATTAGAGCCTGCATTATGTTCGACCACATAAGAGTCGAATGTAGGTTCATTTGCATGCGTATATTGGAATGTGAGGGTATCAACTAGACGCTATAGTCTAACCCTGTTGTCTCTTTCTTTTTCTTTCTTTTGTCTGTGGAAAATCCTAGATGAGTACAGGAATCGCGATTGTTAGGCAATGTGGATACTCTTTTAGAGCACGAGCATGCATCGACATCGTTTTATTTTATTCTTTTTACAATTTTGGGACTTTTCACTATTTCCTGTAATTGATAATGAATGACTAATTGGACATATTATTTTATTGAAGATCGTAATTTTTTATAAAAACTTATATTCAGATTTCATATTTTCCTCTTGAATTATTATTATTGAACTTTTGAATTCCGAAATTATATATCGTTACTACTAACTCTGCATGCTTTGTTTTGTAGTTTATTTCTATATTATATTTGTTTTGTACTTTGTTGATATGTTATGTTTTACGTAGAGGCCAGCTCTGTATCCCGTTTCTACTGGGGTGAAATTTACCGTTACAAAATTGACGTGAAACATATCTAATTTACCTAATTTATTGATTTATCAATTAAAAAATTAATTCATAAAATAAGAATATGAAAACTTTGCAAATTGAATTATTGATTAGGAATGTTCTTATGAGATGGAGTATTATATCTAAATTTCGACTCTACTTTTTTCTTCCACTAATAAAATTAATTGCACAAAATTTGTAGCGAGAAAATTAAATATTAAAAATTCCGAATATTCCATGTGTCAATTGTGTAGAAACCAATTTAATACTTGTCAATCTTTAACGTCTCATGTAAAACTATTTTTCTCTATGAAAAAAAAAAATTGCTTCTTCGATCAATAGAATAAAATTGGTTGTTTGTTTTAAAAATAAGTCATATTCTTAAATTACATTTGCACCTGCTTTATTATTTATTTATTTATTTTTAAAAAATGAAACAATATTTAGGTGAAGAATCGAAATCAAATTGAATTCATAATGAAAAAATTTAATAGCATGGTGTGAATATTTTAAAATTAAAAACATAATTTAAAATGCTTAGGGAAAGGTTTGTTATGTTTTTACTGTAAATAAAATTATAAAGATTTTTAAAGACTTTTCCTAAAATAAAATCTATAATATTTAGTAAATTGAATTGAGGTAAACTTTTTCCATTGACCACAGCAGCAGTGAGAGTTAAGCCTTCCACTACTCAAACCCCAACCAAACCCAACCCTCTCCTCCATTATTATTATTTTTTAATATAAATATTAAAATTATTTAACAACAATTTGTGTTGTGTTGTGTATATCATCGCCTCTATATTCTTTGCCTTCCTCACTGTTTGTGTTTTCCTTCCAGCCATTACACACAAACCCTCAACTCTCTCTGTTCATCTATTCTTCTTCTTCCTCCTTCTCCACCTGTTCTTCTTCTCATTCGTTCAAAACCATGAACCCCATTTGATCTGTCTCAACTAAGATTGAAGATTTGTTTCTCTATCGCCAGACCTCCACCGATTCAGATATAATGATGAGGTCTGTTTCACTTGCTGAATTCATCTCTTCTCATCTCTTCACTTCTGTTTTAGATTGGATTCATTGGATCCACTGGTTTCTTCATACAATGAAACAGCTATACCTCTTGCTTTCTTTTGTTTTTGATTCATTGAACCCGTGTTTGGTTTTGTGCCGATTTCTGTTCTGGGGTGTGTTTGTTGGTTTTTTCTTCACTGAATCCAATCATGTTGTCAGATTCAATCCTAGCAACCATGGTAGGAGGAGAAACCAGTTTTTGTGAGTGAAAAGCACTTGAGAAGAAGCTGTTATTGTTTCCTTCCTGGTTTTCTTCTTCTTCTCCACACATTTGTTTCTGGTTTTTAGTTTTTGAGTGTCGGAGAAAATCAGTGTACTTGTTATGTTTTGAACAATCGGATCTTGATATTTTGTATTTGGATTGATTTGTCTTTGAAATTTGGTTTTACCCTTTTGATTTTGAGCTCTGAAACATGTAAAGGTTTGATCTTTTGTTAATTTCATTGTTGTGTTTATGTTGAGCAGATATCAGAGAGTGAGCCCTGATTGCCTTCCTTTTAGCAATGGAAAAAAACCCAACTTGAGAACAGCCTCACCGCTTTGCAAAGAAGAAGGTGAGAATATTAACAAAACTGTACCAAACAACAATGGATTTGATTCAAGTTTTGATGGTGGAAAAGGGTTCAGATTCAGATCCCCATCAAGAGCTCAAGAGAATAACAGCAACAGCCATCAACACAATCACCACCACCACAACAATGGTGGTACTGTGGTTTCACCTAATTCTCCTCCTTTCAGTGAAGCCACCACAAGTCAAAGACTTGATATGAGTCCAAGTACTGGAGGAGGAGATGTGCTTTTGCAATGGGGTCAGAAGAAAAGAGCAAGGCTTTCAAGGTCTGAGATCAGATCAATGGCAGATGATTCCTCATCATCTTCATCAATTCAAGGGAGACAACATTTGAACAAAGTTCATAGAAGAGGATCTGGTTTGATTGATAAGCTCTCAACCACAGCAGCTCTACCACCACAACCACCTCCACCTCCACTACCTTCCAATGGTAGAGCTTCAAATCTAAGGAGCAGCAAAGACACCTCTACTTTCATTCATGGCAGGTATACCTTCACATATTAAAAAGATTGTAATTTTATCATCAAAGTCAAAACTTTTAATGATTTGTACACACTTCATATCAAGCTCTCTAATGGGGGAGAAAGATTTGATGAATTTTGATTCTGGATCTAAAGTTCTAAATCAGCCCCCATTGTTGATGTTAGGTATCACTCAATTGAAGAGCAATCCTTTTTCTTTTAGTAAGTTTACTTTTATACCCCTGATTTTCAAATCTATGATCTCTCTCACAAGTTTTTATTTTGTTTTTGGTTGATGGGGTGTTTTAGCTTTCACTCATTTTAATCTCCTTGGTTAATGCTTTGCTTTTGTGTCTAGATCTTGAAAATGAAACCATCTAGATTTTGGGAAAAAAAGACTCATTTTTCTCCCTTTTTGTGTATTTTTTTAACTATTGAGAATATGTAATAGTACTTCTCAATAGAGGTATATAAACCAAATTATGCTTTTCTTCTTTTAGGTGGTGTATTAAATTCTGTCTTTTCTGTTGTTTTCCCCATTGAAGTTCATGTTTCATGTTTTGTGTGCTTTAAGCGTAAAAAGAAACAAAATAATAATAAACACCAACTTGATCTCCCACCAAAGCTCAAATCTTTTTGTTAATCTCATTGTTGGTCATGACCAGGAACATAGAAGAGAGATCTGCAAATGCCTCACCATCAAGAAACAGTGGAAGTAGCACAAGAGCAGCAGCTCATGCTTCTAGATCTACAACCTCAGCTGCCAAAGCACCATCTCCTACTTCGCCAGACAGAATCGAGAAGAAAGCAACTGGTTTCGGTCCAAAGAAAGAAGACAAGCAACACCATCAAAATGGATCATTGACTAGAGCAGCTTCTGCTGATCATCATCATGTGGAATCCGAACAAGAGACTGGAGCTAACAACAATGGAGGAGTTGAGAAAGCAAATGTTGTTGAAGTGATTGAATGGCCTAAAATTTATGTGTCTTTATCTAGGAAGGAGAAAGAAGATGATTTCCTAGCAATGAAAGGCACAAAACTACCTCATAGACCCAAGAAAAGAGCCAAGAATGTTGACAGAGCATTACAGGTTCAATCTCTATACCACTATCTAATCTAACAATGAACATAAAGACTCAGTTTTTCTCATGTGGGTTTGCTTGTTTGGCAGTATTGTTTCCCAGGGATGTGGTTATCAGACTTGACCAAGAGTAGATATGAAGTTAGAGAGAAGAAAAGTGTCAAGAAGGTAATTGATAATATTGATTCTTGCTTGTTTAAGTATATAAACATATTAGATATAGAAACTGATATGTTTAGTTTTGTTTTGTTGGCTTAATGAACAGCAAAAGAAGAGAGGCTTGAAGGGAATGGAGAGCATGGAAAGTGATTCTGAATAGTGGGGAAGCAAGTTTCTCTTTTTGTTGATTAAAATGGTGGAAGAAGCCTTAAAAAGAGGGTATTGGTTTGGTATTGGAATGATGAATGTTTTGGTGGATGGGGTCCACCTCCACCTCCACCTCTTCACATCAGCTCAGCATCAGCAGCAAAAGACTTCAAAGTGAAAACAGCACTTGAAAGCTCTCTTCATTTTTATTTTATTGAATTGTTCAATTTTTTTTTTTTAAATTTATTTTTATTTCATTTTGAAATTTCTTGTAGTAGTTGGATCATCCTCTTCTCATGTACAAAAGAAAAAGCTGCTTTTGCTTTTCTGCAAACTTCACTTTCAATGGAAAAAAAATCTCTTATTTGCATTTTATCAAGAGGAAAAATAGCAGAATAATAGGTGTGGGTGATAATGTGCATTGACTAGTTCATCATATCTTATAAAAAAATACAAACATGTCACATAGTATTTATGGTTGTGCTTACTTTTAAAAGGACAAAATTATGGGCAGCTTTTGTCATCTAGAGCAATTTGTCAAACCTCATTGCCTTTCTTTTATTAATTTATTTTGGTTGGTACTTGTAATTTATGCTACATTAACAACTATTTCTGCAGAGGTTATGAGAATTACAATAAATTCTGGAACACCGTAAAAATCTATGCTTGTTACTATAATAATGCAGATTCTTGCACTTCAGGTAGATTTACATAGGCTTAAGAATTTGGTTATGATATATTCAAGTGTATTTGTTATTCCACTCTTGGAGTTTCAATAATAATAATAATAAATTATTATTATTATTATTATAAAAATTAATTATTCTCACGTTCCTGAATTTTTGAATTTTGAGAAATTATTAAGCAATAAATCCTTTTAATCGATTAAATTTTCTACGCTGACCATTAAGTTGGTTGCTTACCACATGTCTTAAGGGGCTTTTTTGACATTTCAATAATACATTCATCTTCAAATATTCATACCTTGTAATGATGATTGCCATTACCAATGAATTAAACATGAAAGAAATATACATAAATGGTGCAAAATAAATAGAATCTTGACTCATATTCTCTCTCTGTAATGTCCACATCGATGTAAAAGTTAAGTTTAGTATAACATAGTTCTTTTAGGTTAAAAAAAAAAAAAAAAAAAAGGATTTTAGACTTTTTGAACTTAAAATTACTTGAACATTTATGCCAATAATTGAAATGAGAAAGAGCCTACTAATTTGATAATTTTTAATATTTATTGTATTTTTCGGATTTTAGACTATGATTTAAACCGACTCGTTTTGATCCATTTTTAGGTCTAATGGTTTGAAAATGATGTTTGACCCATGAAATGATGATATTTCACTACAGATCTTTGTTTTAGAAAAAATATGATTGAAAACATCATTTTCACCGAATATGTTGACTAAAAGTTGACTTTGACAAACTACAACCATTTTGATTGCATTAGAAACTAAATGATTTTAAATGTTGAATTCCGAGAGATCAAAAATACTTGAATGATTTTTAACATTTCAAGGTGTGAATGGAATTAAAGATTAAGTAACATGCCTTGGGAGGGGTAATGCGGTAAATTACCATCAAACCCTAAAAACCATACTATAAAAACTCATCTTTCTTTCTAACTCATCCATTCATCAAGTTTGATTCTCTCACTACCTCTCAAATTCTCCAAAATTACGTCTCTCTTCCAAACAACACAAAACCCTAACCCATGTTTACTCAATTTCTTATTTCGTCTTCAATTATGATCCTTTTGGAGTGATTTCAGTTGTGTTGGAATTATGAATCACTCCTCTATCCACTTCTAGCATTTTACATACCAAAACCAGTTGAAGAAGGTACAATTTAGGTGAAATCTGATCAGCTTGACAATTCTAACGGTAGCTTTTAGCGTCATTTTCAACTGGCGATATCTCCGTCGTATGGTGTTCGATTGACTTGAAATCACTGGATTTTTTTATTGTCCCCTACATTTTTCATGGATACCACTTTTCTAAATTCGACCATCTTCGAGGTTGTTTCATATCAACAGTATGAAGATATCAAATTTTGATTGCTGCAGATAGTATTCTGATTCGCCGGTTCATATCTCCATCGTCTAACCTCTAATTAGTGTCAGACCAGAGGGGTTTTCTTCTTGTTCATGTCCTTTAAAACTTTCACGAAGACACCATAACTCAGTTTCAACTATTTTAAGACCAAATTTGGTAAACCCTAAAACTGGACAGAACTTGATTTTCTTTCAATTATTTTTGATTTAGTCAATTGTGTATGAAATTAATGGTTTTAATAGTATCTTGTGATGGTTTAATGTTTGAAAGTTTTCTAATGTGTTATTGACTTACTAGGGTATTTAAATTTGATGTTTTAGAATTTAATTGGTCAAATGTGTTCAAGTTATGATTTCTTATATGAATGATCTAATGTCACAATGCATTAGAAGAATGTTAGGTGTTGGGATTTAGGTATTAAAAATTTTTGGGTGGACTGAATTCACATTATTTGCGGATATTGAAGGGCATAGGTAGAGACTTAATTTGTCATTTTGTATTCTGGTGTGATGAATGTGTATTGGATGAATGTATAGGTTGCTAGACAATAACTTGAATAATCTGTGACTGATCTGTAAATCAAGAAATACTATGTATTTTATGTGTTATGTGATAAAATTCTGGTGCCACATGAACTGTTGTATTTGAATGATTAAATTGAATTGCTGCTGCATTATGGATATTCAAATAGGAACTGTAATTTCTGAATAAAAGCCTTGTCATATAGTGTAATAGCTATAAGACCGACATGCCGTAGGGATAGATGTATACATAGATACGTAATAGCGTACTGGCCTTGATTGCCTATATTTTGTCTAGATGTGACGACATCAACTTGTCTAGGGTCTATGACCTGTTTCTGGAGCTCTGGTCAACTATCTGTTATTTGTTTTTTGTTTCCTGATTTTATTATTAGACTATGCCTGGGCACTATAATCTATTCTCTGTTCAGTAAATTCGTGATGTTATGAACTGCTATTATTTTGTATATATACATAGATTGCTGTTTTCTGGTTTGATTGCTACGATTTTGGTTAAATTGTTATTGCTCTATTTTAATGGTTGTCGCTTTAGTTTAACTGCTGCTGTTTTAGTTTAGTTACTTACTGGCCAAATTTGGGCTTCGGCCAAACTCTGGGTTTCGCCAATCTAATTCTAATACAATATTGTGATCCCGTTTTTGCTAATAGCTACTTTGGACAATAAAGTGGTTAATATTAATCGAAATTGAAGTGTTTGTATGCTGTATGAATTGTTCTGCAGAAATTTGGAAAACCTTTAAAAATTAATTATATAAACTGTTTGATAGGTTGAATTTGATGTAACGAAGTGATCACATAAATAATGCTTGATCTGTGATGTTGTATAAGCTATTTGGACTGAAAAATAGTTAAAACTGAAAAAAAAAATGAGATGACACCACTATGACACTTAGTTGACATGTCAATGACACAACCCAACCATGATTTGTTACTTTTAATAAGAAAATCTTCCGTTTTCATTCTATTTTGTTTTAACTCTGATTTGGATGTCATTTGCGGCCACGTGTTCATTTTAAAGCCTAATATTCGATTTTGATTTTTCAATAATTTACTAGACTGGTCTTCTCTTCTGAATTTAAAAAAAAAAAAAAAACTTTGTAGTGCGCGTAAGTTTCAAATTTGAACAAGAAATTTCTTTACCTTCACTCTTTTTCATTTTAACTTCGATATGGGTACCATCTGCAACTAAACTTTCAGATGAAAGACTATTATTTATTTATGAAATTTAAATAAGTTACTGGCTCAGATATTCTCCTTAGCTCTTAAAATGGTTTTATTATGCGAAAATTTTCACATTTTAGAAGTACATCTAGTACTATTATTTTATTCATTCTAGATCCAAATTTATCTCTGTCTGTGGCTTTGGATTTTTATTAAAGTAAATTTTATCTATCATTTTCAGTTATTGATTGAATGGTATGGTACACAAAAATTGTAAAAGTATCCTACGTATGATTTCGACACTTTTTCTCCAATTTCGAAAATTCCAACTTTACATGTCAAATTGGACTTAATAGGGGCATCATCAATGATTTCTAAATGCAACATGCACTATGTTATGAAATGTGAGAATTATAACTTCAACTTACGTACCTTACTTACATTCTAAGTAACATTCTTATTGTGCTATCGATAAATGTTATATGTTTAAATGGGTCTGCAATATTTGTAATTATTTATTCGACTCGGCTTTTGCAACAATAAATGGCTTCCACTATATATATATATATATATATATATATATATATATATAAAAGAATGATTTTTTAATATGAAAATTTTATGAAAAATGAGTTTTTAAAATTGAAAACGTATCGGTAGTGCTGCTACTCTAGTTTATTTCTAGACTAAGGTAGCAAGGTTTCACTTTTCATGTTCAAACTATCCATTTCATTCTTTAGAAGCATTTGACATGACAGTATAAGTGAGTGAGAGAAGAAATTAGAGTTTTAAGTGACTTGTCAATGTGTGTGGATTATGTTAAGGTTTTGGGCAGTTGTTTGGGACTTCGATTTCGATTTAACAAGGTACGTTTATAGTCATTTCTTTTTATATACCATGAGTTCACTTTTATGTCGAAGTTTTGGTTTTTATTTTACTGATCACTTTGTGTCTTGTTCCCCTTACTTCTTTAGGTGAAACTGATTTTTTTATTTGTTTAGGGTGTTATAATGAAGTGATAGGGATTATGAAGACTTTGTTTAATGGTTTAGGTTTCTGTTCATTTTGTTGTAGTTCACTATTTTTTGTCTGATGTATGAAGTGATTATCCTCAATTTCGATTGAAGTGCTAGTTTTTGCTTTGATTTCATATTTGTGTGTACCCTGATGAACCAATATTTAGTTTCACTATTTTTTTGGTCTAATGTATGAAGTGATTATCATCAATTTCGATTGAAGTGCTAGTTTTTGCTTTGATTTTGTATTTTTGTGTACCCTGATGAACTGATATTTAGTATAGTTTGTTTTATGTTTGTACCTTGTGTGACATTATTATTTAACTACCTTGAACTAGTTTTATCATAGTTCATTGTTTTTTTGTGTATTGTTTTAAATTTATAGTGCTTGTAGTTCTTTTGTAAATATTGTCTATAGTTTTTCTTTATAGAAAGTTGATAAATTGGCGTTGAACTTGAAGGATCATGGCGTTGATTACTATTGTGCATTCTTTGTTTTGGGCGGCAAGTTGCATTATGTGTTTGTTTAGGATAATTGTCATCTTTAATTGTGTTGAAGAGCAACTTAAGTTCTTCGATTGGGAGTAACTTTATTTACATATGCTTTGAGAGGAATGTGTATATTTAAGGTATGTTGAGCCACTTTATATTGAGTGAAAGTTTAGAAACCGTGTTGTAAGACCATGGGATGGGCAGATAATGGAAATCCCACATGACCAAGAGCTATTTTATTGTCACGTCCATAAATGGGGCCAAATTAAAACTTATTTTGTTATTTGACTGATTTTGAAAATACTTTTAAAATGGGGAAAATTTTGAATTAAAAGAACTCTGGTGAGCTTGTTTATAATTTGTCAGTGTTTAGGTGAAAACCTAGGTTACCACACCATCAATCATTCAGCCACCAGATCATTTTCTTCTCTTTTCTCTGAACTTTGAAAAACTCAAATAGAAACTCTCTCTCACTGTTACTTTGATTTTTGCTGTCAATTTGAAAGTTTTCCTTGAACCTGTTCTTCAAGTCTGAGGTAAGTTCATGTTACGTTTGTTTGGGTCTGCTCTTCAATGTCGCTTCTGTTCTCAAGTTGTAAACCCTAACCTTCGAATTTCTAGTTTGATTGAGTCTGTTATTGAATTTGTTCTGTCTGATGTATAGGAGACGGAGTAGGAGAACGTCAACCGGAGTAGTCCTGCTGTTGGATTAGCATTTTCGGTTAGTAGCCATGTTTAAGCCCCCACTTATGTCTGTTAATGTCTATTCTGTGCTGCATTAATGTGGACTAAACTTAATGTATCTAAAAATTTGAATCTGGAATCTGTGATATGTTTATTGCTATGAAACTGTTGTTCAACTTTCTGATAAATGGCTATTATGTGAACTGATGCAATATCTGTTGAATGCTGAAAGCTATATTCTGTTATAATATGAAAATTAAGCCCTGTCTAAAGTATGATAGCAATAAGACCGGCATGCCGTAGGGATATTAGATGTATACATCGATACGTGAAAACGTACAGGCCTTGAATGCATTCTGGATGTGACGACATCACTTTCTGGGATCTTTGATCCATTTGTCTGGAGCTTTGCTCAATCTGTCTGAGGTCTCTGACCTATTTGTCTGGAGCTTTGCTCATAAGTAAGAGATCTATGACCTATTTTCTGTTCCTGATTTTGTTATCAAACTAAAGACAGGCAAATAATCTATAATATGATGTTTTCTGTGTTTAAGAAGAACTTGCTAAGAAATCTCTGAAATCTGATGCATATTGAACGCATAATCTTGCATCATCTGTTAAGTTCTGTAACCTTTATGACAAGCTTATATACTCTAGTATATATATATATATATATCTGTCATTCTCTGTAAATCCGATGTCTGATATGTAATATGGTATATGATCTGCAAATATGAAATTTCAAGTGCACTCTAAACTGATTTTGTTTAATGTGTTGTATTGGTGATTTCTAAATTGCTTACCATTATTGGATTGACATGCTGCCTTTAGACTGACTATTGCCTAATTGGTTAATTTGAAGAAGATTTAAAAGTTGAAATTAAAACGAGTTAGACTTAGGCGAAATTTCATTTCTCAGCCTAGACCATCGCCAAGTTTGGCGAAACTCATTTTCTGGACCTAACATTACCGCCTAAGTTCATCGTCAAGACTAAGTATAGAGTTGGCAAAGTCTTATTTATGTCGCCAGTGTCATCGCCTATTTGCAGGCAAAACTTTGAACACTCACGTAAGTATATCGCTAAGCTAAATAAAAAGTTGGGAACATCCTGTGTCCATCGCCTATCAATCTCGCCAAAACTTAGATGATACCCATTTTTGAAGTTAAAATCTCGCCAAGTTACTTCACTAGTAGTCAAGCGAAATCTCCTTAAATTTTAACACTTCGCCAAGTGACTTCGCCAAGATTTAGACGAAACAGTGTCTTAGTCGTTGATTTTCGCAAATACTTCGCCAAAATTACTAGACGAGACTTTTCCTTTTAGAAAATTATTTGCCAAACTTCTCGCCTGGAAGTGAGGCAACATGTTTCCATTCTGCCAAGTAAAAGTCGCCTGGAAATTCTCGCTGAAATAATTGTCGCCAAACACATCGCTAGATTGAGGCGAAATGTTTCAATCTCGCCTAAAGTGTTGCCAAGAATTGATGCGAAATACATATATGTTGCCTGAACATTTCGCCATGACCCTTTTCTTTGCCACATTTCTTCCAGACTTCTTCCTCTTGATTCCCTTTCCGAAAAGTTATTATAAGCCTGATTCGGACTTAAAATGAATAAGTTATGACTGTTTTAAGTTTAGAGCATTTTCAGAGTATAATTAATCTGTTTAATCACTGTTAATAGTAACAGATTCATTTTTTACTCCTTATGGAACCTAGTAAGCATTAGAACCTTACAAAGTTGTTTGAATTCTTCAATATTCTTCTGTTTGCTTCTGATTTAGGCCTCTGGATGGTCAGGTAAGCTGCATATGTTGTGTGTTCATGCTTAATATTTAATCTAAGAAGCATCATATGTGTGTGGATGTTGGGCATTGGCTTACTAACCAGACATTCGATAGTCTGACCCTGTTGTTTCTTTATTTTTGTTTTGTATGTTAATTTTCGTGATCGAGATGGAAAATGCTGAATTCAGACAGTCGGATGGAATAGCAAGGCACACATATATCACTCAATGCATCGGTTCTGACATTGGTTTTCAGATTTGCTTCCGCTTATATTTTGTACTAAACTTCTAAACTTTATTAAACTATTTCAATTGTAACCAGATTTTGAAACATTATGTTTTCCGTTTCTAATGATTTTGTATTCAGATGATTTTAAGTTCAGTCTTTAAATAAGTATCCAGTTTATTATTTGACCTATTATAGTAATATAAGATATATTTGGATATTTGATAGTTGTTCAGTATAAGTATAATATGTATGTACTCTGTCGTGACGTCCATCTCCCTGCATCTGTCCGTAAGGCAGGGTCTGGGGTGTCACATGTATACTTTGGATGATATTAACTATGACTCCATGTGGGATGGGAGTTCTTATTAGGGGTGTCAAAATGGGTCATGACTCGATGGGTTGACACGAACCCGCGAAAAATAAGTGGGTTGGGTTTAAGCTAAATGGGTTTTGACCTGTTTTTGACACGACACGTTTAACCTGCTTATAAACGAGTCGAGTCGGGTTTGACTAACAGGTTAACGTGTCAACCCGCATAATTGGAATTAAAATAAAATTTATATAATTTTGAAGGGTTAAATAATATTTTTTTAAATATATTTTATATATATATATATTATCAATCTTACAATACCCTATTTTTTTTAAAGAAAATTAGAAGTTATTCCGCCTCTCTGCCTCATCTCCTGTCTTCAACCATCCGGCACAGCTTCCTCTTTTCTACCTATTGTCTCGTCATCAACCAATCATTACTCAAATATCACCTCTGCTGCCCCCTCATCGTAGTTTTCCTCAGACGAAACTCTCCATCTGTGGATATCTATTATTAGCGTTGTCAACCCTCGTTATCGATTTCTTGTATTGTATGTTTCTTCTAACACTAATTGTCTCAGTCCTAATTCTTTTATCTTTAGCTTAGGAGTTAGGGTCTCTCTTTGATTTTATATATTTATCTTGAATTTATTAGTTTTAATCAAATTTGCAAATAAGGATGTATAGATTTTGATTGATTAATTGAGTACTTGAGTGTGATGTATAGATTTTGATTGATTTTATGAAACTCTACAAGTTTCTTCAACTCTAGAATCTCTTTATTAAGGTTAATTTCTTAAGATAATTTATCTGTCTTCATTGTGTTTGTAGTCACTAAAGAATTTTTCCATAAATTTGTTACACAATTTTATTTGCAGCAAAAACTTTCATCGCAGCTAAATTAAATTTATGGTTATATAAAGTTATATTAATATTTGAACACTTTCATTCGGATTGTATTTGTAAATTAATTATTTTATTTTTTATTTATTACTTTGTATTTAAATTGATTATTGTATTAGAAAAAAATATAAATATAATAAGTTAAATGGGTTAATGGATAGACAAGTTAAATAGGTTAATGCATAAATAGGTTAAATGGGTTAACACATAAACAGGTTAAATGGGTTAATGCACAAACAGGTTTAACGAGCTAACGGATAAACAGGTTAAACAGGTAATCGAATTACACGATTACAAATTTTGAGTTATTTAACCAAATTAATCGTGTCGACACGTTAACACGCATATTAAATGGATTCGTATCGAGTTGAGAAATTGCAACTGGTTTATTAAACGTGTCAAGTCGTGTCAGATATAAACGTAAACGAGTCGTGTCGGGTTTAGTCAAACCCGATTCGCTAACACGAATTGACACCCCTAATTCTTATGATGTTGGAGATGTTTTGATTGAGGTATTTGATGAAGGAGTGAATTTTGAGCAAGTATGCAGAAGGATATACTTGAAGAATGGAATCGGAAATGAAAGATTTATCTATTTCTATACTTCTTGTACCATAAACCTGGTGTTTCTGTTAGAATATTTCCAATTCACGATGATAGTGAGCTTAAATGTGCACGTTTAAGAGACCATCCGTAAGAAATATATGTTGAGAAGGTGGAGAAGAACATGTATGGGGATGAGGATGCGAATGCGGATGCGGATGGATTAGTAAATCACTTGTGGGGATTTTCACTTTTAGCCATTTGAAACTTTAAATTAAGTTAATAAATCATTCAATCTTTATTTTAAGTTTATAAACTTTTGAAAGTTTGAAATTTCAAAAATGAACCAAATTGACCTATATACCCTCATAGACACGCTTCACGACCTTATCAGCCTATGAAGTGCACTTCACCAACTAATTTAAGACTGGTGAAACGCACTTCATAGACTAGTGATATCGTGAAGCATGTTTTTAAAGGTATATTGGTTAATTTGGTTCATTTTTTATGTTTCAAACTTTCAAAATTTTATCAACTTAAATAAAGTTTGGATGGTTTATTTACTTAAAATTAAAGTTTAAAACGCGCATATTTTATAATTTTTCCATCAATTATGTGTAGGAAGTAATATACTTATGCGTTATGATGAACACTAAGCTTAATGATGATTTAAATGGTAATCATTTTCCTGATTTTTTCTATGGTGGACCAGGTGACAAAGAAGAACAATATGTGAATAGTGGAAACGATGGAGATGATGATGATTATCTGAGTGATTAGGAGAGAGAAACCCTTAATGTTTTGAATGGATAAACAGGGAATAAGGAAGAAGCCACCAAATAATGATGACCACTATTTATTTAGGCACCAATTTCACCTATTGAAAATGACCTTTCTTGAGCTTGTAAAAACAATAATAATAAGCTAATTTTATATAAATCCATTAATGAGTGTCTACCTAACTCATTTAATCAAGACTACCCTTGCATTTTGAACTTTGTTCAGATAATTTGAAGGATGGTTGTAATAATTTACATCATGTGTGAAATATAACATCAAAACTGAGATGTACATACATACTAGCGTCTTTTCTAATTTTAAGAATCAACTTTTGTATTGCAACAACACACTTACAACTACTATTACTATAAAATGAAAAGAGAACGAAATAAAATAAGTTATGTAATATCCAGTTTTTGGACTTAGAAATTTTTATCATTTTGAGTCGGTTGACTTTTGGTCAACGGTCGAATTTTCAGAGATTTTCAAGTAGGAAGGATCCAAAAATTTACTCTAAGGGTGAAATGGTAATTAGGAACTACTATATATAAGCACAAGGTTAAAACAAATTAATTACTCCACTTT
Source organism: Cardiospermum halicacabum (assembly GCA_031304145.1). Taxonomy (NCBI): domain Eukaryota; kingdom Viridiplantae; phylum Streptophyta; class Magnoliopsida; order Sapindales; family Sapindaceae; genus Cardiospermum; species Cardiospermum halicacabum. The sequence continues at coordinate 10,678,000 of CM062397.1, forward strand.
CAAAAATGATTTTTGATAAATGGTAGTGTTAGGGGCAAAACCAAAATTTTTGGAAATTTTGGGGTTAAAAGGGTATTTTCAAATAAAAACGTATTTTCGGGTATGACTAAATGATTTTTAAATTATTTGACACAAATAAAGGCTGAAGGGATCGAAAAATTAACTGATGGGTCAAGGGATCAATTAGTGGGCCTAAGATCCATTAATTTCCAAAAACTTACACACAAATACACCATAACCAATCCCTTTTAAAAACCTACTAAAACCCCTCTTACCAAGACAACTATTCATTTTCTTCCTCACACCACATTCATACGTAAAACACATAACCTGCATTATCACCTCCTAAACCACAAACCCATTCCATACACCTCCAACCCAACACCATAAAATCCTTGTTACATTTCAAAAAGGTCTCCACTGATCTATTTCATCTATTATTCTAGGTCAGAACACAATCCTTCTAATGGTGTTTTAATTGTTTTGTGTTCAAGTACCATTTAATGTGCAATTAAAACTATTAAATATAGTAAATGCTTTCATAGAGTAGTTTTGTTGTGAAGTTTTATCACCATTTGAGTAGAACCTTAGAGTATTATATGTGTCACCAATTGGTTGATTGATGTTATTTTATGGTATATTGTTGTGATTGTATAGTGTGTTGCCAATAGGCAATATTGGTGATGGAGCGCACCAACCGGAAGTGGGATAGCTTTTGGATCTTCGGAGGAAAGATTAGCAAGCTCATATGTTTATTGTGCGATAGCATAAATTGTCTTAAAGCATGCTCAACATGAATGTTATGTGTTTATGTGATATGGAATGATGAGTTGTACATATTGATAATTAATGCTAGATAAGCAAATAGGAAAGGTTGTGAAATATTGATAAATTGGTGTTTATGGAGCTTTAAATGCTTAATTTAAAACTCTGAAACTCTATATGTGTGTTGTCTGGAAATAGTTACATGAATTTGGTAATGATATATTTTGACCTAATGTGACTGATTGTTGAGCAAAAATCCAAACTTATTGAAAAACTAAAGAAATGTGGTTTGAACCTTAAGCAATTGGTTGATGGATGTGTTGTATTATTGTGAATTCATTAATGAATTAGATGCCCTTATTTATAACTAATTAGTGAAGGTAATGGCATGCCATAGGGTAACATTGAGAATTCTCAATATGTTTATACATGAATGATAAACTGGGATTGGGCCAAAATGAATGAATTGAGTAACGACTCTTAATGGGTGTGACGGCACCACTGCCTTCAGGTCTAATAAAAGAATCCAAAGATAGATGACCAACTCAAGGGAGACTTAATCGGCTTTACAGATTTTTGGTCTTCAGACCCTAACAAGAGTTTGGCTTTAAAATAATGGCTTCATCCCTAACGATCCGATTTCACTAAATATGTTAGAACTAAAGGCAAACTAAAAATGAAAATAATTGAATTATGTTATGTTGGATATGTTTGGTTTTTTTTTTTCAAATGTTAGGTGAACATTAATTGAGAATATGAGAATTATGATGAATCATACTTGGTTTTAATTGAATTGCTATGTTTAGGTAAACTAAAAATTGGTTGAATTATGTCTGTATATAGGTCTTGGAACATTTCTTGATTTGTTGTGGTTTTTGGGTTCAAATTTTCACTGAGATATAGCTCTATTTGATAGCATTGAGTCACGGTTATGCAGGATTATGTCTCTATTATTGGTTTAATTTACCCAGACCTGACCAGGATTCATCTGTCATCGAGCTATAGCCCAGTACTCAATTCGGTACTAACTTTGGATAAGTCTGTTTTCATGGGGAGGTCATATACCGAGCTACAGTTTAGTGTGTAGTTCTGTATATAGTTCAGACAGAGATTCCATTTTTGTGTGTCGTCATATATCAAATTATATTTGAGTATGAAATTCGGTATGTAACTCGGATAGAGGGTCCATATCGTCTACCTAATTACATTTTGGTATGTAATTTGGTATGTAACTCGGGCAGAGAGTTTGGTTTAGCAGGTTATCATATACCGAACTACAATTTGGTTTGTAGTTCGGTATGCAATTTGGACATTGGGTTTGCTTCATTGTGGGGTCGTTTACTGAACTACTATTTAGTGTGTAGCTTGGTGTGAAGCTCGGGTAGAGAGCTTGTGACAGGGTGTGTGGTAAAGTGACGAACTACATTTCAATATGTAATTCGATACTGAGTTCGGCCAGAAGTCTAAGCCAATCTAATTTCTCCTCTAATTAAATTACATTTCGGTATGTAATTTGGTATACAATTTAGTCTAACTTTCCACCTAGCCCTATTTGATAGTGTTGAGCCACAGTTATGCACGACATTTGGTAAATTCCAAGACCTTAGTTATTTTCCTTGTTATGTAATGATTTAACTAACGTTGGACTATTAGTTAATGTGAGTAGCTAGAATGCATTTTTGGGTGAAATGAATAGTAAATTAAAGATGCATCTTGGTTGTGATTATTTCAGTACGAGTTTGCTAACCAGGCACCGATAGCCTGACACTTCTTTTCTTTCTTTTTGTCTTGGTTTCGAATTTGAATTTGAGTAGGTGATCAAGTGAGATAGGGTCATACCATTGCATATTATGGAGTGTCTTGGAGATCATAGTGCATTCCTCATGTTTACTTTCATATTGATACCCTTCATTAATGTTGGAAATCGTTATCCCTCTAATGTGAGAATAATTTGCAAGCAACTTGTGAGACTTGTATATCAAATATCATATCTTGCTTTAAACTTTTGTACTTATGATATTCATGAGGATTATTTGAACATACAATTGAGATATGATTATAAGCATATGCATGTATCCCATAATCTTGGTATAACATGTGTATATGAATGGATGAAAATTCTATAGGTAAGAATGTACGAGCATGTATGTGGCCTTCTGGTTCTTGCACCACGGTTTTCCATGGGCAGGGTTGGGATGCTTGAAGTTATGTAATATAAAATCCAAAAGCAGTTACTAGTTGTAAAATATATTGGGAATGCGTTATGCAAACGTACTACCTCATGGAAGAACCAATTATTACGACATCTTACTATTATATCCCTGCCCAATAATGACCTGGACTAAACACACGTGTAATCCACCCCTTCCTTTGCATACCGAATATTAATACGACAATGAACCCATAACTCTCGCAATGGGCAACCAGCAGTTCATCAACAGTTAAAGTAGTTATTAGCTCTAATTCTTCTCTCTTCGAGTCGTGGTTCGAATGACATAAGAGGATGACCTAAAAAATGTATCTAATTACCATATGTCCCCTAAACAATGCCTGCGACTGCGACTGGAGTCGTAAGGTCATCGTCCTTTTCATCATGACAAGTGATCTCTTATGTTGGGAGAAACTCCAGTAGACGTACGTATAGCCACTTAAGTTTATAATTGCGTACATAAAACTATCTTCCCCCGAGCATAAGTTAAAGAGATCACAAATCGAATGTTTGGCGACCCTCACAATGATGTGAGTGATGATGGCTTCGACGATGTTGGAAGTTTATTTATACCAGATACAAGGAAATGAAGATTAATTATCGTATATAAAGCAAAGATGTTGAATACTACCATTTTGATTCATGAAAAGATGGTTTAGGCTACCCCATAATGAAGATGATTTTTTGAAAAAATGTCTTTGAAAAGACATGATCCTTAAATACTAGAGGTTGAAAAGGCTTGAATAACCAGTTAAAAGATACCTGATTTAGTTAGTTTCTTTTTTTTTTTTTTACTCTGCAAGACTTTAGAACCTTTGTCATTATAAAATATCAATCCATTAAAGGTATTGGTAAGTAAATGATCCAATCAACTTTTCAAAATGCAGAACAATTTTTTTTTTAAAATTTTTATAAATAAATGCAATTTCTGGAAGTGTTAGTTGTAATTTTCAGGGTCCTAGCCAAGGTAGGACAAGAAATGAGATTATAGAGCATTTTTTTATGAACGTTCATAATTTATGAAGGTTTTTTATAACTAGTGAGCACTTATCAGATCACTCTAGGAGTGTATAGAGTTGTACAACCACCCAATGAGTTGTTGGGTACTAAAATCAAGGAAAAAGGCATGTTCAACATTCTCTTGCATCAACACGATGATTATGTGCTTCACATACCACATTATCCAACTACTCTTACATTATTATGAGTCATGGCAACACCAAGTAATGAAGTCCCATTAGTTTTTTTATTTATTTTTTTTAATAAATGCACTCTGTGCAAGTGTTAAGTTGCGGTTCTAATGGCCCTGACCAGGGTAGGCCAAGATACGAGACTATTGGGCATTTCTGATGAACGTTCATAATTTCTTAAGGTTTCTCATAATTGGTGAGCACTTATCAAAACTGTTTCGATCCCTAAACATAGTTCACATTGACTAAAAATGAAATCATACATACCATTAGTTTATACATTACTAGATCTTCGGAATATAACAAAAGCAATTACATAACAAAATAGGTAAGAAAATAAAAGGGAATGTGACAGCAACTACTAAAAATGGTTTCAAAAGAGGGTCCTACACATATTACATCAACACTAGATGGAAATATATAGCTCAGGAACTAGTTACGTGGACATCCTAATGGTTCTTCGTAATTGATTGATAGCACTCTAGCCTGACCATAAGTGCAGTCCACCCCTTGCTTCGCATGCCCAATCTCAAGGCAATATCAAATATATAATTGGCAACGTGCTTCGTGTAGTCTTACCCTCACATTCCTGAGATTGTCTATGGTTAGAACAGTCATGAGTTGCTGACCAACTGTCCTCCACTCACAGTTCTTTTAACATAAGAGGATGATGTTGTATACGTACTTGGCATCTCTATGTCCACTTGTCGTTACCTCTCACAGAGCCTTTACACTCTCATCGATTTCGAAAAGACCAAGCAGTTGTCTTAATCCATGCTTGAATACCGCCTCAGGATTGCCATGATCAACATACTTGCCAAAAAAAATACACTCTTCTGTGGAGGGAGCCCCCAGTTAATGAAGGAATACAAGTCCAAGTTGGCATTGATGTATACACAACTTTCTTAGCCAAGGGTGTGAAGAAATTCGTTCATGTACGTGAAGTTAAAGACATCAAGAACTGATTCTTTTGCCAAACCTTGAGATGATGTTGAACAAGATTTCTAGAGGGAACACTTCATCAATGCTACTTGAAGCCACAAGGTCCTTTTTTTCATCAAGATCTTTAATTTATTGTTTAATTAGAGAAAATAGTTAGTGAGAAGAAATAACAGTGTAGAGCCGTTTATATGTGCAGATAATGGAGTAGTTGGTATCCTTTGCCAAATACTCATTTTTAGAACCATTAGTATCCCCCATAAGGTTTAATAGGGTGAAAAGTAATGATAATTTCTTGGAAGAATGTCTATATTAAATGTGAGATAGTGAAAATGCGAGAATGAACATTGCTGCACAAGATGGTTCAGTTACATAACTTCGTCGAATTACATTCACTTTAGGACCCTTATCATTAACAGTATAATTTTTATAATATTTTGAAATTAAATAGTTGGTAAAATTAATTGAAAAAATAAAAATAAAATAATAACATAACTATGTAAAAAGGTGAAATTCGATACAAATATGAACTAGTACTGAAAAACATGCTACAAAATCTCATATCTAAATTAAGACTTCAAATGGTGTGTGTCGGCATGTGCTATGGTTGGTAAACTCAATTAATGGGGTCTCCTTTAGTAACTACAAACCTACTCAATCAATTTGAGGAGTACAATTTTCTTACCACCCTAGAACATACACTAAACAATCAAACAGACAAAATATGTGCTCTGAATGAAGCATCATAAAGTTTGAACATGGTCAAAAGTTATGGCATATTCTCAAGAAATAAAAAGTTGTTTGCAATTTTATGGTTAACAAAAGCTCATAAACTAGAATTCAACATAAAGTACCTTCAAATGCATTTATTTACTTCCTCATGTGCTTTTTCCTTATTTGTTTCTTCCTTATTTGCTACTGGAATGACAAAGGATTCAATTTAGCATTTGAACATGAAATTCACTGCATGTCGACGCATGAACTTCGGTCATTTTCTATCCCGACATGTTGACCACTTTACTCTACCCAATATCATATCTTCTATAACAATGTACATACAGGCCACATGCATCACTGATGGCGAATTCAAATAGTTCACAAATTAGTATAGTATCTTAAGGAAATATTTAACTAACTTAAGGAAAAAGTGTATACCTATCGGGCTAGTAAGGGTACTTCTTGTCCGAAAGCATATAGACTCTCCACTCTCTATCCAATACTAGAGGGGAGTGGTTGTAGTAATCTGACATAGATAGGATCTATGGAATCAAGTAAGCTATAGGCTTTACCTGAGTAGCCAACGCTGCCCAACTAGCCATATTCTTTGTCCCAAATTCATTGCACCTAGAGTTCCTAACCCATATCTTTTACTACTTAAATTCAAGCATAACTACAACCTAGTAAGCATGGTACAAATTGGCTAGAAACATTAACTACAAAACCAAATCAATAACTAAATTACTTAAACAAATGATAAAGACCATTTTTAAATGTAACAGTGAGTCACCAAGGGAAATTAGGACTTACTTTGTTGAGTTCCCACCAAGGAGGAAAATTCAAATCATGTTATATTTTTCCATTCACAATATCTAGCCATAAGTCTGGAATATATACTCTCTTCAGATCACTCACGGTTGACGATGCAGCATTATATTGGCTTTTCATATAAGTGAAAAAAATTGAACTAAGAAAGCTAACTTTGCGCTTAGTCATCACATCTGAATGCACGCTATTAAGATAATGGATGTATGCATATAGATCTTCCATTAAGAACCATGTGGTGCATTTGAAGAGATTAACAGGATTATTGTTACGACAACAATGATGGTCAATGATGTGACTGCAATTTTCAAATGACATCAGAATTTGTCATAGTTAATCATATGATGAAACAAAATGTGAGGTTAATAAGCAATATATACAAATCTGCTGTTAATGTTAAAAAGTTTACATGATATCTTCCTTTGCTTCCAACCATTCAGGCAACCCATTAGGAGTGTCAGAAAGTGTAGTCGGCATATTGGTAATTAATGGCGGAGTGAAGTTTATGTCCTCATCAGCCAAACATGGGATCTTTTTTTGGTTATTCATGAGGTGAACGAATAGGATTGCTTGTCATTTTGGCCCGTAAATCCTGTAGAGACATCTTGTAACATCTGAAAAATAGGATCAAATTTTTCTTTGACCAATTTAAAATTTTACTCTTTTAAACTTTTATTTATTCTTATGGCATTCTAATTAGGAATAATAAGAGGATTTTTAACTTGGGTAAGTAGACACTAATGACACTAGATTAATTGGAAACTTAGAATCTATTTAAATTGAAATTTGAGAAAAAATATTGATTTTGGGACAAAACGTGATTTTTTTTATAAAATTACTATTTCACCCCTATTGAGTGGAAGAAACTTAAAATTTCAAAGCCGGTGGCCATTTTTATGGAGAAATTTCAAAATAGGTTTTGGAAAATGAATATAAGTGGCAAGCAAGTGTTTGGGTGGAAAAACAGGTTCGAAATGGATTGGCCCAATTTGACTCAATCCACTTTCAAACCCAAAGGTGTGTTTAGGACACACTAACTAAGCCCACCAAACACACTCCATTATATTCACTATTTATCACCCTTGCCGTTCAATCCTCTTCACATTATCTCAAACCCTAAATACGTATTTTACACTTCATGGAACTCTAGCCACATTCAATACCCAAACCTTCACTCAAACCACCCATATCACACTCACTTCTTCTATATCATCATTTAAGGAGTTCATTTCTTGGTTTTCTAAGATTCTGGAGTAAGGTACACTCTAATCTTTCTCTTTTCTTCAAAATCCAGAAATGGGTGTTGAAGAATTTATTTCACAATTGCTCTATTTCCATTTTTTGTTGATTTTGAAACTAAGTTTAGCATTATAGCTCCCAACCATGTCTATAATGACTTTTGCCTAATGTCTCTACTAGTTAGTAATACCCATGAGTTTAATGAATTTATGTTAGTAATTGGAATTGTTTATTTTTTTATTGTTGTTATTCTTAACTAGAGAAAGATCTCGCGCAAAGCGCGAGTAATGTCTATATTAAATCATTATAATATTAAATGATTATAATTATCAACTATAATAGGGAAAAACTTAAAATATGAGCTAAACAACAAATTTTCCATTTCAAAAATAAAAAATTTTTAAGTTTCAATTTAAAATGAACTTTTATTATATTTACAAAATATGCCTTAATGACACTTTTTACCTTTGTCATGGGTCGATAAGTTCCATCATGGACATATAAAGGTTCTAAGGTCCTTCACAAAGATCAACATAGTAATAATAATAGTAAAATTATTTTTTTAGAATTATAAAATTTCTAATTATAATTTTCCTAATTGTATAAATGATATAAGTGTAAATAAGTGTAAGAATTTAGTCTTATTAATAACTGTACATTTATCATTTATTATATGAACGTCACATGTGTAAATAGTAATAAAAACTTAGTCTTGTTAATAAGTATGAATAGAAGAATTTTAGATATGTCATGTAGGCGGATTTTTTAATTCTTTTATATAATATATAGATTGGTTCCTAATAGGAAACCAATAAGGAGGAGGTAATCTTGGAAGAGGACCTCAAGTGGAGACCTATCTTTTGACTTGAAAGGTAATGTTTGCAACTTTGTGTAAGCCTTCCATTAATTATTTGTAATTTTGTGATATTTGTATAGGTTGTTTTTTTCATTAGAGAATGCATAATGATGACCATTGATGATAATTGTGAATAATGGTTGACATTAGATGTTATTGATGCTATGATGTGGTTAATGATGTTTATTAATAGTCATTGATACCATTGGATGAGTATTAATACTATTGTTGGTTAGTGATGAACATCAGAATTAATTGATGAATAATGGTGATTGTTGGTGCAATTGATGAATATGGATAATGATTTTTTATATGAGCTTATGGGAAACTAAAGATACGAAATTGGTGGAATTGATATCATTGAAAATGATGTATTGATATTGTGGACTTGATAACTCGATATTGTCAATACTGATAAAAATGACATTATTAGTATAAGCACTATCAGACAGTTGGGCCCGTGACCGTAAGGTCACGGGCTTTCACGGCCACGGGCCTAAAAAAGCCCGTATTTAAATGGTCATTGAATTTTTGACCGTGCCCGTCCGTTGTCCACACGGACGGTCACGGGCCAAGCCCATTTTTTTTCATTTAATTTTTTTTAAAAATAAAAGTTCAATTTAAAATTAAAATACCACAAACTCATTCTTTAAATTTTAAGACAATTGAATTTTTTTTTTCAACTATCAATATATGATGAAAAAGTAAAGCACCATAAAGTGAACAATAACTTACTATACGGACTAACTTTTATGAGTAAATTTCCTCTTGTTTTGACCTCAACTTAACAAGAAAGCTTGTTATCCTTTAGATTAGAAGAATATGTACCTCTTTTTGATGTCTTTGCACAACATAAACATAATCAATAATATTAAACCACATGTAATAATATTCACTCTCTATTGTCTCAAAAATTTCAATTTACCTAAAGAACTCCTTTCTTCGCATCTGAACAATTGATGGCCAATCACTTACAAGTATGAGAATGAATATCAAACTAATTACTTACAGAATATAAAAAAAAATGGAAACAAAATAATGGCAGCCTCAAACAAATAATGAAAACATCCAATAGCAGCCTCAAGTTATATGATCTTACTTAATGTCTTTACAATAAATCCATAGTCCAAAAACACAAATCCTTACCAATTCTTTTAAAATAAACTACAAATAACTAATCCAAAACATAACAACATAAAAAAACTCAATAGATCAAGAAATAAAATAAGCACAAAACACCATCTTGATCTCGACTTCTTTCTCCAAGCATCATTCTGTTACAATGAAACCAAAACCAATCATCACATCTTTGAAACAAAAAAAACTATATATAATTTATTTCAAGCATGATTCATGAACACTTTCTCAAAATACCAAAAGTGAAAAATGACAAGAAGTATCCATTTATCTATCTTCCTCTCCCACATTATTAATAACAATATTTGAGTCTTCCATTGAAATATGATGTTCACCTATGGCTATCTCTTTATCTCCACCATCAATAGTTTCATCATCTGGAAAAAAAATGATAATTCATTAATCAATAAATGACATAAGAATAAATAAATAAAATTGATTATTATTACCTGTAGGAGCATAACCAATCATCCAATTTCGTGCACAAATTAAAGATTGCACATTTTTTGGAAGAAGAGAGCTACGGTACTTGTTTAGGACTCTTGAACCAATGCTAAAAGTAGATTCTGAGGCCACTGTAGTTATTGGAATGCTAAGCACATCACTAGCCATACGGGACAAATTAGGATACCTTGATTGATTATCTTTCCACCAAGTCAAGACATCCATACTCGCAAAATGCCCATATTCAAGAGGTGCTTCATCCAAGTACCTATCTAGTTCACTTTTTTCAAAAAGAGATTCACTCATTCGACCCAAGATATGTATTGCATCCTATATAAAAAAAATAATTAAACATGTTTTTAGTAACTACATTACCTACTTTAATAAAAATTATATAAAAGCATATAAAATAGAATAATTACTAGAAAACTTACATCTGCTCCTGCCATAAGTATGCCACTACTACCACTTGGCCTTGATATTGGATGAATTGTTGATGAAGAAAAAGGTGTGGGTGATGGTGATAAACTGGCATAGTCATTAAAAAGCAAATTCAAATTTCTCTTTATATCTTCCATCTTACTAACTATACCATATCCAACATCAATCTCTTCAAAATAACTCTTTACCAATTGAAGTTTCATGCGTGGGTCTAAAACAGCACTAAGTGATAGTATCTCACTATATCCGTCCCAATATTTGTCAAACTTTACTTGCATACTTTGAACCATATGCTTGATAACATGATCTTGGCAATTTTTATACTCAAGCAATAGCTTCTCAATCTTCCAAATTTGAAGAAAATACAAATTTGAGGTCGGATAACTAGAACCCGATATGAAAGTCGTGATGGTATAAAAAGGCTTCAATATCTCACATATCTTTTCCCCCCTTTCCCATTCTTCCTTAGATGGACACCACTTGTAGTTAGGGTCACGCATCTTCATGAAGTCAAAGGCATCTTTATATTTTAATGCACTTTCAAGCATCAAATAAGTTGAGTTCCACCTAGTTAACACATCCATTCGTAAGTGAACCCCGCCTTCAATCCTAATACCACTAACCAATTCTTTAAAATTTCTCCTTCTAGTTTCCGACCCCTTCACATATTTCACACTCTCTCTGATTTTTTTGCAAAGCATCTTTGGTCTCATGTAATCCATCTTGAACAATTAGATTCAGAATGTGCGCACAACAACGCACATGAAAAAACTTCCCACCACATACCAACCTTTATCGTATGGACAATGAATCTTTTAGCTTATCTTGCATATTGTCATTTGCACTAGCATTATCCAAGGTAATTGAAAAGATCTTTTCACTTATACCCCAATCTTCTAGGATGTTATAAACTTTATTGGCCAATTGAAGACCAGTGTGTGGGGGAGGAAATGAAGCAAAAGATAAAAATCTTATTACACAAATTCCATCCACTATCAACATAATGAATAGTCACACAAATATATCCTTCAATGGAACAAGCAGTCCAAACATCAGATGTGAGACAAATTTTACCAGGAATCTCTTTCAATACCTGTTTAAGCATTTCTTTTTCTCTCTCGTACAACTTCAAGACATCTGAAGCTATGGTGTTTCTAGTGACAAATTTTATATCCGGATGCAAATATGTCAAAAGATCTCTAATGGCTTCATACTCAACAAAAGAAAATGGCAAATCATGTCTAACTATTCCCATAGCTAACCTCTCCCTTACAATCTTTTGATCAATCTTTCGATATTTTTGTCTACCCCCATAAGATTCAAGCATGTCATTAACTTGTTGGTGACCCGCCTTATGTTTATTCAACTCTGGACAAATTTTTATATGACGTGTCATGGTTGTAGTCCCATATACAACTCCTCCCCCATTAAGTACCTTATTGCAAGCATTGCATCTTGCCTTAGACTTTCCATCTATGATCCCCATTGGAGTAAAATCCTTCCAAACATTTGAATAGGTCCTAGGTTTTTTACTTGTATTTTGACTATCTCTATTATCACTAGAACCATCAATACCTACACTAGAACCTATTCCTTGATTTTGATGTTCCATTTCATTGGCATCTATGCTAGGGGATTCCATTCTATAAAAATTGAAAAATAATAATAATAAAAACATAATTATTAATGTGCATAATGGTATTGAAAATATCATGTAAAATAAGCTTATATACTGAGTTATTTTAAACTATATATCTTATTTGAGTACTAATCTAAAATACCTGAATGATAGTCGACTTCACTAGCGAATTTTGCTTCTTCACGTTCAACAGTTGGTCTATTTGAGCCTCCAACGGTTGGTCTACTTGAGCCTCCAAATTGCCTTTAGTCTCTTAAATCAACTATAAGAGAAGATATAAAAAAATTAAAATAAATAAATAAATAAGTGAATTCATTAGATACTAGTATTTCACAGCAATCGTCAAACAATTAAAACTCATTTTTCTCAAGACAAAATAAAACAATCAAATTTCTAGAGAATATGTAAGAAAATGAATTGCTACAGTTCTCTTTTGAAGTAGATATAAATAAATTTGTTTACCATTACAGCAAAAGGACCATATAAGCCAAGTATATAAGCCAAGTATATAAGCCAAGTATATATATTAATAAAAATGAATTGCTTCAGTTCTCTTTTGAAGTATGTATACCGGTGATATTCGGACAATTGAATGAGAATTGCATACAAGAGCTGAAGAAGAACTATCAAGTAGTCGACAAAAGGTATAACAACTTCCCTATCGACATTCCAGGGACACGTTATAGAAAGGCACTGCAGGCGAGAAGAAGACTAAGTCAAATTTTGAGTGAAATAATCAGAGACAGAAAGGAGAAGAAGTCAAAAGAAAAGGATTTGTTGAGTTGTTTATTGAACTCACAAGACCAAGTTTTAATAGAAGATCAAATAGTTGATAACATAATTGGAGTACTGTTTGCTGCACAGGACACTACTGCTAGTGTGATGACATGGATTGTTAAGTACCTACATGACAATACGAAGCTACTAAAGGCTGTCAAGGTAAAACAAACAAACAAAAATATCTGCTAAGAGATTCTAGAACAACCTATTTTCTTTTATTAATTACTACAGGTGGTTTTGTAGGCTGAATAAAAGGCAATTAAGAGGTTTAATGAAGAAAACAATCAGCAGTTGAGCTGGACTCAAACAAGAAAAATGCCACTCACTCACAAGGTTATTTTAGAGAGCTTGAGAATGGCAAGTACACAAATATATATATATACACAAATATATACACAAGTAGCTATATATATACGCAAATATATACACAAGTACAACTATACCAAAATCACACACAGAAAATCACACTGACATAAGTTGCCATATATGCATAAGTATTATAGTTTTACTTCGTCTCTAAACTTCACAACACAGAAAATCACAGTGACAATATTTCTTTGTCTCTAAAGTTCACAGCACAGAAAATCACAGTGACAATATTTTTTGTCTCTAAACTTCACAGCACAGAAAATCACAGTGGCAATATTTCAAAGTCACACACAGAGAATCACAATGACACCATTTCATCAATTCCAACTTTATTTAGTTTCCTTGCATATAATGAATTTATATCAAATTATACAGACCAACCAAGATGATTGTGATTTCACTTTAACATTAAAATAAAAAGGTTGCAGTAGATTTACACATAACAAACATTAATACTACCTAGTTGAAATGAGAAAGGAAAACTAACCTTCTCAATTATGGCGGCTACAGAGAGCAAATTGATGAAAATAATCAAAATAATTGGCAAAGATTGAGGTAGCCACTGAATCGAGAATGCTATGACGAGAATATGGATGAGAAATTCGGACTTCAAAGAGACAAGACAACAGATGCTTGAGAGGAAAATATGATAATAACCAGAAATAAGGAGGAGCAGAGTCGTGGTCCACAGCATCCAGGATAGAACTACCTCCTTCAATGGAACAAACAACACAATTTTAAGTAGAGATGAAGGCGACCGACGGCTAGAGAACGCTGCGGCAGGATGGGATTATGATTATGGATTAACAGTGTGAGCAGCAGAGCCGTGTTCCCCAGCTCGTCGTGAATGAAATTTTAGGATTAGGGTTAGATAACATATACAGTACAGAGGATGAATTTTTTATTATTATTCTTATTATTATTATACAAATGCGGGCTTGACCGCGGTCGACCGCGGTCAACCCGTTACAGTTATGGACTCAAACGGGCCGGTTATCAAAAGCTCGTATTCTATTATAACTATTTATTTTTTGACCATACCCGTGATGGACGGGCCGGTCACGGGCCGACCGCGGTCACGGGCTGGATTTTGACAGTACTAATTAGTATGCTTGGTCAATATTGAATTACTCATTAGAATTGGTTTGCTATGGGGAAAATAACACGTTGAAATGAATTGTGGCCTTGTGTATTGGCTTGATTATTGAACTCATTTAATATTGATAAATTGACTTAATACATATTTGGTAAAAATGCTAGAAGCCCTTAGACTAGTTATAGAAGATAACAGACAAGGCATGCCTAGGGATTAAAAGTACTTCAGCATAAAAATATAGTGTTTTCTTTTTTTCACGGAAGCCATATTGGACATCGTTACATATTACATTGGGACTTCGATCCATATTAGGACTTCGGTCCATATTAGAACTTCAATTTACTATTTGGGCAAGCCCATATTGAATCCCGAATTCTATTCTCTATTAAGTTTTTGGGCAAATGGTCAATAATTGGATAAATATTACAATGATGATGATTTGGTGGTGGTTATGATTATGCAAAAATTGTGTTTATGATGTTGTGTAAACATTCATGAATAAATGGTTAAAATGCTATTCTTTCTTGAAATAAATTGAAACCTATTGTGGTACATTGATTTATGTAAATTGGACACTAAATAATTAAGTTATTGCCTTATTGTGTGCACTTGGAATTTTTGTGTGTTGTCGCAATAAGTTGACCAAACCGGTCACTTGTGGAGTTATGTGCTCAAACGGGTTGGTTGTTTGACATTTAGTGAGTACCATTGTGTAGTTAGATGTCCATAGAGTGAGCATACAAAATTTTTTTGAATTTCATTAATATTTGGTCGAGTTTTAAAGTTGAACAAATCACTCAAATGACAACTACGAGTTTCAGCCCAAAATAAAGTCTAAATAAGGTTAAAGTATTTTTTTTATAAGTAATAAGGAATATGTTATATGTGTCTCGTTTGTTTGTCATCTCGCTATTGTGTCTGTCTTGCACATATGTACATTTGTGTTCGTCATCTGTTCGCCATTATATTTTGTCAAATTGATTTTTGAATTGGCGAGGGGATTATTTCGTCATCTATTTGTCATGTCTTCTTCATTGCACTATATCAAATTGATTTTTGGATTGGTGGGGGGATTATTTTGTCATCTATTCGCCATGTCTTTGCCATTGCATTCTATCAAATCGATTTTCGAATTGGTGAAGTGATCATTTCATCATTTATTCGCCATGTTTTCCCCATTGCATTCTATGAATTAATTTCTAGAGTTGTCGAATGATAATTATTCATCATCGGTTCGCCATTGGCATCTATTGTAATATATTGTTTATGAGTTAGGGAGTAAGGTATGTTGATAGTGGTTCGACATTAGCTCATCATTTCCCCAAGTTGAATGCTTTAAGCTTTAGTTTACTCTTTTTTAACACCTTTTCAATTCTCTTTGCATCAAAATCCCCGAATTCCATTTTATCATCAGTTTTCTTGAAAATTTTGAAGGAAATGATGGTATGATTAAACCATATCGATTGATGGATCGAATATATATGTGATTGAATGCTTGGTGCCCTCACATAAGTTATTTATATTGCATTATGTGGCTTTTAAATTCCTACATTTCTTGTCATGAGCATATGTGTGTCTACGTAAGGCGATTAGTTGCAAACTAGGCATTGATAGTTTAACATTGCTTCATTTTCTCTTTTTTTTAAATTTTTTTTTATTTTGTGTCTGAATGAAAATCTTAGGTGATCGAGTTATACTTGAAGGATGATACTTCCCTTCAAGCACTTCTTCTCATTTCATTCATGTTTCCTTAACCATGTTAAACTTGTCATGGATACCTATTTTAACATTTTTCAAAACTTGTAATTCATTAACTCTTTAGTGATGTATTCAAGTAATGAGATATCTAAGGTAGGATTTCTTAATTGTAATAATGATTGCTTCACACTTGGATTTTAAGGTATTGTGTTTTATCGTTGTTATTGGGATGTAATGTGGATGACCACTTAAAATAATATCATCTAATTGAGAAGTCTATTGGTTATTGATAATAAATTGGTATTGAATTAGCATATTGGTATTGTATTGGTACTTGAAATGGTATATTGAAATCTATTGTCGTGGCATGCATGCCCATGTCTCACGTCCCACCGGGGCGGGGGTTCGACACTACACATCTCAACAGCAAGTGCAGTTTCGCTTTCTTCGGCTGCATCATCCTGTTCTGCTGGGACATGTCCCATATCATATTATAACCTCAAATCGGACAACACTAATCAATCATGACCTCACTCTTGCAGCCATTATCCATCATTGACCCAGCTAGTTCCCTTACTGGCGATCTGTGTACATATTCTCTTGTCATTCATGTCGTAACACTTCTGTTCTCCTTCATTAGAGAACCCAACTCCTAATTATCCTTAGATGGGGTTGCCATCACTGAAATCTTAGCTTTATTGGGTGAAGCTAAAGACTTCTATTCAACCTGGTTGGACGTGAAGGTGGACTGCTTCTCTTCTTTATTTTTCAGTTACAACAACAACTTCATCGTACTTCTGGTTTTTTTTAATTCATTTCTTCCTTTTTTCCTTTCATTCTGAGCTCTTTCTAACTAAGCTTGCACCATGCTGTGTGTCATAAACCTAGTCCTATTTAATATAGTAAGGACAATGTCACCGTCTAGAGTTTTTCTCTTCTTAAAATGAGAAGATCATATTGTCCTTAAACTGGACGTCTCAACATTATCGACATGTCTACCACTACTCTGACCCACTTTAATTCTAGCTTCCAGACCCTTATAGTCTCCTGCAATAGTTTGATAGACTTCTCCCTTTCCAGTTCCCTTTCCAGTTCCCTTTCCTGCAACTATTGGATAGACTTCTCTATTTCCAAGTCCCTTTCCTGCAAGGCAATGATAGACTTCTCCATTACTCCTAACCTATTCTTTATTGTTTGAGAAATTCTTGCACACCTCCCTCCTCTTCTCCTTCAATCGAATCACATAATATCTCAAATTGATTTTAGAGTCACATTTTGAATTACGCTCCTTATTTACACCATCTTCCCCTTCCACCTCAAAATAACTAATATTTCAAGAAGTGCGCTTTACCTCTGTTGGTACTAATGTACGATGACCTACTTCCTTTACAGTGAGAAAACAAATAATAAAATAGTATAAGGCAAATATAACCACGTTTTCCATATTTCTGAAAACTTCACAGAAGTTATGACTCTTATATAGAATTATTGAAGGCTATAGAAAATTATTGAATGCTACAATTATTGAAGGCTACAGAATTACTTGCCAATCTAACAACTATATGTTTCTAAGGCAAAATATAATGCAAATATGTATAAATAGATTTCTCAAGCTTAGTATCATGTTAAACATCCTAAAAGTGGTATCCTCAAAGTTCCACTTCACACATCTAGGATAGAGATTTTCATCTCCTTCATCTCTTTAAACCAAAATGACTCTGGTAGCTAACTGCACATTTGGCAACGCTTCAACCATCCACTACTGCACAAATAATTAAAGGTTCTTCAGATTAAGAGAAAAAAAAACTACAACACATAGATACTGAATAGAGATCAATAACCATTGACCAAGAAT
Source organism: Cardiospermum halicacabum (assembly GCA_031304145.1). NCBI lineage: Eukaryota > Viridiplantae > Streptophyta > Magnoliopsida > Sapindales > Sapindaceae > Cardiospermum > Cardiospermum halicacabum. The sequence goes on from CM062397.1 coordinate 10,696,199, forward strand.
GTTAACCCAAAACCCTTCAGGCGAACATCCCATTGTTGAAAAATGAGTCATCTAGCTTGCTCCTTAGGTCTTTAAATGTCTTCCCATAAATATATGAACCCAAGAAAATGATTTAAAGTTATCCAAATCATCTACCATATGGCCTATAAATGAACTCATAGACTTTTCCTTTGGATTGCTCAATAGAAAGTTGTATACGATTAACACATTCATGAGTTTCTCGGCATCTTCGTCATTTCGCCTCCTAATGTGTCTATACAATCACTCTTCTATCTACAGCCCACTAACCTTTATGTTCTTTACTTTGGAAAACAACTTACAAACTATTCCATCCTCCGACAATGGTGTCCTCGCCACGTCTATAATTTCTATGTTAATTTGTCTGATTTCAACTCAGCCATCAGACAAATTCCTGCTTACTGAATTGATGGAGTGCCCCATCGAATTCAAACCACATTTTATCATTTTTTCCACCTTCCAATGTCACTTTCATAGTGAGCACTCTTAGCACTATATTACTTGAAAAGTTATACGTATTGAAATCCACCCTACAAGTAAATTTATAAAAATGTCTGAATGGACCGGTCTGAATGGAGTGCTTCAATGTGGACTGACATTATGTAATTGATAAAAATGAGAGGTCAGTGAGTTTGTTGACCCTATGCTGCTCAATCTCCCTTGTCCACATTCTTCGCTAATCACTTTCCTCAACAACATTCACCACAATACAATCATTAAACTAGTTAACAATATGCTCAGTTACAAGAAATCCCTCTCAGATATTATTCATTAACCTCCACTCAAGAAGTCAACATCATGAAATCAATGCATGTTAAATTAACTCAAGTGATAATACTACATTACACAAATTTTAACTTTAAGAATGTACCTAAATCGTCATCGTAGTTGTATCAACTTGCTTCACTTTCTTGAACCAATAAAAGCAGCAAAACAATTATGACAGCTTAATTTTGTTATTCATCAATAATAGTTGCCACAAAATTACATGAAACCTAAACACCAAAAGCCAATAGCTCATTCAAACTAAACTTAATTATGAATAACAGAAAAAATATAGTCAGGATTGATTGTTGAGCTTTTGTGTCTATTAACCACCAACTGCTTCAACGAAAACTAAGAACCGACCATAGTGACTGTACAACAAACGATATCTTCTGCCTTTTTGTTTTTTAAGCAGCGAAACCTAAACCTGAGGTGTGAGAGGTTCTAAATTTTGAATCTTATTCAATTATTTTTAGAAAATTACAGGACAATACTAACTTGGAATTAAATGGGCAGTTGAATATTAATATATTAGTTAATAATTTAGTAATTTTACATTATTTAATTTATCAAATTAAATATAATGACAAGTTTGAAATTAAATGTGTAAGTGGAGAATAAAAATATTAATAAAAAAGTTAGTACAACCCAAATAAAATTAAAATGATTATTTTTACATAAATTTATTATTATTATTATTATTATTATTATTATTATTATTATTATTATTATTATTATTATTATTATTATTATTATTATACTGTGCAATTATTTATTTATGGTTTGGAAACAAACGCAGGTAAGAACAATTCAAGAACCGAAAATAATAAAAAGAAAAAGGAATCTCCTCTTGAACACGACTCTTGTCAAACCGATCACAATCAACGGCAAGCTCAGAGATTGGTACTCAGGACCCAAATGTTACTCTTGCAATCTCATTCAAGATTTCTACTTGTTACCCTCCTGAATCGCTTTCAAAAGTATGTTCCTTCTCTATTTCTTCATATGGGTTATTGTCTTTTTCACTTGCAATATCACCAAAACCTCATCTTCCTTTGTGCTTTAATTTCCATTTTATGCGAATTTGAATACTGTACTTGCTCGTCTTTTTCAGTGTTGATAAGGCAGTTGAGATAGATAATCATTGGATTGAATTTGACGATGTCCGGTACCATGTTCAGGTAATTCTTTTTTGTTGAATGGAGAGAGAGAAAAACTGGTTTTTGCTGCTGTTTTGATTTTGCTGTTTAATGTTTGAATTTTTGTTTTTGATGTATAGGTGACAATGAAGAGCCCCAATATACTGGTATTGTCGGTATCGTTGCCTATTCCTCCTCCTGAAACCATTTTCGATGGAGGACTACCGGTTGGAGCTATAGAAGCAATTAAAGCAGCTTATGGATCCGCTGTACAGATTCTTGATCCTCCTAGGGATGGATATAATATCACGTTGAAGATGAATCTGTCAAAGCTCCCTACAGATGAAGGTTCAACGGTTTCTTTTTCTAAGGTCATTATGAGCTTGTTATAAGTATGTTAACAAAAGAAAAATAAATAAGTAAACAATTAGAATCAATTTATAAGAATCTCTTCTTCTTTATTTAGGTTCTTTAGAGGCTTTGGAGTAAATGTGGTTTTCACCTAATATTGTTCTGTTGCGGTATCTCTTGTTTTTTGTGGTAGGATATAATTTGAACTACTCTGTCCTTTGATATCTCAGGAAATTGTTACTTATGCTTAGATTTTCAAGTCAGACAGAGATATGACTTGTTATTAAAATAGTTCAAGATTTGAAACTTGTGTGAGTGAGAAAAGTCATTGCCAGATGTAGATATCAATCATATGTGTATGGAACAAATTAAAATTTGGCCAATTGTTATATCTTGGTTTTTGGGAACTTGGTTGTTTTTGCTAAAGCTTGTTTGGTGTGTCTATTATGTGGTTTGCTTTGTTTGTTCGGTTGTTTTCATTGCTTGTTTCTTATCTTTCTAAATGATTCTTCTTGGAAGTCGTTATCACTGTCTGTTCTTTTAGGGTCTACAATGTCCAGACACGCTCTTTTAGTGAAGATTGCATCTGTTAGGGAAGTGGTATTAGGTGCCCCATTAAGATTAGTACTGAAAAATCTTGCTTCAAAGACTGTTGATCCTGATATGGATCAGCTTCTTGCTCTCGTGCATCGGCCCCAGGAGTCCTTTTTCCTCATCCCTCAGGTAAAACTCTCTTTTAGTATGGAGTTTTTATTATGTTGAGTAGACAACATGTTTCGTATTTACCATTTTAAGTTAGAGGTTATTCTGCAGTATAGATACTTTTCACATCAACTGTCTTTATGCTTTCAGTTTAAAAGAGTTTATGTACTCTTTGTCTATCTGAAAGAAATTCTGTTTTTGATTTATGCTTTCATTTTCAATTGAGCTAGTTTTTAAGTGTGTTAGTTGCTTATATAAGAAATTTTAATACTTACAAGTGTATGATATTATTGTGAATAGGCAGACAGGGTGACTGTAGTATTTCCTATGAGATTCAAGGACTCCATTCATACCGTTCTTGCAACTTCCTTCCTACAGGTACATCATGTAAATTAATATCGTTTTGTTTAATTTTGGAGTTTCATAAATCGGCATGTTCTAGATACTAAACTGCTGTGTAAACAAGGATAAACATACTGTTAAAATTTAAAAGAATCATGAGGCAAAGAAATATAAAATTTTAAAACCAAATATAAAGCACCTTCTTCATTTTTGTTGTGTTATTTAAGTATTGTACAATTTTGTTGTTTATAAGTGGATTTTTATTTTTATTTTTATAGATAATAAAGTTTCAAACCATTATGACATGACATGAAGGCTTGTATCGACAACATTGGCTTAACTGTTTTTCCTTTTTTGGGTTTTATTGTGGTTTTGGGTTGTGGAGTCTTCTGATTTATCCTTGAAGTTATGGGTTTGATTCCCCAGTGGGATTATATCTGAAATCGACGTTGTTTCGTATGTCTTTGCGTATTCAGCATTTGCCACTGAATGAGGAACTTCTGCTGTTGAAATGTACTTTTTCTTTATTTTAGCCTTAGTTTAGCACTTAAGGTTTTCAGGGTTCTTTTTTAGGAATTTGTAGAAGCGAGGCGCACAGCTGGCCTTAATACCGCACCGCTTTGTATGTGGTCTCCTTCAGCTCCAGAAGAATTGCGGGGAACTGGTGAAGCATTGTCTGCAAATGCAGGATTCGTTACCTTTGGTAATGTCAGAAAGACTATTTGATTCGGTTTCTTTCACATTCAAATAAATCATACTTTTTTAATTTTATACAACCATTGCAGTCATATTCCCCCGGCATGTGGAAGGGAAGAAACTGGACCGAACAGTTTGGAATTTATCAACCTTTCATGCATACGTCAGCTATCATATTAAGGTTTGTTTTTCAAGCCAATTGCTTCATTACTTGCATATCTTGTCTTGAACCATTTCATGCTATTTGTGGTCTTGGAAATGATAAATAATGAGAAAATAAATTTCCTCTGGGATCTTGCCCAGATATGTTTAACCAAACACTTCTATAACAGGCTTTTAAGTGCACTATTATTATATTCTCGTTGATTTGATGTTGTGACTGGCATTTTTGGCTTAATCACAACACCCCAGATATGCAGACTAGAGATTGCCCATTATTATATTACATTTTATACTGGGTTGGCCTTGTCAAGTGAATGCTTTTCCCACTACAGCCTTTTGTCTTCCCTGTTTTCCATTTTTTGTTTCTGTACTTGATCTTGATTCAAGTGTAACCCTTCCTTCGGAATAAGAATAAATTGAATTTATCTAGTGAATAGAACAATGTACTGTGGAATTGCTATGGGCGTGCAATGCCTTGGCATCATTATGAAAATGTTATGCAACATTTAATTTGCTCTTTAGATCAATTCTGTGATGCCTGATTAAAAATTAATTGAACTCTGAATGTATTTGGCTTTTAACCTGAATTTTCTACATCGATTCTCTTCAGTGTTCAGAAGGGTTTATGCATACACGGATGCGGCGCCAAGTAGAATCCCTGATTCAGGTAGTCCATCTGTGCTTTGCACATACTCAAATGCTGTGTCTAATATTGCATTGAGGAATATGCAGGACAATTACAAGTCATTATCCTCTTCAGGATAACCATACATTTTTAATTCGAAATTGGATTACATTTATTGTTGTCAACTTCACATTTCAAGGCACCAAATGTTTGTACACTTAGATTTTGATAGTATTATAAACTGTTTGATAGCTATATGTGTTATTGGGAAGTTCATGTACATCAAATGGTATCTTGATGTGAAGAGCTTACATGTATTTTAAATATTATGTTCCCCAGACACTGGATCGCGCCAAACCTGATTTAGAGAAGCCGAACAAAACATCAACTAACAGATCCTTCAAAAGGATGGTATGTATATTCTGAATAACACTGTTATGTTTTTTTTTTTTTTTAATTTTGTTTTTTGGTTTTTTGGTTTTTTTTTTAATATATTTTTTTAGTTCAGTTGACTTATACAAATATAATATACCTGGATTGCAGAGCCTCAAGGACCTCAAAGATCGCCGGAACAATTCATGATTATTGTCGGAACAATTCAATGTCATGAAGTAGGCAGTTCCAGGAAAGATTGGTGGTTGGCTTGGTTGGGATATGTTCAGAAGCGATGGTGTGGGTGGATTGTAGTTTAATTATATATAGGTTAAGGGAATTGGGGTGTTAATTAGTGTCTAATTCATGCAATTTTGTCAGTAGTTAATCCCCTTGTTACAGTAAAAAGAACTGCTATCTTGTAGGCCATTCTTTGAATTTTCTGTTAGAATATTTGTCATTCCAAGTTGATAATATTGAATTTAGTTGGCAAAGTTTCTTTTATGAATATGTTCTCTCTATTATCAATCCAAAATGGGTTCTCAATTGACAATCCAGAAAGCATGGTAAATATCGCAGTTGAAACTCAACTTGGTTCTTAACTTGTTTGTGTGGTAAGAATCCAGAACATTGAAAGTTGCCTAACTCATCCTTTACAACAATAAACTTTGGGTAACATAAAGGTAGCTGAACTAATCCAACTATCATTTAAATACTAACAAATGCTATTCATCTTCTTGTGTATCATCTTCACTTATGAGATGCTGCAGTGACACCTTCGCCTTTTTTGGTTTTGGAGAGACTTCATTAACCTCATTCTTGTCACCCTTTCTCTTCAAGCTTTCATCCTTTTCATTTTCATCATTCAAAGCAGCAGCAGCTTCATTATCAGAATTCTCTTGTTTTTCCTTTGAATCAGATTCATCAGCTTTCTTCTCTTTACCATTAAAATTTTCTCTTCCGGATGAATGATCACCTTGTTCCAGAAAAGAACGGACCTCATCATTGCGTGCTAAATCAAGAGGTGTTTTCCCAGCTTTTGTTTTGGCAGTAAGACTAGCACCTTTTCGTACCAAATACTTAACAAGCTCGAGGTGAGACCCTTGAACGGCATAGTGAAGAGGAGTGAAGCCCTTGCGAGTGAATGCTTTGATAGAGGCACTAGAAGAAACTAGAGCCTTGACAGTTTCTAAGTGCCCCTTCTGACATGCAAAGTGAATAGCAGCCATATTGTCCATGGCAGCAGCACCAACATCAGCCTTTTGCTTGCATAGGTAACTCACCACCTCTGTGTTCCCAGACCATGCTGCTAAATGCAGTCTATAATATTAATGTACTCACTAAGGAAAACACATACTATGTTAAACTGCTCAAAGCAAGTCATTCAGAATCCAAAGCCAAATAAACAGGACAAACAATTGATCAACCAATCATCACCATTCCAGTTCAAAAACTATACAAAGTTAAAACAGTCAAAATTTTCAAACATAAGGGCTCATAATCATAATATAAATCTCTATAACGCTGCTCACCAAACGATTTGTCTGAAATTTTCAACCAAATGAATACAAGATATGCATCATACATCTAACATCTTAATTGAAAGCTACATGATAGTAGTGAAGAATACACATCTTACAAAGTTATCCACCAAACAATTTCTCCATGAACTTGACCCAAATGATAGCAATATATGAATCCTTCATAATCTGCTATCTTCATTCAAAGCTATACAATACTAGCAACACATAAGTTACAGTTATACAACTCCTCACCTAACAATATATACGTAAAACTTAATCCAAATGACACTGACAAATAACTTGCAACACTCCATCAATCACCACTCTACCCCATAACCTAAAGTATAAACATATCAACCAAAACCTTTCATAGTTTGAAATCAAAAGGTCATCAATAGCAACTTTTGAAGTACTAATACACAGCAAAATCAAACTCAACAAAGCCAACAAACAGCTACAACAAACTATGAACGACTTTATCGTGCCCATACATGAAATCATACAAAAGACTGAACCTACGTGTCAAATAAGAACTCTAACATGTATGAATCTATATAAGAGTCAACAAATTCACAACAACTAGAAGATACGGATTGCTGTTGTGTGGGTCATTTTCACAAACAGGTTATGTGCATGAATATTAAAACGATCATTGAGGATACGGAGTCCGAGAGTGCTTATCTCTGGAATTGAGAGTCAACGGGTTCGCGGCGAGTATGGACTGCACTGCTTTAAGGTCACCGGATCTCGCCGCCGCGTGTAGCTCTCCTCCGTCGCTGCTCATCGCTCTCCGCTACTTTCTACTATGACGACGAGAAGAAGCACATCTAAACTGGTCCTTGGTTTTGCTTTAAGTTTATTAAAATTATAGAAAGCCCCCAACATTTGGTTTAATTGCAGTTAAGTTAATGGTTGAGAATTTTCAATCAAATGAGTCTCTTTTAAAACCAGCAAATCCACCCGCCGAAAGCCGAACCGCGAATCATGCAAGGCAGAAGAGTGAGAAGATTCGGGCGGCGGAGACAGCAGCCGCCGTCTATCCTTCCAGTCGTCGACGGCTGCGAAAATGCAACTCCCGAAATCAGCAATACTGTTTCTTGCTTCTACTGTGACTTCAAAATTCTCGCATTCAATGAAGCTTTATACCGTTTTGGACGACGACACGCGTCTTGGCTTCGAGTTTGGTTCTCAATTGGAGTCGGATTCACCCTGATGCTACTGCTCGGAGTTAGCTTCTTCCTTCTTTGGAGTCTTTTTCGTCCTGAATCGATTCTCTTGTTCGGATTCAGATCCTTTCCATCGGTAAATAAAATCGTTTATTGTTCTCAATTGTAATGAGTTAGCTTCTTACGAATTTCTGATTTATTTGCAGGTCTCACTTGTTGGTACCGTCAACATTGTTCTGTCTTCAATAATTTCTGTTTCCCTACATGAATTTGGTCATGCAACTGCTGCTGCATGGTAGCTTTCTACTTTTGTATCCAAGTGTTGTGTGTATGCTTATAGATGTTTTCTTTAGTTCCACATTAATTAAAATTGCATGATCATTGAAGGGCAGTGAGGGCATAAGAGTGGAGTATGTTGCTGTATTCATTGCTCTTCTGTTCCCTGGCGCTGTGGTTGCTTTCAATCATGACTTCTTGCAGGCATTGCCACGACATGCTGCTCTTCGTGTGTATTGTGCTGGCATTTGGCATAATGCTGCTGTAAGGAGTTCACTCACTTTATCAAATCTGTGATTTTTGATAATTTTGGAGTTACATTGTTTGTTCCAATTTGTATGCCGTAAGAGTGATTGTTAACTGCTGATTGTGTTCGATTGCTTTATTAGTGTTGTGCAGTTTGTGGATTGGCATT